>VXBP01008042.1:23062-61040 GCA_013400115.1 Rhinopomastus cyanomelas
GTCCTCACCCCCCCCCACCGCCCGTTCCCGGGGCGGTGGGGGGGCGCTCCCTTCAGGGCCACAGCCCGGGAGAAAGGGGCGAAAAAAGGCCCTGCCCCGGTTTTATAGGCTCCCCCTAGCCCACCTTTCAGGGGCAGGTCCCAGGACAGACGCTTCCGGGGAAGGGTCCTGTGACCTGTGTAACCGGGGACAGGTCCCCCAGAACACAACACAACTTTTCTTCCTCATGAAAGCACTTCTACAGGTTCTAGAAGTTCTCAAACTGCAACAATGACAAGAGTAACTGTGCACATATTATAAATCTGTGATTTATAGACATCGTTAACTTCATTAGTCTCCAGGGGCTTCATACTTGTCAGCCTGGAATTGTGTGTTAAACTCTTATTTATACATTTATTTATTTATGTATTTACAGGATTCAATTAATTATTTAATTTGTTGAAATTATGGCTGCATTACAGCAAAAACATGGCTCCAGATCCTTGCATTGCCAAGTCTTGTGACTAACCCCAGCTAAAGATCCAGTCTCTTTCCATTTCACTCTTCTAGTCCTAAAGTGTTAGAAACGTCCTCATACTAACATAAAAGGGAGTTTCAGTAACCTGTTTTGTGTGGCTTCCCTCAGCTAAAGCAATAGCCTTTCAGTGTGTGCAAGTCTTAGACAGGCACACCTATGAGACATAGTGGAGTAGATTTCTTCAAATGAGGTATTAAAGGTAGGTTGTTTAAAAAAGATGGAGAATCACTGAAGGCTGGGTTAAAATACTGTGAATGCCGGCTGAGATTATGTTTCAGTCTGATTTTTTGGGGTGGTAAGAGTAGCTTCATTTTCATAATTTTCTAAAATATGGCGGTTAAACTGAGAAATGTCTCATGCAAATTTCTCAAGGTAAAACAGATAAATGGCTTCACTGAAGTTGTCAATTTTTACTTAAATAAGCGGGGATTCTTTAATGCTCCATTATTCAAATTCAAGACCACTTTGAGATTATCATTAGGCTCTGGCAGTTGCATGAGTCGTTGGGGGTTTGCTCTTCATACCAAGTTCCTTTAACTTTTTTAAGATATTGAAAAATCCTTTAACCTAATCTTTTAAAGACTAAATTACAAACAGTTTTATTTAGAGTTGCCAGAAGTTCCTAATGTCATCTTAATTAGAAACATGTGGTAAAAAAAAGAGGCAACTTTCAAGCTGAAACTATTTTTGAGTTAAAATCTGGCATCCTCTTTCTACTGACAAGCCTGACAACTGCTGCAGCAATCACCTCATCAAATCTCTCCATTGTGTCTCTCCTGGTTTTTGGCATCCTTCCTGACTAAATTTTTATCAGATGAGTGCTTTTTCCTTGGCAAGTATTTTAAATGCCTTCTTGCTGCTTTATCTCTGCATGGTCACCCTTTGCCTTTAACATCATTTCTCACATGTAAGACTGTGGCAGAATTTGATACAAATTAGTTAGGAACATGGATTCAAAGACCAGTTTTTTTCTCTTGGCTCACAAGTCTCTTTCCTCACTTTTTAAGCACTACCATGTCACAGATACATCACAAGAACACTCAGATTTTTAATACTTTTAATCATCAGTGCTGCATCTATCTTTCTGCTGTGGTGTCTCCTGTGCTCTTTATCTTGTTTCTTTGCACCACTGAAAGTTTTTCAGCTGGTGATATCTGGGTCTTTAATCCTGAGTTTTAGAAGTACTCAGGCTGTGTCAGCATCTGTAGGTATGGATGCTTTAGACCACAGCCAAACAGATATTCTTTCTACAGTTTTTCACAAAGATGGGCTGGAATATTATTTCTTGTGAAAATTCTGGTATTTCCTTTTCTAGTTTCTGTTGATTGCAAAGTTGACTCTGAATCTTGAAATTTACATTAAATGAAGAAAGGTTGGGTTTTTTAAGTTATTCATGTGGTTTGTTTCTCAAATAAATGAATGAATGCCATCTGCAAGCAGAATTCATATGATTAAGGATAATTTTAAAATATGTCCAAAGAAACTTCTCTTGTTTATTCTACAAGACTTTAGTTACATGTCTTTGCTAAGGATGTATAAAATTGCTGAATCTCAAGTGACATTTATAAGCAAGTAAAGGAAATTAAAAGTACAATTCTGTGTTCTCCTTTATATATTGTTTAAAAATTAAAAATAGGTTTGATGGGATCTGAATCATATTGGTATTTATTTCTCAGTTGAGGTGTGTGGTACGTCAGACCCTTAGACTGTATGGTTCAACATCAGCCTAAGTGGAGACTGCTACAAAATTTATATCCATAAAAAAGAAAAGAAAGGACAAAAAAGGGGGGAAAGGAAGGCAAGAACTAAAACAAAGCTTTTTTTGACCCAAAAACAAATTTGTAGTTCCCAAACTACTGTTACAGAGGAAGACTTATTCTGTGATAACATGATTTAGGAATTTTTTACAAAATTTACCTTCAACTGCTAGGAAATTGAGAAGTAAAAAGTGTACTTTTGTGGTCTGAGTCTTAGATGCAGTTATGCAGACTGCAATCTGGATAAAATGTCCTTTGTGAAAAATGTAGTGCACGGAGAGAACTAGCAATCATTGCACATCTGTGATATGGACAGGGCTCTCTAGGAGAAAAAGTATTGTCACTAGGATTTCATCCTGTATAGTAGTAGTCAGATGTTACGAGCTTTTTGATACTTCTTTATCATTTAACTTCTGTGACTAAAACTATTAACTGCTTGTTAAACAATGTGACTGTTCAAGTCTTCAGTAAACTCCAGTTGCTGCTCTACCAGTTTGGGGTTTTTTGTTTAATAGGAAAAGCAAAGCACAACTGCTTTGAGATGAGTTTTAACCCCAAATAGGTACAAAAATTGGTCACAGTATGGAAAGATCTAATGACAGATGTCAGAGGCAGCCTCTGTGGGCAAAGATCTATATACAGTAGTTTCTGCCCCGTAATCTTAGAATCATAGAATCATTAGGGATTGGAAGGGACCTTGAAAGATCACCCAGGCCAATCCCCCTGCCACAGCAGGATCACCCTGTTTTGAAATTAAATTTTTGGTTTTTGTTTTGAAATTAAATTGTAAAGATTCTATGTTACAATAGAGATTAGGCTTCTTTGGCTGCAAAAGGTAAAGTGAGGTCTTCAAGCTGGAAAAAAAAACAATATTGAAGTTATTCATTCACTTTTCTAAAGGCCTTCTGAAACAAACGCCTATAAAATAGAAGTTGTATGCTTCTAAATCTACTTTCAGAGGCCACAGTTTGTTATAACTCATAGTTATGTTTCCTTATAGTCTGCCAGAGGAAACGGCCTCAAGTTGTGCCAGGGAAAGTTTAGGATGGACATCAGGAAAAATTTCTGCACTGAAAGAGTGGTCAGGTTTTGATTGGAACAGCTGTCCAGGGAAGCAGTGGAGACACCATCCCTGGAGGTGTTCAAAAACCGTGTAGATTTAGCACTTGAAACATGATCTAGTGGGCATGGTGGCATTGGATTGACAGTTGGACTTGGAGATCTCTTTCAACCTTAATGAATCTGTGATTCTGTGATAACACCTCTGTATTTGTGAATCTACTGCACTACTGTCATTTTATGGATGTTCTTGAAATATGCAAAATGGTCTCTAAGAACAGGTAGGTTTGTCCCATCCTGTGCAGGGGAAAGCAGGAAAGAGGCTAGACTTAATTAATTCAGTTGAAATATAATGTTTCCTCAGTGTACAACATTTCTGGCCTGTGCCATACTTCAAGGTAAAGTTTTTGAAATGTGAGCCTAAAATGAATTTTGCACAATTTTTATTTTCAGAAAAAAAGTACCGTAGCTGTCACTGAGAACACCGTAAGCACCGAATGCTCAGCAAGTGAAACCCACTTCAGGGTGCCATGAATTAGCAATAAACTTCAAATTAATTTAAGTATTTGAGTAATGGACCATTAAGGAAACATACTAATGAAGATAAATATCGTGAATTTTACTGGAGCCAGTTTTGTGATTTTTGTGGTCAATGAAGAATGCTGTAAGATGCTGGCCACAGGGCATTTTGAGATACTCGCCTAATGGAAGTAAAGTTTTTCTGAGTATCCAATCACCATTGCAGTGCTAAGTTCTTTGAACATTTCAACAGTAAATCCCAGCTTAGGTTCATGTTCCAATACTAGCACCAGCTATTGTGAAGGCAGTAGAGGCAGCTAATTATACAGGGTGCATTTCTGTAGATACACGTGTGAAGTCTTGGGACAGTTGTTTTTAAACTGGCCAAGTGTTAGGCCCCAAGAGTAAGATCATCATAGTTCAAGCTTTAAAGAGCAAGAGAACCAAACACAAAATGCTGATCAGGTGACTGAAATTCTCTGGGTCTCTGTGTTATGCTTAGAGAAGTTGCCTAAGCACTTAACGCTGTACTGCTACACATATCAGCAGAGGCTTCCATTTTGTCTGTGCTGAGGCTTCGATGGCTAAGTCCTTCCTTAGCCTCTTGTGATTTTCAAATTCCTTGAGAGAATAATCCTACATCTCCGAGTAAGCAGCATGCAGCTCGGTAAAGGTCATAGCAGGGACAGATGCGTGCACTCCAAAACACCAGGCAAAGGGATGCTAGCCACATGACTACAGCATATTCTGAATGTCCCTAAGAGAATCAGGATTACCTTCTACGTCTCTAGTGCTGTCTGGCTATTTTCATCTTCCTCTTCCACACTGTTGCTCAGTGATGTGCCCAGTTGTCGTGATTTCAGTAAGTGCACCCAGGCCACATCTCAGCTGATGGAACTTGTTCCCTGCGGAGAGCTGTGAGGCTTGAGCTTTTCCTACCAGAAACCATGCATCAGCTTTTTACTCAGATGGTCAAGGGAATGGAGCAGTATATTCCTTCCCAGTATAGAGATGTGCATGGGGACCAGCATTTAATGAATTGTTTGGTCGTTAATTCAGAAAGGCCTAATAGTTCTCTTTGTTGCCAGTTTCATATATTTGAAGGTTTTATGCTTATATATGGATTTATTTTTTTTTTCTCAAGCAACTAACTTAGTCAAAAATAGGATTTACTGACCCTTTTAAATTTAATTATAAAATACTTTAATTTGAAAATATAATCATATGAACATTCATAAGATTTTCTTCGACACTGATAGTATATTATGCAGTTGTTTTGGTAAATTATGTTGCAGAAGAATAATCAACCAGTAAAATGCATACAATCCTGCTTCCTAATGTGAAGCCTTCCTATGACTGCACCCTTGAAGGGTGACTCAGTCACCACTTGGCATCACAGTGCCATGCTTTCACTTAACAAGCAAGTGCTTTTTGATGCTCTGTATATGTCAGCCCAGGTTTTAACTCACCAGTCCTGTGGAAATGAAGATGAATGTTGACTCTGCAGTCTGCTACTAAATGTTATTCATAGTTATTTCACAGTCTTACACAGAGCATGTGCTGCAAGGCAAAGGTCATGGCACAAATGGAGAAACAGGCTTCTTTTGAGTTTCTAAGTCTGTTAACTTGAAACTCAGTTTTGATGTCGCTTAAAATGGTTTGTAATTATGTGGAGAAGAGAAAGTAGAATCTTATGTTCTAATAGAAGAAAGTATTAGGAATTGGCATGCTAATTTATTTACAAGCTCTGGTAGAGCAGCAAATCAAAGCTCTTGCTGGCTACATTCAAAAGGAATGCTTAATACCAGGATTTAAGACTGAATGCGTTTCTTTTTCAACATAACATTGATTTGTAGAATCAATGCACAGAAAACATATTATAACAATAGTGTTGTCAGAAGAAGGTTAAGCGCATCTTTATGCAAAACCAGCATTGCACTAACAGTCTTACTGCAGTTACTGTTCTCGTGTTGCGTTGTAGCGTGTGTAACATCCAGGTCATTGTCGGCGCAAACCAGACAAGCTTGAGTTGCGATGAGTGATTCTGAAGAGGGGTGGGGTAAGGGGGGCTGTGTGTGTGAATCTGGTTTGTCTCAAACTCAGACCCCAAGCAGAGAACCAGTACTGGCAAATGCAGTGAAAGTCTGTGGGGAAAATCTGCAACTCAGGTCTGCAGGGAATGAGAAAAAGTAGTTCCAGATAGGCCGCCTTGACAAAAGTATTAGGTGTAGCACGACATGCTGGTGTTCTGAACACACTGACAGTTATGAGCTTTTTAAGCAAATGTTTCTCATTTATTTTTTTCTCTTTGTTAAGTTGGATTGGATGGCTGGTGCTAAAACAATTTAATCCTTGTCTACAAAGCAATTTAGTGTAAGTTATTGCATCCTATTGCAGTTGATTGCTTTATTGTTGTTGGCATGTTCTGTGCTTTTTCTCTTAGAAATTTCATTTTGGAAATGTAGTAATAATATTTTACATGTGTAGAGTGCCTTTCATCACAAAATACTTCACAAACTAGATAGAGTTTTTGCAGTCAGTTTGAAGGGGACTTATGTTGGTATCAGGACACATCTGCATCCATGTACTCTGGCCAGACTGAACCTTTATCATGCTGTCTGCTTTCTTGTAACCTATATTGGCACATGAGTAATAAATTGCTGACTTCCACTCCTGGCTCAGACATATTTACTGATGTGATTCAAAAACTGATGTATTTGCTGGATAGGAAAACTATTTCAGTTATACTGGCTGCCACACTGTTTTCCCAATTTGCCACAGAACTAAGGAAAAAAAAAAGTGTGGGAAAGGAATTGAGACCTGAACAAATGTATTTTAAAGTCCTGTATTTTCTTTTTGTGCATTGTTTTAGGTGGGTACAATTTTAAAAAGTGTTTCTGTTCCAGATCTGTGTTTATTTTACATACTAATGTTGGGTTTAAAAATTGCATTTGCTTTATAGATTTTTGTGTTCTATGGCCTCAAGCTAAGAGACTGTATTAATAAAGTCAACCAGCTAGAAGCAAAGACACAAGATGCTGTGTTGTGTGATAAGCTGGCCTTAAATTTGAGCAAATCCTTGGAAGTTTCATGGCATTCAGAGAAAGAATGGAATTAATTTAAGTTGAACTGCACATAACCTTTTCAAAACTAAATACGTTAGGTACATGGATAACACTACTCTTAAACACTCCTCAGCTTCTGTTACTTAATTTAATTCAGTGGATTTTTTTGCTGGCTCCACATAACTTCCATTTAAAAGGGAAAGCTAATCTACTAGTTCAGACAAAAAGCTTAAGATCAGGTCATCCTTTTATCATGTTCTTGCATTTTTTCTCTATCTGTAAAAAGGAGATGACAGCATTTGACTGCCTCATCACCATGCAAGGAAAAATAGGTTGATTGTGAGATGTTCAAAAGTATTTAACCAGGTATGTAACTAAGCCAATTTATACAGGGAGATATTTTTTTCTTGAAGTGTGGAGGAACAGATTAGCTATCTAGCTCAAAGTATTTAGAAGCTAAATGGTTAACAAAATATATATACAGGCAATGTTTAGGTTTCAGAGTTAACACCCTATTGAGATGATTGAAAATAGTTCACATCTTGCTGAACTGTTGTTTTGAGCTCTCTGACAATTTAAGAACATATTGCTGCCTCAGTTAACATATGGTTTGAGTTGACACACTTTTCTGAGCAACCAGGAGAGCTAGACACATCATTATATCAAAATGAAAACAAATGACTGAGTCCTGAGCTGGCTGCTTCAGGCCCCCCTGGTGTAAGCATGAGTCCAAACCTACCTAGCCTTCCCATTTGGAAATTCCCTGCAACATGAGAGTCTGGGTGAGATGATGAGCCACAATAGCCTGCTCCCATGCCACTATGCTGTGGCAAGCAGCCTGCAAGGGGTGTTTCCAGGAAAGAAATCTAACAACATGGGCATACTGGTAAATGATCCTTGGGTTGCTGCACCTAATTTGTCAAGATTTAATTAGATGCTGGGATTGATGAAGCTCTCTTTGGAATTCCTACTGCTTTACTGTATCACTGATATTGCATATACGCAATACCAGGCACATTAAAGAACTAAACCCCAAGCTCCTGCTGCATGTTAACTATGTTGTGCTGTAAGTCAGTGCTGGTAAGCAAAAAAATTAAGGTGAAAGTTTTTAAGGAAACACTCTTTTTAGTGAGCACCATGAGATAGCATTTGATACATGCAGAAATAAGATTGAAAAAATCTTTGCTGAATTTATAGTAGCTCTGTTCTAGGACACCTGCAACTGTTTTGCCTTCTATCTTTTTTCTTTTTTTGATATTTTTTTTCTTCTGATGAGGTAGAAACTCCATAGTTCTGCTACAATTCGCTTTGATTTTCTGAAGTTACAGTTTAAGCACTACATCTTCTTTCTGCTTAGACTACATAAATTTAGGAGTGCTTCCAACTGATTTGTTTTCTGCGTATTTTCATTGCTGAAGTTTCTGGCATGTCCCCTATCACAGTTAAAAGTTAATTCACTACAAGGAAATGATAACTAAATTCTTTTAAGGCCTAATTAAAGCTGACAAAATCAAAACAAAATCAAAAATCTTTTCCTTGTAGAGTGAGGCAAGATGCAGACCGGAGTGATTCAGATTGTGTGTACAGCGTAAAACCATCCAGATTTGGATAAATGGATTTTTTTTTTCCTTGTACATATGGCTTTGTAACTGGCTCATTTCCTAATGTTCTTTTTGACTCAGCTTTCAGATTCAAAGGAATCTGAATATCTGACCAAAACTAATTTCATTTTCTCCTGCCTATTAGAAGTGAGTACTTGTGCAAAAGAAACCACAAATCAGCTTAGGATTGCTTGCAAGATCGATGAACCCTAATGAATCTTTTGGTGAACTCAGTCTAAATTTCAAGCATGTAATAAAACACAAAGCATATCTAAAAGTCACTTTGTATGACTTCTTTATATTTGTATCTAGTAACTGAATATTTTTTTTTTGTTCACTCATTTTTGGGGCATTTAAAAGCCAGTCAACTGGCAGAGAAATGCTGCTTAGCCTTCCTACCTGCAGATTGCCTGCACACGTTACTAGTACTCAAACTGCAGAGGCACGCACCAGTTAGCAGGTTTTTGGCAGCATGTGTTTCTTTGGAGATACAGTGGATGGATATGCTGGAGGATGGGCCAAAATCTCTTGCTACAGCGCAGCTCAGCTCGTTTGGATATTCTGATACCTTCTGTACATTCCTTGGACTTGATTAGAGCCTGCTGCTCTCTGCTGTGGCTTAGCAGACAACATCCTGCAGTGGGATCACAACTTGCTGTGCGTATAAGGACGTCAGGCTGGACCGTGCAGGCAAGTTGAGCATGACATCAGCATTGTGAGGACTGCAAGGAACAGGACAACATCTCACAACACGTTTTGTAATTCCTGTGTTTAATTTTAGCCTTTTCTAATTTTTTTTAGATCTTTATTTGGCCTAGTGAGCAAATCATCTCGTAGAGTTCCAGGGCTGTCCTCTTATATCATACTTAACTGGTTTATTTGTTCCTATGCAGGAGAAAAGGGATTGTGCTGGATTTGGACGCTCTCTCCAGGGCTCTGTTTACCCAGCCTGATACTTAACAGTAAGCTGGTCACTGATATTAGAGAAAATTGTCCCATTCTTCCATGTTTTCAAAAGTATGCATAAGTCCACATGTTAAAATAATAACACAGAGACTGTTGTTGATAGCCAGAAGTTATTGCATCCTAAATGATGTATTGGACATATGTGGAGATTTTTCTGTTTATTACAGGGTGCTCTTATGCCTTTGTTCCTGTCTGCAGCAGGGACCCTGTTGGACTTTTCTTACATGAGATCTTTGTTTTTTGGAATCTAGATTGTTTGAGCTCAGCGACTGTAATGCCCTAGCACTGAGTGTTTACCTAGTACGGCAACTCTGCTTTCATTATAAGTAGCAGAAAGGAAAGAAAACCAGAATGCATTTCATTGATCTCTCTGTGTTGTAAATGTAAAATTCATGTGCATTTTTCTTTGCTTTATAGATGTTCTCTTTCCTTCTCCCTATTTCATGTGCTCTTCGCACTGTGCCAAGGGGTCAGTAGGGGAAACCAAGGAGCCAGATGGGTTACCTCTACCCTAAGGAAACATACCAATATTTAGCTGGGCACTTTACCAAATAAATGTGAGAGTTCATTAAAACTGCATCCTTTTCTTAGATTCATAGCTACAATTTCCTTGAGGCATGAGCTTTTTATACTTCACTGCGTCTTTCTTGCTTTCTCCAAGTAACTGCATTTTAGAAGATATTAGAGGGGGGTGCAACTCATTTTATTTATGGCCGTTGCACAGAAACAAGTTTCAGTTATTTTAATCTGACTGAAATAAGAAACCATAATCCATGGATGAAAAGACAGTGGACAAACTCAGTTAAATCCCTAGTACCCTAAGGACGTATCTTTTGTCCATTTCTGGTATTTTATGTTCCCTTTTTTCTCCTGTTATTCCCAACTTTAACTTTTGAAAAGCCAAGCAGTTTAAGTGGCTGGGCCTGGGGAGCTTATTTGTATGCAGCACAAATTTCAGGATCTGTTCCCAAGCCTGTGCAGAGTGAAAAATGGCCTGCATTTTCTTGATAGCCCATGTGGTTGTAAAGAATAAATGGCTAATGAATTACAGATGAACATTGACGCAAATTAATCTTCCTGATGTCCCTGGGTTATATGGCAGCCATTTAAAAGTTTAATCAATACACTAAAGTTGAAAACATGCAGGCACTGCAGTTGTTTGGATGTAATAAACATCAGAGGGAAACGGGAGGCTTGTACCCAGTCCATGTATCATAATGACAGGTATTTATGTTTAATGGACTAAATATTTTTTATTGGAAGAGAGCAAATGTCAGCTTAACTTTGTAAGCCTTGCATTCAACTTTCCTTTGAGGTTGGTGAGAGATGGCTGACATGTCATTGAAAATGAAATGTAAAAAAACCAATTGAGACAAAGCGAGGATAAGGAGCTGTTTTGCCAATGAGATGCTGCTCTGCAACTATTCATTAAATTAAATGTAAACTCTACCATTTCAAACGTTGTAGTAAAATGTTTACTAGGGCAGGCTTTTAATAGTTATTAGGGAAAACAAAAGACAACCACTGCCAAATATTCTTTTCTGGGAAACATTTTATTTGAAAAGACTTTTCATGAGTTACAATTTCAGAAGATTTATAATTATGGAGCAGTTGTCCCCTTCTCCCCCTTTCCTCTTTCAGACAAAGAAAAACACAAAAGTAATTTTCAGAGTAACCATCTGATGGTCCTTCCCTCCACTTTGAACAGAATAATAGCTTTATAGAAGCATTCCAGAGGCTTGTATATTAATTTCACTTGAAGTCAGTAAAATTTAGAACCATGTGCGTCCAGGATTTACCCACCATTGCTGTAAATGGAGAAGGAGGTTAGACAAGACTGGCCTTCACAGTTGCTTCCTTATGTGATAGACCACATGAATTTATTTTCTTTAGATACAGAAAAATGTTGTAATATCTTTTGGTTTTATAAGAGGACAAACTTCTTCCATGTCAAACAAAAACGCTACAGAAAAGGGGTGAAATGGAACAAATGTGGTTTAGTACCCTATTTGTTAACTGGTCCTAACTGAATGGTCCTTGATGTTGTAGAGTGGCCTCATGAAGCTTCTAGAAATGTATACCGTGGAGCCACTTCAATAAGGGAGAATGGTCTCAAGTCACACAGAATCTAGGAAAACCAAGGCCTCCTTGGAATTAAACCTTTCAAGAGAGGTCAAGGGCAACAAACAGGGCTTCTTCAAATATACTGCAGGGAAAACTAAAACTAGACGCAATGTAGACGAAGTGGATGAACGAAGTGGATGCCCTTAAGAGAGAGGGCACAGAGAAAGCAGAGATATTGAACACCTTCTTTGCCTCATCTATACTTCTAGGGGCTGTAAGCCTCAGACTGCTGAGGCCCCAGAAGAAGTTGATACAAGAGAGGAGTTTGCCCTGGTTGGCGAGGACTGGGTTAGGGACCAATTGAGTAAATTAGATGTACACAAATCCATGGGCCCAGATGGGATGCACCTGTGTGTGCTATGGGAAACGGCTAAAGTCATTGCTAGGCCACTCTCCAACATCTTTGCTAAGTCATGGGGATCAGGAGAGGTGCCTAGGGAATGAAGGACAGCAAATGTCACTCCAATCTTCAAAAAGGGTAAGAAGGAAGACCTAGGTAACTATCGACCGCTCAGCCACACCTCCATCCCAGGAAAGGTGATGGAATAATTTATCCTTGATGCTGTCTGTAGACACAGCAAGGACAAGAAGGTTATTAGGGACAGGCAGCATGGTTTCACCAAAGGGAAGTCATGCTTGACCAACCTGATAGCCTTTTAAGAGGGCATAACCAGGTGCATAGATGATGGCAGAGCGGTGGATGTGGTCTATCTTGACTTCGGTAAAGGTTTTGACACACAGCATCCTTGCAGCCAAACTGAGGCAGTACGGTCTGGACAATAGAGTAGTGAGATGGAGCATGAAATGGCTTCAGGATAGAATCCAGAGAGTGGTCAATGGGAAAGAGTCTGGTTGGAGGCCTGTATCTAGTGGAGTGCCCCAGGGGTCGGTGCTGGGACCAGTCCTGTTCAGTCTATTCATTTATGACTTGGATGAGGGATCAGGGTGCACTGTCAGCAAATTTGCTGATGACACAAAGCTGGGAGGAGTGGCCGACACCCCAGGAAACTGTGCTGCCATTCATCAAGACCTCTACAGGATGGTGGAAAGCAGGATGACCATGAGCCAGCAGTGTGCTCTTTTGGCCAAGTGGGCCAAAGGCATCCTGGAGCAGATCAGAAATGGAGTGGTTACCAGACTGAGAGAGGTTCTTCTCCCTCCCTCTGCTCTACCCTGGTGAGACCACATCAGGAGTATTGTATCCACTTCTGAGCCCCTCAGTTCAAGAAGGACATGGACCTGCTGGGGAGAGTCCAGTGCAGAACCATAAAGATGATGAAGGAAGCAGAATACCTCCCTTATGAGGAAAGGATGAGGGAGCTGGGTCTCTTTAGCTTGGAGTAGAGAGTGAGGGGTGACCTCATTAATGTTTATAAATATTTGAAGAGTGGATATGGGGAGGATGGAGCCAAGCTCTGCTCAGTGTCATCTAGTGATAGGACAAAGGGCAGTGGTTGTAAGCTGGAACATAGGAGGTTCTATATGAATGTGAGAAGGAACATCTTCACAGTGAGGGTGATAGAGCACTGGAACAGGCTGCCCAGGTGGGTTGTGGGGTCACCTTCTCTGCAGACATTTAAATTGTGCATGGATATGTTCCAATGTGACTTGGTTTAGTTGATCCTGCTGTGGCAGGGGGTTAGGACTAGATGATCTTTTGAGGTCCCTTCCAATCCCTGACGTTCTGTGATTCTGTGAATCCTCAGGAGATCATCAAGTGACCCCTCCCCTAAAGCAGCACTGCCTAAAGCCCATTGGAGAGGACTGCATCTTGGCAGGATTTTACTCTCTCCAGAGAAGGAGACTCCACAGTGTCTCTGGGCAGCCTGTACAGTGCTCTGTGACTCACACTGTGAAGAAGTTTTTCCTTATTTCTAAATGAAACTTCTTGTTCTCCCGATTGCACACATTGCTCCTTGTCCTCTCCTTTGGCACAGCTGAAAACAGTCTGGCACCATCCTCCCTTCTACAGCCACCCTTCAGATATTTATAGCCATGGATCAGGTGTTCTCTTATTCTTCTCTTCTTGAGGCGAAACAATCCCAGCTCTCTCAACCTTTCATCATAAAGGACACATTTCAAGGCCCCAGTCATCTTTTTCTCCCTCCACTGAACTGTCTTACCAGTTCCCTGTCCCTCTTGAACTGGGGACCCCAGGATTGTACACAGTAGTCCAGATGTGGCTTCCCTAGGGTAGAGTACAGGCAGAGGATAACCTCCTTATAGCTACTGGCCATGCACTCCCATTCTGGGAGCCTTCTTGGCAAACGGGCATACTGTTGGTTCATGGTCATCTTACTGTTTACCAAGACCCCAAGAGCTTTCTCTTCAAGGTTACAAGTCTATGAGTCACTGTTTGCTTCTCTGGTGATTGGTTTAACTGGTTCACTCTTGACATATCGTCTTAAAATAATTCCTTTTAATAACAGTGCGGCGAGTTATCCAACAGAGGTTACAAGATCTCCTTATTCATGATCTCTAACAAATTTTATTTTCTTTATCCAAGACTGTTTAAGGCAGACAGGTGCACTGGGGAAGTAGCAGAAACCTCAGTTTACTGCAGAGGCACACAGCATATCTGACTCCTGTTTTGCAGGCAGGCAATCTTATTCAAATTTCCACTTTAACAATTTTATCTCAGCACGTCCTTTTTATGTGGTACCAGTTTCTACTTCAGGTAAGGTGGCTAGTAATGCTGTGAATAAAGCTTTGTTTGGCTGAATAATGTTATGGATTGGTAGTGTCACGTTTATAAGAGATCATACACTGCTTCCTGACAACAAAAGAATTGTGGAAGTGTTGCAGTTTGAGAACTGCTAGAACTTGTAGAAGTGCTTTCATGAGGAAGAAAAGTTGTGTTGTGTTCTGGGGGACCTGTCTCCGGTTGCACAGGTCACAGGACCCTTCCCCGGAAGCGTCTGTCCTGTGACCTGCCCCTGAAAGGTGGGCTAGGGGGAGCCTATAAAACCGGGGCAGGGTCTTTGTTCGCCCTTTTTCGCGGGCTGTGGCCCTGAAGGGAGCACCCCCCCACCGCCCCGGGAATGGGCGGTGGGGGTGGTGAGGACAGCAGCTCCGGGGGGACAGTGGCTTCCGAACCAGCCCCGGCCCCAGACTGACCCCACCGCCAATGGGCACCTGCCGCCATGGGGTCTGGAAGTGACCCCGGCGCAACTTGCCACGGGTGCGCAGTCCTGCTGCATCGCGGCTTTGCTGCCTTATCACCGCGGCCCTGGACTCGAGAAGCAGTGCCCCAGACCGGAGAAAAAGCCACGGACGCACCACGATCCCGGACTGACGCAGCTCCCGCTGCCACGGCAGCGCGGTGCCGCCGCTGCTCGCCGCCCCACCACGCCCGGACTGGAGAAGCAAGACTGGTGCAGAAATGCCATCATGACCCCTCCACCATGGACAGCCTTCAGCATCAGTGAGCTGGGCTACTCCTCTTCCCCCTGGAGCTGAGACAGGAGAGAAAGAGGAGAGGAGAGGATGTCTGGAAGACCCTCTCGGCCACGTGTGGAATGTGGGGGGGTGCGGCTCTGCTGACACCATGCGGTCAGTCTCCATGGTGGAACCTCGCACGCGGCTGGGGCCCTGTGACTGGGTTGCCGCCATTTTGGAAGGAGTGATCAGCAGGAGGATGTGAAAGACAGAGACTGGGTCCTTTTGAAATGCATGCGGCTGCACAGAGGGATGCAGATGTGGGCGCTGATCAGTCAGGCCATCCTGAGAGCATTGAGATGCATGTCTGCTGCACCGAGGGATGCAGGTGTGGGCGCTGAGAAACTCAGGCCATCCCAGACTGACATGCTGTCTTTCCCAGGTCTCTAAACTAGAAGAAGATCCAAGGCCCACACTGGAGTGGTCTCCCATTCTATTTTCTCACGTTCTGTGAGGGCATTAATGACACAGTTTGTATGCACCGACTTGCATAACCTTTTCTGTGTATAGTTGCTGTTAATAAACCTTTCTGGAGTTTCCCTAAGCCATCGATTGTCTGGTGAATTTTATCCGAGATGCCATTGAGACCTCACTGCTTTGCTTTCCTTTCTTTGATATTGAATTGTGGTCCTGAACTCACCACAAAATTGGTGCCGAAAACCCGGGAGCAAAGCACTGTGAGTTTCAACCCACTACAGGAAGATGGACCAGGAAATGTTATTCTTGTCTATTCCTTGGTTGATGAACTATTTACATTTTTGTGGAAGCCTGTAAATAAATGTGTAAACCATGAAAAATAAAAGAATGAAATTAGTATGTTGGCCAGGCAGCCTGTGAAGG
Organism: Rhinopomastus cyanomelas; assembly: GCA_013400115.1. Taxonomy (NCBI): domain Eukaryota; kingdom Metazoa; phylum Chordata; class Aves; order Bucerotiformes; family Rhinopomastidae; genus Rhinopomastus; species Rhinopomastus cyanomelas. The sequence goes on from VXBP01008042.1 coordinate 38,949, forward strand.
CTGAAGAACTCATAGTCCAGCACAAGACTGAAATAAAGGAAAAATGGGCTTTCACGCCTGCAATTTCTGATGACTGTGTCCCACATGAGTATCTTCCTAGTCTCAAGAATGCAGTATGACCTAATTTGATGATGCCTCCAGACATGCTGCCTTCTCCTGCTCTTACATCCTCCAGTACTGAGTCAGTTGTGTCTTCCGCTGTGCGCTGCCATTGTGTGGCCACATTTACACTATGGCTAGGATTTACTGGAATGCATTGCAGTACAACTAAGCCATTACTTAACTGGTTTTTTGACCATTAGAAATGGTCTATTGAATAGTTCTGAGTTGGCTTTTATGCAACTGGTGACGGGGGAAGGTTGGAACCTTATTACTGCTGCTTTATAACGATTATAATGAAGCATCAAGTAGAGTTGCAATGTCTTGCTGCATAAAGTTTCAGTTTGATTCAGTTTCAAAAATTGTCTTGTGTTTCATAAATCTCAAAAGCAGCTTTACCAAACTGCTCAAAGGCATTAAGCTTTAGTGGTACACAAAGTAAACCAGCAGGTATCTACAGCAAAACATTAACAGGATTGCATCAGACGGAGGTGGTGCTAGGAGAAAACTGGAGGTAGAGTGGGTGACATTAGATTGATTCTCTCTGTACAGATGGAAAACTCTCTTTTCAGTAACCGTTCACAACAAAATATGAAATCTTCTGTAAAATGGTACATTGAGAAATGCAAGCTGCCACTATCCAGCACACTACTCCCAGAAAACAGAATAAGTTGGTTTTTTGGTCAACTCATTTTGACTAAATTAGTCCAAGTTAGATTGTTACAAAAGGGAGCTTGAATTTCAGACAAAGAAATCCCGTTTACCAGGGTTTCTGAATATTTAAATTCTGTAGAGAGGCTGCTGCTATGTATAGGCTTAATGGAGAGAATACAGGAGTAATAAAATATCTGCTGTAAAAGATTTCTTTTAGACCAAAAGGCAGACAATGTAAGAGCTCAAGCTCTTCATATTTGAAGTTCAACTTCATTAGAAAAAGTATCTAAGCATATATCAAAAAAATTATCAAATGATGGAATTATTAGTGATTAAACATGACTTTTTGAGAGCACTTTTCTTTCAATTCAAAGTGTACGTACAAGTACAGCAGCCTCAGACAACTGTCTGCCAGGCCAGATGCACAAATCTTTCTGCTCACCCTTTTCCTTAATAAGTGACAGTGAAAAATATGTAGTGGTTTTTAATCTGTCCATCATAAAAATCGTCTCCAATTACTGGCTGGATAATGCTTTGTGAGGCTGATATGTACTGTGCATTTTAGTACATGTTCGTGTTTCAGCTTTTTCCTACATAGTGCCAGTGCAACAAAGATAGGTTGTATGCCTGGGCAAAGTCTTTATATAGTAATATAAAACTATTAATCTAAAACAATTGTTATCCAAGTGAAAAAGAAGATATGGAAGCATTCAATTCATTTTGAATTCCTCAGGATTACAAATATGAGGTCAGAGTGAAAGCAATTAGAAAATTAAGCTAGACTCAGCTTTCTTGAATTGGGATCCACAGCCCTGACGGTATAAAAAAATGAAGTAAATATTGGTTGATTTTCTATAATGTGTATGAAAAACATGGGTTATTTCTATATTGTCCTGCAGGTGTAACTCTACTGTCTATTAGTTTATCCTGTATTTTATTTTAATAAAGATAGAACAATTGGGAGAAAAAGAAAATCTCCTCATCCAAAACTTTAATGGGAAAGAAAAATGTCTCAAGACAATATCATGAATTGCTGCTTATTAGTGATGGTTGTTAAAGGAATTATCTGAAAACAAAGAAGTTTTTCACAGTTAATCTAATAACATTTACATCTGTGTATCATCCATGTCTCCAAATGCAAGTAATGAATAACACATAAACTAGAGTAAACAGGGAACAGAAGTGCTAACACCTAATTTAAAGTCCAACACGCCCCATCATCAGTGGAATCAAATACACAGCAGGAATGGTTCCAGTTGATAGACACACAATGGAGTCATTGAAAATGAAAACATATTAATTATATTCTTAAAGGTTAAGATAGTAGTAATAGCTGGATTATCTAATCCTGCAATAATATGAATATCCAAAATGCCCACAGGAAAAGTGTCTAATGTTTCAAAAATTGTAGAAAATTCTTGTTACACTGATTTGTGTGTCATCTCTGACTGACTTCACAGCATGGAGGGTAGCAGGGGGAAGAGCAGGAAGTGCAAGACAATGAGAAAACCAAGGAGAATTATCAACAAAAAAAGATGTTCTTGGTATAAACAAGACACTTGCACTACATGAGCTAATTGTAAGAGTAGACCATTTCTAACCTGCAGCTGTTATGTGCTTAAGCAAACCCTGCTGGGACAACTGCTTTGTAGAATGCCTCTGATATCACACATACACAGAGCACCCCTTAACAGAGGAATTCACAGTGCAGTGTTTAAGGAAAATCTTTTCATCTTCCAAATTTTCCTGATCTTATTACAGGATGTGGTCCTACTTGTCATTTTGACATAGATTTCCCTTGCTTTCTGTTTTCACTATCTTTTTGCCCATATTAAATAAAAACAATGGAGTCTGAAGGCTGAGGGTAGAGTGGAAATGAGTTAGAGGGGCTAAGGGGGAATGCTCAGGTTGTGTGACAGAAAATGATAGGTGTCCAAAAAATGCCCCCAAAAAGCTAGCTTAGTCATGGTCATTTTGTCTAACAATCTTTTCCTTTGTCCCCAGGGACTAATAAGTAGTGACTGGTAGTTAATTTTCAATGTATTAACTATGCTCCTCTTTCTTTTTCCCTCCCCCAAATCCTCATCCATGCATCTCTGACAGGGTACTATTGCACCTGGGTTCCTAACTATATTAACTCCATTGTGATGGTGTGTGTGTTAGACCCCTTATCTTTAATGTCTTCACGCTAAAAGCCAAATCCTCACAACAACAAGGGGTTAATTGTCTGCTTCCAATGCACTTTAAAACTCTCAGCTCTCGGGAATTATGTTGCCATGAGAGTGGAATGTAATTACAAAATAATATAGGTACTCTGTCTTATTTTCAGTGGGCGATACTTAAGTCCTTGCTATCATAGCTGCATGTGTTTGTATTGGTGGTCTTCCTTCAGTGCACTTGGTGCAAGGTATTTGCAAATTCGAGCCTTTGGCTTTAAATGTTTTGCTGCTTCTTCTGTTCCTTATTCACCGCAGATTATGTGGAATTGATGACCTGCATTTATAGACATGGGTGGTATACAGATGTAAATGTTATTATAGCTTTTATATTTTATGTTCTTTCTGAAAGATCATTTTGTCTTTGAATAATACCCCTGTTCAGATTTTGGGGGGGTTTATCTCTAAAAGAGAATATGAAATGGATATTGCACATCATATATTTCTTAAAAGTAATTTGGAATTTTAGGGTACGGGATTGGTGGTGACTGATACACTGCCTGGATGAGATATATCCCTTTGAAAATAACAGTGCCAGTTCATGCCTGCATCTGTCTAACCTCATAATTCACTTTCACATTGGGTTATGGATGTCTGCATTCAGTGAGTCTATCTTCCCTTTAGGTATTATTTCAGCCCTTTGAGATAATAAGGAAAGTTTAATTGCGTTGTTAATTGATTTTTTGCACAACATTATTACCTTGATTGATTGCAGAGTTGATGAAAATGTTAGACACAGGCAGTGTAAAGTATCAGCCCAGTAAGGAGTGAGAGCCTTGTGGAGAATAGATAACCTTGATGTTAAGAGCTATATCCTTCAGATATGTCTTCCCTTGACATATTGATGGCCCTTGAAAAGGGAAAAGCTGATTGTATGCAGAATGCAATCATTAAACCCACTTCAGCTGGCTGTTGATTAATTTGTTTTTTCCTGAAGGATCTAGTTAAAGAGAAGGCCTCACTAGTATAAACAGCAGCCATTTTCCAAGCTTCAGATTATTCTTAACCCTCTCCTAGAAGAAAGAAAAATGATACTGTCTTGGTTTAGACAGGCAAATTGTCTGAAAACATTTCGTCCAACTGCAATTTGGGGATTATAACACTCACTTTACCCCGTTAACTACTGCTTCCTCTACAACCTCTCCTGCTCCCGTGTTCACTATTCAGCTTTACCACAGCTGGCAAAAAGTCATGTTTGATGTTTTTCAAGTAAAGCTGCTGTCTGTTCTCAGTAGAGATGCCAACAGGGATGTCAAGCTTCTTTTGCCCAAACACTGAAATACTTGGTATCATTTAGCTACTTCCCAGAAGCCTTCCTTGAAAGGACCGGAAGGTTCAATGGAAACATGTAAGTGGTTTTGTTTTCCTTATCCCTGAAGAGATATTTCTTGTATAGTATTTTTGTTCTTGCTTTTGAAATCTTTGAGGTCTTCATTAAAGCAGTGATGCTGTGCATTGCTTCTGCCAGAGAGCTAAGGATTCTGTGGGAGTCAGTGTCCCTATTGCTAATTCCTTCAGGACAGAAAGTGCTCAGTGCTGCCTCGGACTTGGCAGGAACCCTCACACACCCTGCTGTTGGACATGTTTAACCAAGCTGTGACTCTGTGTGACTAGTTTTCTCAGTAGTGAATTCACGTAATGGGCTAATCTTGGACTAGCTGCTTTCTGTTTTAATACCATGTGCTCTGAGAGCAAAGGTAAAGAGTACTACCTGTAAGAGCTGATGCCTAATGGCCTTCCTCTGGCAAATGGGACTTCCTTGGCTGACAAGCATTCTTTAGATTGAGAGACAGTCTGTCTATGCATTTCTTCCAGGAAATGACCCAAGGCATCTAAAATACTTTTGCAGCTTTGACCAAGCTATTGGATATTGCAGAAACAGAATGTGACAAAGGTTTTATCCTTCAGTTAACTGTTTAAGGGATGTTTGATAAAGTAGCAGGTTATTGCTTCCTCTTTAGCTTTGTAGTCTCAAAGAGAGTCTCTGTTAATTTTTGTGTGTGAATGATACAGTGATCAGCATTGCCCGATTCTTTGGCCAGATGTGCTTTGAGTTAACTTTAATGACTTTGACCCTAATTTGAGGGGTTTTTATGTGCCTCTCTCAAGGTATTTCTTAGACTTCTATCTATAACATTCAACAAAAGTTGCCATAGGGTCTAAAAGTGCACTGTGTTCAGCTGCCTACTTGCAGCTTCCCTCTTATTTGCATGTTTTTCAAAGGAAGCTGAGGATGTGGGAGAATATTTAAAGATAGGAAATAATGACAATATTTTAGCACTCAGTACTGGAGACAGTTGGTGTTTGAGAACTAGACTATGGCCAGCAAGTATTTAGCAATACAGATGGTGTTATATGTGAAATAGCATAGAACCAGATTCTGAAAGAAGCAAGTGAAGTCCTGGACCAGAGAGCTAGATATTTGCTGAAGACTTTGGGTGTTTGGATCCAGATGTATTCCTGATTTCATTTGGTGCTACATAGCAAGAACTATAGAAAAGAGAAAGGAGTTTACCAGTCATGTGGGGTCCAGATGTGTCTTACAAAGTGCCAAATGCCTTCAGCGTCCACTGGAACTCACTGTAATACAGGGCCTTGTTGTATCTGCTTCTTAAAAGACACTTGGCTTTGAATTAGGAAGAATCATAACAATCCTATCACTGGCAATTATGTGAATGTTTTCTTTGTTTCTGAGGAAGAGCTTACAGAAAGAAGCAAGTAATAGCGTGCAAAGAAGTTTCCCTTAACCATACCATAGTTAACTCTCTGACAGCAGCACTATTTCGCGATACTCTTTAATTTTGTTTGAGATACTTTCCCAGCTTTAAAAAGAAAAAGCTACTCGTCTTTATTTCAGATTGCTATCTTGAGAAATTTCAAGCCAGTTGAGCCAGACTGAATTTTCGATGGCTTTTTTTTTCCCCTAATGTGGACTCGTCCAGCAAGAGATCCAAAAGCAAGTTTTACTCAGAACTTGAGCCAAATTTACATATAAAGTTCCCAGTAGGGCCCTTCTGCTCTATTTTGTTCACATAGGTTTTTGTAATTTTATTTGAATTCTCACAGACCTTCTGAGCAATTATTCCAAAAGTTTGCCTTCTAAACCCATAAATCGTGGTACATTTGTCAAATTCTATCACAGTTAACAGAAGAGTTTACCTCCCTCTTCCCTCATACACATCCTACCACACATCCAATGTAGTCTCTGCACGGGTAAAGTTTGAGAAGCAAAATATAATTATGCTCGCTTTTGGTTTCTTAACAACCTGCCATTCTGTATGGTTTAGTCTATTGTTGATTAATGTAAGTACTATTAGTAGAATGGAACCCGAAGTATGAAGCAGCCTACAGAAATACCATTTTTGCATGTATTGGCCAAATTAACTGAAAATCTTCTGAGTTAATGTGGTGAGTGTATACTGGACAGCTGACTTCAATGTGCAGTAGGAACTGGATTTTGCAGCCTCCTTTCCCATCACCATTCTTAATGTATTACGTGTCTCTTCTGTCACTTCAGTGTTCATATTATTTCATTATCAAGAGTCATAGAAAGATTTTTCTAAATGGCACTAAAATCTATGCTGGGAGTGTGAGAGAGTCGCAAGTGCCACTCCAGCTGCAGTTGAAACTGGTGGTGTAGAGGGACGGTCGCCTCCCTCCCATACAACAGCATGAGCCTTTTGTTCAGACCACTCCACGGTGACATCCTCTGCTAGCTATCTGTGTAGACAAACAGAGATTAGTCCAACAGAAACCAATCCTCAGTGCAAAAGGCCGAAAGCAGAAGGCATATAAATACAGGCTTTGACCACAACAGAACAAGAATTTGGTTGCAAAATGAACTTTAATTGTCAGAAGAAATATTTAGTTTTCTGGCGGGGTCCATTTTTTAGACAAATACCTACTGCCCTCTAGTGCTGATGCTCTCTGCTTGAAGCTGCCTGACAGGAGGGAAGCTAGGAAGCTGGCTGTGTTTTGGCAGAGGCGGCTTTTTGCCTGGTTACTAAAATTGGTAGTCCATTTAGGGCTATTAGGTTATTAATAGAAAGCAATTAAACTCATGTGACTTTGGTTAGAGATGAAGGGTATTTAACAGATGTAACCTGATTGCACTGGATATTTATAATGTTTCTTCTGCACTTACTATACTACTTTTATTTAGATCATATACGAGAAAGTGTCTTAAAAGACTGAAAGGTCTGTGAACACGTATTTCCTTCCCTCCATCTCCTTCACAGCCATACCAAATATATACAAACTTAAACATTAGTCCCTCTGTAATATTGGGTGTTCTCTGTGCATTTGTGTTTACTTGACTGCAGTAGCTAACTGACTACACAATCTGTGTCTTAGTAACTAAAAACCCTCCTTTAAAAATGTTAACATATTCCACAAGAAATATTTTGTCGTAATTCCATCTGTGACATTATTTGAGAGTGTAAAAATCGTAAAGAGGCCCTGAAGAGACAAAAATATTTGTTGGTTTTCGTGCTTTTTGCTTCATTTTCACTAGAGAGGCATCCTCCTCCCCCAACATATTCCTCTGATGATGGCTACAATAAGCATGGAAAGATTCCAAAGAATCCCAAGTGTCGGACTTTAAATTGTAGCAATGGTACCCAAAGGAGTATGGGACTGGTTAATGATTTCAAGTGTTATGCCCTAAATGCTCCTATTTTAGCCAACAGCAGAGACTCTGTAGACAGCACATGCCCAGATCAAAGCTCATCACGTCAATGTCATTCAAGGAGGGAGATATACCCTCCTTTCCCCCCTCTCCCTCTGCTACCCTTTTTTTAAACAAAGTATGACATCTGAAGAACAGTGTGTTGATTGTTCCACTGCCAGGATACGCATAATGGAAACATTAGCTCCAAGAGAACTTTTAATCTGTCAGCCTAATGGCTCCTTAATGTGTAGAGGGCTTTAAATGTATGTCAGCCAGGGCTGTATAAAGTAATATAGTTTGTGGCCTGAATGGATCTAGATGACTCCGCACCATGACACAATATGGTTTATTTTTAAGTATCAGCTCATCTGCTTATTCCCACGGACTTAGACAAGCTTCTCAATTTTCCAGTAACAGATTATGTGAGGAAGAAGCTTGCAGTGCATTTTTTCTTCCTATGTTTCCTTTTTCTTCTTTTTTCTTCCCCTTCGCCCCTTGCAAATAACAAATTTGATCCCCAGCTGCATTGGGAGCTCTGAAGTGTATTTACAACAGGCTGCACTTTATCATACATCAGCTTGACTGCTAGTTTACACTGAACATTTATGCAGCTCCCTTGGCCCGGGATGCAAACTTCACATCTTTGTATTCATATCACCTTCACTGCAAATTTTTTCAACATCTTCTCCCTGCTGACTGCTTTCCTTCCCCTTCCCTCCTCTCACTTCCTACATACTCCCCCTTCCCTCCTCCCCCTTCCTACAAAGAGGCCAGTGAGACTTGACATGTCACAGTACTTGTCTGTGCACGATACATGCAATGATTCAGTGTCATAGTTTGCCTGCTCTGATTCTTCTCAGCTCTTGCTTAGGTGTATAATTCCAACGCCACTGCTGTAGACTGGAGGCAGATTTGATTTTATACCTTTCAGTAGTTTCTTTCAATCTAAAGACCACTTTGTGCCTATTGCTCTAGGGTGTCCAGAGGAAAGTGTTATTATGTTTTAGCATCCCTGCGTGTGGAGCAGAGCAAAGAGGTGATCTGTGTCCCCTGAATGTGAAGGTTTGGGGACCATTCTGTGGGTATTGTGGACATGGTGTGGGAATTCTGCTTTAGCCACAGTGAGCTCTATTCTCAACCTTTTCAAGTACAACCTGTGTTCCTTTTCTCATATCTAGTGTTTCTATCCTCTTAAAAATGAATTAGAACATAAGGCATTATTTGTGCCTTTGTCATTTTAGGGCTTGGGAGTATTTTATGATACTATCATAGAGAATTTTTCTTGCATTTTTGATTTTCTGCTGTGATAGTTCATGTGTTTATAAGTAGCCCTTCTACAGCATTCAGCTCTAGCACAATCAAAGACATTCACTCACTTATCCATTCTGTTGCTCCCTCTGGTCTCTTTCAGGAATCAAGATCCTGTGTCTTGGTTCCAGTCTGGAGCATCACAGAAACTGCAGTTGTAACAAATTTAATTGTGATCAGAGATCCCGTCACATTAGCAAGGACAGCTGCATCTCTTCTGTTGTTTTCCTGTGTCACATTGCAGCTTTTGAGCTCAGGCTTCCTCACATTGACAGCAGTTTGTTTGCTGGGGCAGAATAAAAGTCTGAGTTGACCTCTCTTGTTCCATTCTTGGCTGCTTTTGGGAGAACGTAGTGATCTTTGCATCTTTTCTTTTCTTCCAAGCTACCATCTCAGACTGCTGTGCCAGAGAGTTGATAGTTTGCATCATATTCAATAGAAACATTGTTCCTTTGCACAAAAAGTCAACATAAAGTATGAAACATCTGTAATTCCCTCTTCTTGTTCTGTAAGTTTGTAGTTTAAATTTTTGATTAAAATTTTACAGAGCATGGACCAACAGCATAACCCAACAGATTTCCAAATGTAAAGGTGTTGTGGTTTGAAAATTGCTAGCGTTTTCAAACTTACAGCAGTTCTGCTTTCATGAAGAAGAAAAGAAAAGGAGTTGTTTTGTTTTGGAGCACACCTCCCCCGCAGGGGACTTGTCCTGGGGGAAGGTGTCACTTGGTCCTGGACCTGCCCCGGATGTCCGTGTTGGGTTAGCCTATGAAAAAGCAGAGCGGGCGGTTTGTTTAGAAAAAGGCAGGAAGTAAGAAGAGGAAGGAGAAGAAGGAGGAAGTATGTAGCCCGCTCGTGTGTGCTGCAGGCCCTCTTGGGCTGCGGCTTCTCAGCCGAGCGCCCCCCGCTCCCCCGCCCCGTCCGTTCTCGGGACGGTGGCGGGGAGGGGGGAAGGGCACGGGATGCGGCTCGGCCGCGGCTTTTCAGCGATTGCAGCCGCTACTGCGGGAAGAGCAGATGCCCCGTGTTCGCGTAGCCCCATGTCCTCGGCCGGACTGCCAGCTGTGATTCACCTCGGGCTCCAGTAGCGCCGATGTGCCGCGGTCTGGAGACGCACTTGTAAGCTCTCCCCGCCCCGGCGCTAGCTGTGAAGTTTGCCGCAGGTTCTCCAGTGGCTCCGCTGCTTTTGGAATGGAGGACGCGCCGGTTTGCACCGCTCCCCGTCCAGTAATGGACAGCCTTCGCGTCTGCCGCGGTTCTTCAGTGGTCGTGGGAAGACCCTGATTTGTGCCGCTGTGCCCCCTGCTCCGCGCAGCCCTTTTGCCTCGGGCCTGAACCTGACACCATGATCCGGGCGATCTGGGAAAAGCAAGACTGAGTGCAGCCACCTCCCACAGCGCAGCTTCAGCATTTTGGTAACGTTGTGGTATGCTGGGGTGCCCCCTCTTCCCCCCTGGAGCTGAGACAGGAGGAGAGAAGAGAGGAGAGGGCCTTGAGAATCCTCTCGGCCTACTGTGGAGTGTGGGCGTTGCCCTGTTGATCCAGCGATGAACGTGCCTCCATTTTGGATCCCCCACGTGACTGGGACTGAGCGATGGACCGCTGCCATTTTGGAGAGACTGGTCAACGGGAAGAGAAGCTGTGTGTCATTTCCTGCCGCTGAGGAAGACTGGGGGTGCTTTTAAGTTTGGGGGAGGTCCCTTCGTGCATAGTTGGAAAGCCGAAGGATTTGAGACTCCTTAAATCTTGGATCGGGAGGACAGAGACAGGGGCTTGTAGTTGTAGTTGAGTTGTAGTTGCCCAGATCTCTTAGGTCGGAAGGACAGAGACAGGGGCTTGTAGTTGTAGTTGAGATGTAGTTGCCCAGATCTCTGTCGTGACCCAAGGCCCAAACAATAGTGACTTCCCATGGTATTTTCCTCAGATAGTGTAATGGCATGTTTGACGCAGTTTCTAGGTTTGTGTGCACCAACTTGCTGGTTTTTATTTGTTTTATTCTTTTTGTTTCCTTTTTTCTTTGTCTGTATACAGTTAGGTTAATAAACTTTGATCCAGTATCCTAAGCCATTCATTGTCTGGCAAATTTGTCCGAGATGTCATCGAGACCTTATTTGCTAAAATTAGTGGAGAATCCCCAACCCGCTACAAAAGGATTTCTTGTTTCTAGCTGCTCAAATTATTGTTCTACTTTTTAAAAAGGTATCTCTACATAAATAAATACAAAGGCCCAGCTATAATTAAATACATGTCTGCAAATTAAAATAGGAAAATGAACCTTAGAAGACCGAGCTGACTTAGACGATTTTCTTTGCATTTGTGAAGTACCTCCCTGATGTTGCAGGCACAAGTCATGGCAGAAGTGCAAGTGCACTAGTCCAAGTAAACTTTCTGTTTTTTCTCAATCACTGTTTATATATTCAACATCTCTTCTCTCATAGCGTCCCAGGCCCCTGTCATGGCATGGTTCAGTGCTCAAGCTGATTTGGCTGAATGTCAGGCTAATGAATTTGTAGTTTTGTTTTTCTTGGTGGGTTGTTTTTTTGTTAGGGATTTTTAACGTTTCATTAAGGATTACAAAGCAAGTATTTCAGAGGAGTATGTTTGGAAAAGTTTTGATACTTCTTACAGTATATAGTTGCTCAGGTGTTTGTAATGATGAATGCAAAGTAGGTATCTCATGTGCAGTTAGATGGAGTGGTTTGGTCTTTTTCTAACTAAAATGGCTGTGAGAGTCTGTATATTTTAATTCTCCTGATTTAGCAGAAAAAAAATTACCTATGTGCTACTGAAGGTGATAGGATTAGGCTTCTAATTACTTGAACATCTGCAGTGCTTCGTTCATCATGGAAAGTCAAAGAGGAATTGAAAATAATGAAACTGTCAACTGGACAGCTAGATAAAGTTGTTGGAATTTCCATAAATATAGAATGAAAAATTACCAAATTTCTGTACTAAAGAATGTTTTGTTTCACAGCAGATTTACTCATTCCTTAAACAAAAAGAACTTTAAATTAATTCAACTTGTGTAAGTGTATTGCCAGTATCAGTTGCATTGTAGACTTCAAACTGTTTGTAGATAGGTGTTTATTCACCTCTAAATGTTGTATGTAGGGAATTATTTTCCTTTAAAGGAAGCTTATATTAATATTTAAGGGAATTCCGCAACTTCTGTTCATTAATTGTAGAATATGCCCAAGTGCCTATGAAAAAAAACGATAATGGCATTGATATTTCATCCTGAATGGTCTCAAAACAATTTACAGATTGGTAGTATAACCACACTGCAATGCACTCGGCTTCTTCGTGGAACGTGGCAGCTGTTTAATAGCCCATAGCAAAACTATAGAACAGCAGGTTGTGGAAAAAGAGATGAGTATGGATCAAATACAAATTGGCATTGGAGGATTTAGTTATGCACTCAGATTTAAGTTAGGTGAAGTGGAATCCTGCTAGATGATTAAGTCTGTATATGAAGTAATACATTTTCTCTGACCACAGTTTCTACTGCAAGGACCTGTGGTTAGTTAGCCTGTGTGAAAGACGAGCAGAGGGACGTATGCTGAAATGTAATCCCCGGTGTGTGCCGTGTACTAATGTAATAAACAAATCTAATTGCAGATGCTTTGTTTTTTGCACTTGCAGAGCACTTTATTGAAAACATTTGGTGTTAAAATGAAGGCCTGAGGGGAGATCTTGGGCAGATGGGCAATGGGTTTTGACACGGGTTGCAAAGGAATAGGTTTTGATGGAGGTAGCAAGAGTTTTGTGTTGATGGCTTAGTTTTAGTAACTACTTCTAAAAAAACCCCTGACTGCTACTGGGGAAGACTGTGTTGCAAATAGCTGCCCCAGCTGTGATCGTAGAGGGACTTTATTTGATAGATGTAGAGCATTTATTTGATAGGAAAAAAACCAAACAAAAAGGACAAGATGCTACCAGACAACAAATCCCTTAGGTCGCTGTTGCCCTAACCTGAATTTTGACCTGTGAATGTATAATCTACAGGGTCTATCACATCCCATTGCAATTTCTTTTTACAATTTTTCTTATAACACCTGAAGATCTGCAAACTCTTTTTGATCTAGAAGAGTATACAGATTCCCAATTGCAGCCTAGCTCTGTGCAACACATGTCCCATTCTAAAGGAGCAAGCATGACCTGAACAATTTTTGACACATTTTAGTATGCATGCACATACTTATTTATTTATTTGGATAGCTGAGTTTTTCCTCAGCTAAGAAAAAGCTGGTTGTTGCTGATGTTACAATGTGTTTGTGAAAGAAAACTGATCCCACAACACATGCAAACAAGTGCGGGGTCATTACCTACCCACCGTAATTAGAACATCCATTGAAAGCAGGAAAACATTTACAAGATAAAGAGTGAATTCTAAAATTATACTTCCCAATACCTTTTAAAAATAATTGTCGTTTTAACAGCTTGTTGTTGTGTTAGAAAAATTAGAAGCCTTGTTCAGGGAAGATGATTCCTCAAGAGAACTTGTGTTGTCATTTCTATAGAACTGCAAACAGAGATCTCACTCAGGATGCTGTTTGTTGTTTTGATGTATAAGGGGAATAGTTGGCTTATTATGGCCAGCGCTAGATAATGTAATCGAAAAGCACAACAACACCCACAGACATGCCATTTCTCCCCTTATTCCTGCCCTTGTCTGTGTGCAAAAAGGTGGATGTATTTCTGCCCCTGAACTGGAAGGAAGGAATACCACAGCAGATAGGCAGGAGAGAAGCGATAGGTTTCCTAAACTCACGTGACACACCTTAGCACCAAAATTCTCATTGCAGCACACGAGCTTTTTGTAGTTCTCCAAGATGTCTGTGGTTGCAAAAGGAAGGTGGAACACGGAGAGGAAAAACAAAACAAACTTAAAAACCCTCCAGAGTCACTGCACTTAATTTATGAGCAATATTATTGTTTTACATATAACCTTCATGATAAATAAAGTCTCGTGGCAATGTTATCGGGAGTGGTTTTTGTCATTACTCTGAGCTGTGTGTGTAATACGCCTGGCAATTGAATCACAGCTGCATGCCTGCGTAGGGAATCTCTGTGCAGACAACACTTCCTTAATTTAAACAATTGTAGGCTGCAGGAGTTCAAAAATTTCAGCTGACTTTAACTGTCACTAGCCCAAGCACCTTTATCCCCAGGCGAGCAACAGCAGCTGGATTTCATTTCCTGCTGCCAGACCGTCCGACGTCTTTGCTGAACATCCCGGGAACGGAGTGTCTTTACTTTCAGGATTTTATTCAAGGTGACAGCTCCTCACACTTTGGCGTTCAGATCACCTCAAGTAGCTGAGATATCAGTGAAAATGAGAGCATTTCTCCAGCAAACTCCAAATTTAGATTGACTGGGGTTATCCTTAGGCCTCTAGACCCAGCCTGCATGACAGCACAGGCCTGCCAGTAACTTTAAAACTACAGTGGAGTTTGTAATGATGTCTGGGGAGAAACATTCTGCCAGAGCAGTGGAGGATACTATAAGTGATAGGAAATGATGTCAGATTTAGTTAGGGCCGGAGACATGTTAGAATATACTTGGCATAATATGGCACCAGTATCTCTGTCAGCATCTCTGTTTTCTGTCACTGCACACAATCCTGGGCCTGTCTGTAGCCCTGACAGTGTCTTTTCAGATCAGGTTATTGCCAGCTCGGAGACTGGCTTGGCGGAGCACCATACAGCCCTCTTTGTTTGAAGTCTGCCCCTTTGTCATTAATGCACTTGATGTCTATTTAAATCTGATGGTGAATGCGGTATCTGTTTTCCTGTCAAGAGATCATTGATAATATTAATACCTCATGTCCTTGCCTCATTTTCTAAGCACTGACACCTAGCCACAGTTTTCAGCATTCATCAAACAGCACTCTCTCACCAGCATCTCTATAAACAGTCTTGCTTCCAGTCCCTAAGAAATGTGGCAGCTCTCAAACGAGACTTTTATCAATGCCAGTGGAAAAGAAGCCTGAAAAAAGCTATTAATAAACTGTGTGTTACTTAACATCTGGAGGTCTAAATGGTGGCCATTGTTACCCACCTAATGCCTGCTGCAGTTTGGAATACTGTCTGTTTAGGGGGGCAAAAAAACCAAAACCATGCTTTTCATTTGATGCTGGTTTGGGAATCATCCCTTGAATGTGGAAACTGCTGCACTAGTGAAATTCCTGCACTTGAAATTATTGACGAAAGCTTCACGGAGATGGGGAAAGGGATGAGGCACTGCACCATATAGTCTCAATTTGTATTGCCCTGAAGAAGAATTTGGTTTTCATGCAAAATTCAGGCCTATCAATTACTTCCCCCTCCCCCCCAGCTAGGAATATTGTACTATCCTGAATTCTTGGAAAGAAAGAACAGCAGGGGTTAACATTAATCTTGCAGAGCTCTTTCAAGGCTTTCATTGCATGTTGTACTGGAAAAATAGGTACAGAATATAAAAGCTTGCATACTTAATTCATACTGCATGTGGGCACAATATTTTTATGTGAGTTCTGGAAAACTAAACCAGTAAGAAACTGAAGATCTGCTCCTCTCCATCTTTGTCCTTTATGTAAGGCCGTGTGTGTGTTCTTTGGGCTAGGTTACACTTGTTCCTGTGGAGGTGAGCTAGTTCTTATTGAGTGACTGCTATGTTAAGACACTCCCAAGATATGAGAGAGCCTTGCACCTTATTTCTCTGCACGGGTGCTGACTTTTATTTGACTGTGTATGCCTCAGGGAACAGAGAACAACTCTGCTAGTAAAATTTAGCATCTTTGAGAATGTTCACAGGTGGGATGTGACTGTGAACTTACGCTTTCACATACCACTTAGTACCACCAGAGGGGATGCTTTTGAATAAGGTAGTGAGATCTGCAGGTTATGTTTGTCTCACCCACTGCAGAAAAGGCTTCCTGAGGCATCTTGCTGCCTGTACCCATTGAGAATGTGCATTGTCTCCAAAGAGCAGTGTTCTGGATAATTCTTGAAAACATTACACTATGTACCAGTATTTAGCTTAATTTCTATTTGCCTCATTGGATGTTGATCAGAGAGCTGCTTTAGAAATGTTTTTACAAAATGGTCCTTTGTATGTCGTGGGAAAATGCTGAGGTCTGGAGAGCTAATCATTAGGAAGTACCAAATTCTGGCCCGTGTCTGTCAATGACCCCTCCATGTGGACTTCAGCTGTCCAGTTATGTGCCACTGCAAAGCAAGGATAGCTTTAATTGATTGCAGGATGACTTTATGAAGGTTTAAAAGTCTTTTTTTTCTGGATGCACATTAAACTGGTTTAAACTTTTTGCTGCTTTTTTTGTCTTTTTGGTTTTAATCATCAGGAAAACCCTGTAAACATGCAGCAGTAAGATTACAGAGTGCAAAATGTAACTTCAGCGCGTCTTCAAAAGCAGAAGAGAGGTTCTGTGATTTAAAATACAGTATATGATGCTTTGGTGTGATCTCATTTGATTTTTGAAGACGCTCATGATTGTATGTCTAACAAGACAGGTTGTGCAGTAATTTGAGTTCTTGTTTTCCCATTAGATTCAAAACCACTGATTGAAATGCTAATACTGTGAATACTTCAAATTCACAACTTTTCATTTGCAGGACAAGAGAAAGCTATTCCATTCCCTCCAAATTTCCCTGGTTATTTGCCTGTTATGTACTGCTCTCCCAATAACAATTAATTTCCTTTTTATTGTAGGCATCCTAGGAAAATGCCACTACATTTACTATGGAAAACATTCCGAGGGCAACAGATTCATCCGAGATGACCAACTATAAACAACAGTGCTGTTTTGTGCCTCCTCTAAGCCTCCACAAAAGAAGCACCAATTGCATCTGAATTTTAAGCGTATAACTAAAGTCCTCTAGTGCCTTCTGCTAACTTTGCCAAGCCTGTCAAGATCATCTCTCTCTCTTACTCTGAGTAGTCACACAGAGATTGACATGATTGCCTTTAAGCAGGTCCCATCCACCAGTGCGAAAGACAGCTGCAGCCAAGCACCCAGCCTGACAGGAGGAGCACCGTAATGGATTGCCCGATCCAATTGCTGCTCACAGCATATCATGGGTCACACCTGGTGCTTCAGTGAGCATGCTCTGTCACTTGGCGCCCTAACACAAGTAGTGAGTTTATCTCCAGCTTGCCTGTTGAGTGAAAGTGGCTGGTGCTATCAAAGTGTTTATAAGGGAAAGGCTATAATTTCTGATGATAAAGCCCTTATCTGTTCCTATTTTTTCCCCTGTGAATTAAGTGCTTGCATTTCTATCATCTCATATATGCTTACACAAATCCTTGCACCTTTTCTTTTGGTGGTTTGATTTGTCCTCTCTGCTCCTAAAAGAGCCTTAGTGAATTGTTTCTTCTTTCAACAGGGAAAAAATATACCCTGAAAATATGTCAACCATGCAAAATACTATCAATTTGTGTAGTTGTTTGTATGTAAAAAATACAGCAATTTTTACAAACAAAATTTGCTAATTCTTAAATTGCATCTCAACATTTACTAACTTTAGCCTTCAGAACAATGATAATTTTTTAATGCTGTGGAAGAGTGTGACAACATTATTAGGAAGGAAAAATGCATAAAAGAAATGATAGGAAATTGCCAGCAGGTGTGTATGATTATTCAGAGCTGGGGGGGGAGTTGGTCAATAAAATAGCAACCATAATTAACATAATTAACAGCTTTATGTTATAGATATGACATCTGATTAATCCTTTATGTTCTCTATGTACAAAAGGCTGTTGTCAAATTTTCTTTGGGACAGGTAAAAATGCATGGTGTATTTTGTGCTTTTCCAATAAACAGCTTGGACATAATTAGAGTAACAAACTTGTTACTGTGAAATAAAGTCCCACTACTTCATGCATATGTTACGTGCTAGTAGAGACACTGAAACTGTAAAGGGGATGTGCAGAAATTCTGACTGAGTTGTTTCAAACCCGTGCCTGTTTGCCCCATTCGTGAGCCATCACACTTCGGCTGTTCCTGGCTTGGCTGCAATTATTTGGTTCTTCATTCATTTTCATGGTTGAAAAAAAGGTCTGTTCCTAGACGTTGCCTGCTTTTGGGGGCTGTTATCAGCTAGTGCTGCAGGTGGAAGTGGGCTGGATATTGAACCGATTGTGAAATTAGGTTTGACCATTGAAAAAGAATGAGACACTGGCAGAGTAAGAAAGGAAAGCTTGCTGCCACAACACTTTAGACCTTGCTCAGCAAAGGTGAACCTTCGCTCACACTGAAAGTCTGTACTAAATCTTTAATAGATATTTAAAATAAATAATAAGCATAGACTGATCTAGTTTACACCACCTGGTTTCAAGTTAAGCCCTGAGGTGTTTGCCATACAAATTCCTGTCTAGAGAGTATGCATTGGCCACTTGTAGTGCCTCTGCTACGAATGAAATGCCCATTCAAATTAGAAGTCCTAGGTGATGTTAGACAAAAGAGAACTATGTTTCTTGTTTTAATCAAAAATATACTTGGAAACATTTAGAGCAGTTGTTGCCTCTCTTGGTTATAAAAACAACAGTAATCCTAGTTTGTTCTCACTGTGTTGTCTGTTTTGAAACCTACACATTTTTTCTCCACAGTGTATTGAAAGCAGCAAGGTTCTGAATGGGGGTGTTTAGAATAACCTAATGTCACTTTCAGTCTGGTTACATGTATTTTCTTGTCTTTATAAAAGGCTTTAACCCTGCCTCAAACAATAAACAGCACTTGCAAAATGACCGCATCATTTTTCTATCTTTATTTTTGCTTGTTTACTTTTCCTATTGTCAAAACCATTTGTATCATTTTCTGGAGTGTTTTCTTCCCAGCAAAGCTTTGCAGACAGAAATATTTTTGGAATAAGATGTGATCAGTCTTTTCAATTTTGGTTTTTTGCTTTCACATTGCTGATTATATACCTACAGTTAAATACAGTAAAGCCATAATTAGTGAAATGACACTAAATATCACTTAGTCTGAAGAATTGGTAAGATAGTCTGTGAATAATTATTTTGCATCACTAACGTATATTGAGTTGTTATTTAAAATCAAGCCTGGATGTTTATTACTGTTTATGCTAACATACTTATTTAATGTGTAGAACATTTTTTGGTCAGATGTACTACTTAAGTTCTGTTTTAAGAAATGGCAAACTTTTCAAACCTGGGGCTGCTCTCTGCACTTGGCTCTTTCCTGAGTGGGAACTGTACTGGAATTTCTTAACTGAATGGAGTATCATTTAGGATGAAAGCTGCAGTAAAGTAATCTAAGAAGAGATATTGCTCTCTCTGCTTTACCCCTCCTCTATATATTGCATATCTTTCCCTCTCAAGATTAACTAGGCTATTAAAAATAAAAGATTCACCCACAGAGTTATAAGGATTTGAAATTGTGTATCGTTCCAAGGAACCACTGCACTTAGTTTTTCTCACCGACAGCACAAAGAATTTTGGTCAAGAAACTATATTTCTTGAGAGTTAACAGGATTTGAGAGCTGAGGTGTGCTTGAATAAGTAAGTCTTGAAATACTACAATTTTCTTTTAACAAAATATACAAACTTTAGCCTGGTGTTAAGTCTTGTGATGACCAGTACTTTGGCTTTTGGCAGACACCATGCCTTCATGAAGGAGGAGTGGAGGCAAACACTTTTAGTAGGAAATGCTAGTAGTACCTGTGCTTAGAGCATTCCTAACTTTACATAGTAAAAATGTTAATTAAAAATAAGAAGAAAATCCAAACAGACATATTGAAGTAAAATTTTAAAAGCAAATGACCTTCAGTGAAAACCCTACTGTTACGGATACACAAATGTAACTTTCGAGCAAACTATTTCTAATTGTGTGTGTTTCATGCATAAAAGATTTGTGGTAGTGTTGAGAGTAAATCACCACTGAAACCATGATTTTCTCCTTTATTAGATGTGAGTCTCACACACTTATTCCATGACTTGCTTTCCTCAAACTATGAGTCCATTTGAAGCAAAGGTTTTGTCCATAACAGTTAGGTTTACTGGTATTGGAAGACTGGTGTATGGCGTCTTTTTCAATATATTTGGTTATTTGAGCAAACTATTACATAACTGCTGAATGTTGGGGGGGTTTTGCAGATGAAAAATCATAGACTCATAGAATCATAGAAACATTAGGGATTGAAAGAGACCTTGAAAGATCAATCAGTCCACTCCCCCTGCCAGAGCAGGATCACCCAGACCAAGTCACACAGGAATGCATCCAGGTGGGTTTTAAATGTTTCCAGTGAAGGAGACTCCACAACTCCCCCGGGCAGCCTGTTCCAGTGCTCTGTCCATCTTAATGTGAAGAAGTTCCTTCTCACATTCATATGGAACTTCCTATGTTCCAGCTTACACCCATTGCCCTTCGTTCTATCACTAGATGACATTTAGAAGAGCCTGGCTCCATCCTCCTGACACCCACCCTTCACATATTTATAGACATTAATGAGGTCACCCCTCTGTCTCCTCCAAGCTAAAGACACCCAGCTCCCTCAGCCTCTCCTCATAAGTCAGATGCTCCACTTCCTTCATCATCCTCATTGCTCTACACTGGACTCCCTCCAGCAGTTCCACATACCTCTTGAACTGAGGTATCTGAACACAATACTCCAAATGTAGTCTCACTAGTGCAGAGTAGAGGTGGAGAAGAACCTCTCTATCTGCTAACCACCCCCTTCTGATCCACCCCAGGATGCTGTTTCTCCTCTTGGCTACAAGAGCACAGTGCTGGCTCATGGTCATCCTGCTGTCTACCTGGGCCCCTACATCCCCTTCTGCTACACTTGCTGTCCAACAGATCAGTCCCCAGTCGATCCTGGTACCTGAGGTTGTTCTTTCCCAGATGCAAGACTCTACACTTACCCTTGTACATTTCATTAAATTTCTCCCTGCCCAGCTCTCCAGCCTGTCCAGGTCTTGCAGAATGGCAGCACAGCCTGCTGGGGTGTCGGCAACACTTCCCAGCTTTGTATCAACCAGCAAACCTGCTGACAGTGCACACTAATCCCTCATCCAAGTCATTAATGAATAGACTGAATAGTACTGGTCACAGTGCTGACCCTTGGGGCACTCCACTGGATACAGGCCTCCAACTAGATTTCTGTCCCATTGACCCTCTGTTTTGTATCCTGCAGCCAGTTCACTCTATTTTGAGCTAATGGTACCCCTATTTAAGTCAGAAGAAATAAACAAGCCTATCTGTTCTTTTGAATTTTTTTTTTTAAATTGCAGGATTCACTTGCCACCAGTGGATGTCGTAATAATTTTTATAAGAATAATTTTTACTCCTAGCTATGATTGTTTGGGGAAATGTTTACCCCCATCAGAACTTTGCTACATACAGCCTTTGTAGTGAAGTTCTGAATCAGCCCATTTTACACTGACTCACAGTGAGTTTTACCGCAGATTTCTTCCTTATGTAGTATGATAGCTGGCACATAAATCTCTGCTTGGTCACTTTGGGGAAGTTTATTCTCTTTATTCTGTGTACAAGTGTCTTTCTGCTTTGTTAAATTGTTGGCATATGTGAAAGAAAGAAATGAAATTCAGCTTTCCAGATGTGTAAGCATATAGTTGAGATTGAGTCTGTATGTTTGACACTTAGAGTTCTAAGTGTCCCTTTGAAGGTTCAGTCTGGGGAATCTGACAGTGAATCAGGTGATATGAAGTCAGGAGTCTTGCATGGCTTGCTAGCTGTTTCACAGTATCACAGTATCACAGTATTACCAAGGTCAGAAGAGACCTCATAGATCATCAAGTCCAACCTGTTACCACAGAGCTCAAGGCTAGACCATGGCACCAAGTGCCACATCCAATCCTGCCTTGAATGTAGATGCACAAGATGTACAGCCTTGTGCTTTCATGAAGAAAAACGAAAGTTGTGTTGCTTTGGGACCCCCCTGCCCTAGTGACCTGTCCTGGGGGCAAGTGACACTGTCCCAAGTACCTGCCCTTATGGGGTGTTGCTAGGTGAGGAGATAAAAGGGCTGGTTACCCTGATCCCTGCATCTTTTTGCTGAGGGCTTTCAGGCCAGCACAGGGGCTGGATCCTCATTCTAACCCCTCCTCCACCCCCCAGTGGTGGGGGTGGGGAAAGATCTGTGTTAGGCTGAATGACTATGATATTAT
>VXBP01008043.1:0-15529 GCA_013400115.1 Rhinopomastus cyanomelas
GTCGTGCCAATTGCCCTTGTTTTCCACAGATTGTCTTGGTGCATCATCCCTGGCTTGCCCTAGGGCAAGCTGAGAGCCCTCAGTGGCTCTCAATCCTTCTGCCATTGGTGAGCTGACCCACTGTTTGTCACCAGCCATCAGGAGACTATTTACCCCTTCAAACCCGGTTTAAAGCCCTATCAGTGAGTCCTGCCAGTTCCTGTCCCAGGATCCTTTTCCCTGCTTGGGGACAAGTGCATCCCATTAGTTGTTTGCAGCTGTGGTCCCTTGTAAACAGAGCTGCTATTACAGGATCCAAACCCCTGTTGATGACACCAATTCCAGAGCCATGAATTGAGCTGCTGGCTATTCATCTGCCCCTGGATGGAACTCAATACATTCCAGCTGCTCTCTCACAGAGACAGTAACTCATCCACCCCGCCTTGCTGACCTGTCCCTCCTAAAAAGGACATAGCCGTCTATGACCACATTCCAGTTATCTGAACTGTCCCACCAGGTCTCCATAATCGCTACCAAAGTATAATCGCCTGACTGGACACAGATTTCTAACTCCTCCTGCTTATTCCCCATGCTGCGTGCATTGGTGTACAGGCATTTCAGGGAGCAAGCTGAGCGTTCCTATTTCACCCTAGGACAGCAATAGGCCATCTGGTTTTCATTAAGACCACTGTCCCACTGGTGCTTGCCCATTAACTATCCCACCCCTCCTTGAATCTAGTTTAAAGTCCTCTGAATGAGCCCTGCCAGCTCCTGCCCCAGAATCCTTTTTCGCTCTGAGATAAACCCCTCCCATTTGTATCTGCTAAGCCTGGTGTCTGAAAAAACCCAAAGCCCTGCCTGGAACACCAGTCTCATAGCCAGGCGTTGATGGACTAAGTCCTTCTGTTCTGGCCTATGTCCTCACCCCAAAATGGAAGTAATGAACAGAATACAATTTGTGTCCCAGAGTCTTTCACCAAACGTCCTAATGCCTTAAGGTCTTTCTTCATTCCCCTCAGGCTATGGAATACAGCTTCCTCCCTGCCTGTCTGGACGATCAGCAGTGGGTTATAGTCAGCTGCTGTCACCAGGTTAGGGAGCAAACTAGTGGTGTCCCTGATTTGGGCTCCAGATAAGCTGCAGACTTCCCTATGATGGGGGTCAGCTCTGCATATTGGGCCCTCAGTCCCTTTCAGGGGCAGGTCTCCAATAACTAGGATCCTTCTCTTCTTTGTAGAGGAGGTCGTCATAGTACTAGAAGCCTCCCTGTATTTATGTGACTTTGCCAGGACCTTCAGTGTGGGTCCTCTATTCTCTATATCCTTATCAGATTGGCTGCCTCCCAATAGGGGCTTATATCTGTTACTTAGTGGCAACTGGGGGGGTGTGCCAGGCAAGGGTGGTACCTGCCTTCTGCCGTGGCCCTGCACTTGGCTTCACTCACCCATTCTACTTGGGCTTCTGTCCTCCGCCTGAGGACTATAGGACATAGGCTACCCCTGAATCTGGCTCTTATTTAGCCGTTGTCCAGACTGCTGAGCCTGGCTCCACCTGCCTACCTCTATTTCAGCCTCTCTACTTCTCCTGAGCCTCTCTAGTTCAGCTTGCAGCCTTTCAACCTCATCTTGCAACTGTGCTGCCCAGTCAAGCAGATAATCTACCTGCTCTCACTGTACGCAGCCAGGAAGATGAGAGAAAACTCTGCATTCTTGGCAGCCTGTCACCTGCACAAACTCATCTTGTTGGGGGACCTCTGTTTGTGTTCCCACCTCCACGTGCAGTTGGTCTTTCTCTGCTGCCGTGTTGTTACCATTTTTTTTCCCCTGGCAGATAAAGCAGATAAAGCGGCTGCACTCTTGCTGCTGTCTGTGGTCTGAGTGCGACTTCCGGTTTTGCCTCCGTCAAAGGCTCCGGCTCCACACCTTCCACGGTGCTTGCCTGGCTTCCCCCGCTACAGCACTTAACCCTAGTGGCTGGCTGCCTGCTTCCTGTGAGTTTTCCTGGTCAGGGAACCCCCAGATCACCCAAAAACCTCAATAAAATAGTGTTTGGGGACAGGCACTCTCACTGCTGCCTGCCATCTGAGCACGACTTCGGACTGGATGTGAAGAGGAAGTTCTTTACCGTGAGAGTGGTGAGAGCCTGCAATGGGTTGCCCAGGGAGGTGGTTGAGGCCCCATCACTGGAGGCTTGTTAGAGATTATAAAGTTTCACAAGACATGTAGGGCTTGTACTGGCATGGGGAATGTGCACAATGCAGCCAGCCTCAGCAGTGTTCTCCCTTCTTGCAGCCCCTGCTCCTGGGAAGGATAGACATCAGTTGTTTACAAACAACTCACCATCTAATTTGTACGTATGCAACAGAGCTGTCCCATAACACAAATCATCAAGCAATTAACATGCAACACTTCAGTAAGACTCTCCATTGCTTGTTGTTGAAGTATCTTCAATGCCATTAATGAGAGCTAATTAAATCAATCAAGCTACCATCATACGCAAACATGGCTGTAGTTACTGAACCTGTATCAGATGGGGAGTATTTTCTCAGGCACTGTAAATACCAAGATATACATTTATCATGCTGCCTTTCCAGCATACGTCTGTTCTCACTGTGCATGTCTCATTCATCATATGTTGTCACTGTCCCTACCCCCAATACATCTAGGTGTCAATTAATTCTTTCCCAAGCACCTTAAGAGCATTGTACAGAATTATCTCAATATCTATCCACAATATTTTCTTGTAGAGAAGCAGCAATGCTCAGACACTTCTCCTAAATTACCTGACTGTGACATGACATAACATCTCCATTTCTGCATTATGAATTACTAAAAGCTCAAGCCTCCTCCGTGCACTCTTTCTCAAGGCAAGTGATCAAGATTCTGACTCCCTTCTCCCCCCTCCTAGGACTTGGCAGGAGATTTGCATCATAAGTGTTCCCAGGAAAACACTTCAAGTGGGCAATTGTGTACTTCAACATGCTTTTTGTAACTGATGAACATTGAAATAACAGATTTATTTCAACACTGCTGTGTCCACAAGAACACAGGGCACACACAAGCCTTTTCTGAAGACATAACCAGGTAGATAGATGATGGCAAAGCAGTGGATATGGTCTATCTTGACTTCAGTAAAGCATTTGATACAGTCTCCCACAACATCCTTGCAGCCAAACTGAGGCAGTGCGGTCTGGACAACTGGGTAGTGAGGTGGATTGTGAACTGGCTGCAGGATAGACACCAGAAAGCAGCAGTCAGTGGGACAGAGTTTAATTGGAAGGCTGTATCTAGAGGAGTGCCCCAAAGGTTTGTACTGGGACCAGGACTATTCAATCTATCCATTAATGACTTGGATTAGGGATTAGAGTGCACTGTCAGCAAGTCTGCTGATGACAACACTAGGAGGAGAGGCTGACACCCCAGCAGGCTATGCTACCATCCATGGGAACCTGGACAGGCTGACGAGTTGGGTGGGGAGAAATGTAATGAACTATGCCCAGACGAGTGGTTGAAGAGACATAGAGATGGAATGTCAAATTAGCCAAGCAGG
The DNA here is from genome assembly GCA_013400115.1 of Rhinopomastus cyanomelas. NCBI lineage: Eukaryota > Metazoa > Chordata > Aves > Bucerotiformes > Rhinopomastidae > Rhinopomastus > Rhinopomastus cyanomelas. The sequence continues at coordinate 3,529 of VXBP01008043.1, forward strand.
GTAGGGCCTGGTTTGTATTTGGATGGGAGACAGTCTGGGTACACCAGGTGCTGTAGACATACCCTGCTCCAGCAGGAGTGGTTGGACTTAGATTATCTTTCAAGGTCCCTTCCAAACTGTAACATTCTGTGATTATTTAATCTATGATTATAACAAGGACAAGTGTAGAGTCTTGCATCTGGGCAAGAACAACTGCAGATATCAGTACAGGTTGGGGACTGATGTGTTGGAGAGCAGTGTAGGAGAAAGGGACCTGGGGGTCCTAGTGGACAGCAGGATGACCAAGAGCCAGCAACATGCTCTTGTGGCCAAGAATGCCAACAGCATCCTGGGGTGGATCAGAAGTGGGGTGGTTAGCAGATTGAGAGAGCTTCTCCTCCCCCTCTTCTCTGCCCTACTGAAACCGCATCTGGAATATCGTGTCCAGTTCTCAACCCCTCAGATTGAGAAAGATACTGAACTGCTGGAGAGAGTCCAGCACAAAGCTACAAAGATGATGACCATCTCCCTGATGAGGAAAGGCTGAGGGAGCTGGGTCTCTTTAGCTTGGAAAAAAGGAGACTGAGGGGTGACCTCATTAATGCTTATTAGTATGTGAAGGGTGGGTGCCAGGAGGATGGAGCCAGGCTGTCCTCACTGTCATGTAGTGATAGGATGAGGGGCAATGGGTGTAAGCTGGAACGTAGGAGGTTCCACATCAATATGAGAAGAAACTTCTTCACAGTGAGGGTGGCAGAGCACTGGAAGGGGCTGCCCAGGGAGGTTGTGGAGTCTCCTTCTCTAGAGATGTGTAAAACCTGCCTGGATATGTTCCTATGAGACTTGATCTAGGTGATCCTGCTGTGGCAGGGGGATTGGACTTTTCGAGATCCCTTCCAATCCCAAATGTTCTGTGATTCTGTGATTAGACATCATCATACAGAAAAACAAGCAGGATTTTATGTCTCTGTAACTTCTCTGGCTAAAACACAATTCTTCCTCGCCAAACATAATTTCTTCTACTACCAAGCACCTAGCCAAGTGAGAGGTTTTGTGGAGGAGACAAGCAGGACCAGTATTTGCTCTAGCTCAGAGCTGCAGCTACGTCTGCTAGAAAAATGATCAGGAGAGCTGGTCATGGAACAGAAAAATCTCAAAGGAAAGGTGGAGAAACCCGATGTATTTATAGTATTTGGTTATTCTTGTTTTTGCATCTTGTTTGCACCCTCCTCTCAGTGTCTGAAAAACATCCTTTTTTTTGTCACACACTGTTTGCTACCATGAAAGTCACACAGGGAAAAAAAAATCCATTACAGTGACGACCAACTGAGCAAAACCAAGTCACAAGTAGTGCAGAGAAACTTCAGTCCTGATCCCCACCACTTTAATGAGCTCATCAAGCCCTATTACCAGTTCCCCCTGTGTCCTGCTGCAGCAATTTTCAGGCCATGGCAGACCTGTTTATTGAATAAATACACTCTATTGCATGGGTCTCTCCAGCTTCAGAGAGGATCAATGAAATTGTTTCCTTAGAGGAAAGAGTCTGATGAAATTCTTGGTTTAATCCACCTAATATCATTTCGCTGAGTAAATTCATGTGACTAAAAGCATTCTGCCACTTAAAGTCATTTCATCAGTCACATACAAGTAATTCTGGTGACAGAGTGATACTTGTCCACAAAACAATGACTGGCACACATGCAGAAGCTGGTTGAGCAGTGAGCATGCACACACAGCAAAGGCAGAAGTCAGATCTTGAAGATTATGCAGTCGTAAAAAGACAAGGAGGAGAGGGAAATTATCTGTTTGGTGCCAGACTGCAGGAAATAGTTTACATGAAAGGAGAGGGAGTTTACAAGGCATCATCAGCTTCCTTTGGGCCTTTAACATTAGTGTAAATCAAATTATGGACACAAAGTTACGGTCACACTGCATGGGTGTTTTGCTTCCTACTCTGCTTTTGATCTTACAGTCAGTAGATCTGTGTTTAGTGTGTTAATTGCAGACTCCTCTGCTCTTTATCCAACATTTCTTCTGTTTATTGATGTTTCTGGCATCAGAAACATGCAAATAAGGTGGCTGAATCCTTTCGCATTTTACATATCCTCACACCTTCATTAAGTCTGCTTTGGAAAACCACCAATGGCAGAACCACAGTCCTAAATCTGCAAGCAAATGGATACTGCAAGTAAATCCCATGCAACTATTTCAGATCCCTCACTGGGCTGGATCCTTGACCTGCCAGGTGCTGCCTCTAACCACGGAGGGAGAAATCAGGCTACTGCACCATACGCAGAACAGTAGCTCAGCAGTCCTGGCTCCTGACTATCCCAAGGTAGCATCCTGCAACTGAAGCTCAGGAGATGAGTTTGGAGGAGGCAAGGAGCAACAACTTTAGGGTCAAGGTCTGCGGCCATGGCCATGTCAGAAGGAGCAGCGTGTATGACAAGAAGAGACAGCAGAGTGAGAGGATGCAGCTGTTCAGTACTAAGGAAGCAGAGCTGCAAGAGGCAACACATGCAGCAGCTAGGAAAAGTTTCCAGTAGTGAAAACAAGGCATATATACAATTGCAGAAGAAGGAGTGACATTAACAGCAGTGAACACAGCCATTAACATCACCTGCCCTTGAGAGATGCTGCCAGACAGAGGAAAGAAGAAATCTCAGAGCAGCTTTATTTATTTGGTGGAAGTGCTGCTGACTTCCAAGCTGTGCAGGAGCTACAGGAGGAACATCCAGCCAGGTGCTATTTGACCATCTGAGTTAAAGCAAAGCAGCTTGTCCCAAGTCTTCAGGGCAGTAAGTATGGAAACATTTTTCTTTCCTGGTTTTAGGGTTAAGAGAATAGCTAGGGAAAGGCTTCCAGTGTGCCAAGAGAGAAGGAAAAACACTCTTCAGTAGGTCTCAAAACCTTATTTGTGAATGTGAAAGGACATAATGGTTTCTACTGGGATAAGAAACAGAGTTTTCCTGCCCCCTGCTGCCAAACTGCTTCCATGCCCCCAGCACTTGCCATTTTCTTTTATGACTTACAGGACCACGAAGCAGCTTTTAGTCACCCAGTGCATCTCCTCCAGAAAACCCTCTCCAATTCTTGTTTTAGGTTCTTCACGACTATACTAATCTTGGAGCCTTTTAGCTGTATTTACAGTGAGGAGTTTGCAAGGGTTACTGAAGTGCTCTGATACGAGAACCTTTACCCAAAAGCCATACTTTTCAAACCTGTGCACTTGGAGAAGTACATCTGGCATCAGGGTTTGCATATCCAGGTAATTATTGTCCAGGAAGGACATTAAATTAGTCTCATCCTTCTCCCTCCTTGGTAGCTCTTAAGCTGAAATGGAAATAAAGAAAAATCTCTGGTCACCAGAGTAATTTGTCTGCTATTTATCCACTGTATGTGATTTAATGGGATGGAAAAGAAGACACAGAAGGGACATTTTGCACCCCCTAGGTTAGGGAAGCCCTTGCTGAAGGATCACCTCATTGTTACAGTCTCTGCTGGCCCTGTTCTGCTTCCACCCTTGTGGATCCCCAGCTTGGTCCCTGCACATGTATTTCACCTCCTGGTGCCCTGAGGAGGGCAGCTGAGAGTTAGCACTGCTCCTGGGAGAGGAAAGGCTCAATGACATGTGAGAAGGAGAAACTGCTCAATTCTGTGTTCAGTTGCTGAACCCAAGAGTCTGCAGGTCTAATGTCAGTCTGCCACAAATTGCGGAGAGGGTTAAGATCCATAAGGCAATTTTTCCAGACTCTCACACGCAAACATTTGTCTTGGAAAATGGGTTTGCTCTGACTCAGCTTGCTGATATTTGCATCTTCTACACCAGTAAATAAAGCTGAACCCCCACCACAAAACACCTTGAAATTTATTGCTATTGTCATCAACAGGATCCGCAAATTAAAACCCAAGACCCTCTCCCCATCACTTTCACCATTCACAAGCAAAGCTCTGCCTAAATCATGCAAAAGCCATAAATAAGAGCCACACACATCAATCTAAATCCCAGCTGCTCTGTCTCCCCAGCTTAACACAGAATAACAAAGATGCCCCAGAGCTTACACAGTCTGCCAGTGCCCCCCCAGTCACTGATCATTTACAAAAACAGAAACACAATTATCCCATTTGAGTGCCTTAACCAGCAAAAGCAAGTGTTAGGAGCCCCAGCTCATCTAACTGAAGTGACTCGGAGTGATTTTTGATTGAATCTGACTATTAGCGGATGCAATTAAGATGCCATTTCAGTTTAAAGATGAATTGGCTGTGCAGCGGCAAATTGTGAACACTTATTGCTGCCATGCTGAGGTAGGTGATCAGGGAATGAAGACATAATTGTGGCAACCCTTGTTTTGCTTCTGCTGGAGTGCAGAATGCAAGATTCAATTTAACAAACAATTTGCCATGCAGTGCATCCCTGCTGGGTGGGAAAGCATTAGCTAGCTGGCAAGGCTCCCTTCAAGTTTTGCTCCTTTGTAAACCTGTTACAAGCAAACCTGGCACTTGCTTTAACCTTTGCACTTGAACAAAAGGAAGAGGAGAAACTCAGGAGCTTCACTGATGGTGTTTTGATGATAAAAACCAACCCTACATACAATGGAAAGAGCCATCATTATTTTGATGCCTTTTTGGGACTTTACAGACCTTGGAGAAACCAGAGGGCAGTCAGACCAGCACATTGGAGCAGCAAATGCTGGTATTTGTAAATGCAGAGGTATTTCTACAAGCTGAGAGTTCATATGATCATAGGATCATAGGATGTTAGGGGTTGGAAGAGACCCAAGAGATCATCAAGTCCAACCCCCCTGCCAGAGCAGGGCAAAACTATCTAACACAGATCACAGAGGAACACATCCAGGCGGGCCTTGAAAGTCCCCAGAGAAGGAGACTCCACGACCTCCCTGGGAAGCCTGTTCCAGTGCTTTGTGACCCTCACAATAAAGAAGTTCCCCCTTGTGTTGCTCTCCCTCTGCAGGAGATTCAAGCTGAGTGATCTTTAAGCCAATTGTCCTTTATCCTCCCACGGGAGGGGAGGATGAACCAAAGAAGCAGCTGTCTATAGATTAAGTAGCTACTCAGCATCTGACTCTCTTCTGCTGCAAGGGAGGGAGTGCAGAGGCACCCAGCAGGTCTCGAAATGCTCGTTTGCCTGCACTGAGGAAAGTGTGAGCTCCTTTACTATAGTCAGGTTATTACAGTGCCTTTGCCTCCTCTGGTGTGTTTCTGAAGCAAGCACTCTGACAGGGAAATAATCTTGTTATGGTGAATCAAGATAAATATAGCCATCTTAACAGGTATTTTAGTTTCAACAGTTTCACATCTGTTCAGTGCTAAATTAGGAGCCACAAAAGCCCCCATATTTCAATTCTATATTAACAAACAGTCCTGGGAAGCATTAAATGCACAGACACTGCATCCCACTGTTCTTGATGCTTTCTGGGTCTTCTCTTGCATTTCTCCAGCTAGCTGTTTCAGGGTCTAAGGGGCTGGCATTTAAAGGACTCCAAATTGATGTTAGCACCAGAGATTTCCTGGACCAGGTCCACCAAGCAGAGCTTCCTTGGCTTCATTTACCTCTGTCTGGGATCTGTCCTTGCACACAAGCATTGCCTTTGAGTTCCTAGCTCAGATTTGGCTCTTCCAAAATGGCCAACTTTGTGGATGCATTACAGCTAATCCCTGCACAACCTTTCTGCTTCACTGCCATTAGTGATTCATAATCAAACCAGTCACTTAAACATACATAAGCCCCCAAATTTCAAGGATTTTATTCTGTTTCTTAAGGCTAGACAAGTGTTTTGGGATCTCAGTGCCAATCAAGACCACTTGCTTTTGTTTCTTCAAGATGTAGATGCTGGCACTACCTTTTCAGTCAAAAAAAAAGTCTTAGCTCAGATACCAAGGACTTCAGCTGTCACAAACAAGTCCTTCCTTTTAGCAGTTTGTCTTTGCAAATAGTTCCATTTCTCCTTCCTGTAAGCACACAGTAATCAGAGAATACCAAAGAGCACAAGGGAACGTTTAGTGGTTGGTAATAACAAAGGCTTCAATAGAAACCTTGATGGGAAAAAAAGGAAAAGAAAGAGATAATCTTATTCTTGTTAAGAACTGCTGATCATGGGCTTTATCAGACATTTTCTTGCTTAGAAGCATGATATGGGACTCAACATGAACTGGATCCTGGCTCTTTAGTCTTCATCAGCCATGGAAATGTCCTGAGACAGCCAGCAGCAAATCTGATGGGACTTGAGGCAGGTGCAACTCAAACAGGAAAAATCTCATCTAATTAAATTCAGGTTTAGAGTTTTGAATGGTGACAAGCAGTCAATGCCAGGAGCTGTGTGTTCTGGCAAAGCAAGGAGCCCAAGTGCTTCATAATTTGTGCATCAGCAGTGCCGAATACTTGCAAAAGGATGATGGTGGTTTTCTTTCAAGGGAATGGTCAGCACATTGCTGAATGCTCCTGTGCAGCACATCCCCACCACCAGTCAGCCTGGCCTCATTGCAGAGCATTCCTTTGCTCAGTTGCAGAGACTAAGCATTGCCCACGATGTGGTGTCCAGTACAAGGCCATCATATTGTCACAAAGTGATGTCCTGTTAACAACCCTTATTATAAAAGCATTAAGTATTGAGACCACAAGGTCTAGTTTGTTGATCAGTTGTCACAAGGCTGAGGTGGGTGCCCTCCACTGGAGTGGCACAACACACAACGCAAAACTGAGGCTGTACTTACTCTGAAGTAGCTCTCCCACCTTTCCCAACTGGACAATCTTATTCTTTCAGACAAAGAAATTATTCATGAGAATGAACATGAACAGCAAAGCAGTGTTTTGAACCTATCCCAGTGCATACACCACATGTAAAGCTTTGGGGCTGATTGACGAAGTGTCGGGGTGCTGGCTCTGGTTTAAATGCTGCCCTCTGCAGCAGCTCAAGCTCTGAGTACATGGGATACTACAGGAAAAGCTACTGGAACTATTTGGCAGCTGGACAAGTGAAGGAAAGGTAGGTGCTTGTTTTGTAATCCCTGAGAGCAGCAGGATCTGCATGTTTAGATTACTAGGGAGGAAGGGGACGGATGTGGTCACTCATAATGCCTGATTCAGGCTGCTTGGAGTGTCTAATGCAAGTGCACATCACAAAAAAAGGGGGTAAATGTATCCCACAAGGCACCTGTCTTTGATGCCTCAACTTCACTAGAGGGAGACAGAGCTGCTATCTGTCTCTTTTGACACAAGTGAGTCATGTTAACTGCTCTGCGGTACAGCCAGGCAGGGAAATCAGGCAGAGAAAGGTCAAACGCTTCACCTTGCAAATGCCTGCATGAATGCGTGATCTCTCTCCTGTGAGTAGTTCCCTCCACCTGCTCTGATACAGCTGTAGGTATTTGGTGAAGAGGCTGTCTGCCTCTGAGGGATTTGGGTGGCAAGGGACAGAAATCTCAGTCCCCAACACCAGCCAAATCCCCAGTTTGCTCCAGCCTGACATGATCATCACCACCACAACATTTTTAGTTATACAAAGCCCTGGCAGGTCTGGATCCCTCTTGTTTTAACAAACAGAAGGTTACTCTCACAATTACCAGCAGGCAGTTTTATTATCTCAGGCCCCAGACATAGCAATTCATGCTCTCCAAGACAATAAATCATCTTCTACTTTACTACCAGAAAGGAAAAGACACTATAAAAACCCAACCCAAAACCACCACAAAATAAAAATGTCACAAAAACTTACCCCTTTGGGCTTGCTCCCTGTAGCATGGGTGAGTCTCCAGGCCCTACCAAGATGCCACACTCCTGACACCCAGTACAGACATCCTGGGCTGGATCAAAAGAATCATCGCCAGCAAGTCAAGGAAGGCAAGTCTTCTTCCCTGCTCTTGTGAGACCTCATCTGGAGTACTGTGCTCATTCTGGAGTCCCCAGTACAAAAAAGACATGGAACTGTTGGAGCAAGTCCAGAGAAGGCGACAAGAATGAAGGACAGGCTAAGAGAATTGGGGCTGCTCAGCTTCTGGAGAAGAAAAGGCCTTCCAGTACCTGAAGGGCCTACAGAAAAGCTGGAGAGGGACATTTTACAGTGGACTCTAGTGATAAGTCAAGAAGGATTGTTTCAAGCTAAAAAAGGGTAAATTTAGATTAGAACTTAGGAGACAGTCCTCACCATGAGGGTGTTGAGTTTGCCCAAGGAGGTTGTGGATTTCCTGTTCCTGGAAGTATTACAATAGCAGGTTGGGTAGGGCTCTGGGCAACCTGTTCTAATGAGCAGTGTCCCTACCCATGGCAGTGGGGTTGAGGCTAGATGATCCCTGTGGTCCAACCAAAGGCCTTCCATAAAAGCCTGCAGACACCCCAAGCCCACCACACCTAAGGACAAGGCAAATGGGGAAGACCTGAGTCCACCCCCTCCAGCCTTATCCAGCTGCTGGGTGATTTGGGAGGCCCTCATGTCAGTGAGTGGAAACAGACACTTGTGCAGCCTGGAAAGGTAACATCGAAAATAAACCATTGTTTCTCAAAACAATGTGACATCCCTTAAGGATGTAGCCACCTCTAAATGGCATGTGGGGTTACTGGGCCACCCCTAAGGGTGAGTCTCCAAAACCCTGTTGAGAATAACTAAAAATGGAATTTGTGCCTTGGCTGGGGCCGAGAAAACGCTCTTCCAAAGTCAAGCTGCTCAAGTTCCTCAGGTTATGATAGTATGAGCCCTGCTAAACCATAACTGACTGCTATATATAAATATATATGCTATATATTATACAAAAATGCTGTCTAGGAATGTCTATAATTGGTAACAAACACACAAGCTACTGCTCTAAATTAGCTCTGCTAAGGAGATGGAAATCATTTAAAAGCAGGATGAACTCTCTCATATTGTTTCAGCAGAACAATCTTTTTTGCATAGACAGGCAAGGGGCTCGTTTTGGGGGAAAACAAACACATGTTTTAGGATTATGGCCAATCAAAACTGGGTTTTGCCTCCTAAATGTCCAACATGAAGGATCAATGGTGTCCTCAGATGATGATTTAATTACAAACTCCACCTTTCTACAAGTTGAGATCTGCAAAAATGCCCTGAGTGGCTGATGGATGATTTGCCATTACCTTGCCTGTTTCTTTTTAATAGATTTTTTCAGAGTTTGAATTACTCCTCAGCTTTTCTGGGCAGCTCTGTTACTATCAGCCTCTGATTGACATCACTTGATTAACATCAAACTGAATGGGTCAGACATTATCAGCAGAGAGAGAAATGGAGGAGCGAAGAGGGTCACCAACTGAGGGCTAGCCGAGTCACGGCACGCGCACCAATGTGGTTAAATGCCGAGCTTGTTTATTAGTTCCCAGGCTGTCCCTTATATTCAATCTCTCCCTGCATATGATCCCACAAGTTCTCACAAGATAATCATGTCTTCTAGCTGGCTCCCCATTGGTCCTTCCTCAGGTCTGGCTGGTGGACAGGCAAAGTTTTCCCTACTCTGCACCCAGGTGCCCCATCCTTGTCTCTTGTTGCCTTCTCAGTTATCTAGTCTCCATGGCACCTGGCTCTTCTCCACCAGCTAGCAGCATTGCTTAGCGATGATATCTTAGGTCTGAAACAGCGTACGCTACAACAGAGGAGTGGAAGCAGTCTGCAGTTTCCAGGTAATTGATGATTATATTATTCATCAATATTGGAATCTCACCTGTAAACTGGGTGAGCATCCCACAGCCCTACGAAAACAGGACAAGAATTTGCAGCAGCTGGAGGCTGGAGAAATTTGGTGTCTGCCCCTCAGCATGGGCTCACGATTGCAACAAACTTGATGGCATAAATAGGGAGACTACTTGTAAAGACTACTACTGGAAATGTATATTAAAGGGTAGCAGGTAGCAGAAAGACATATGAAGGGAATTATGGATATTTGATCTAGTTAGAAAAGACAGCTTAGATAGGCAGCTAACTTGGAGCCCAGGGAAAATGCTTCCCTGGACGCGTGCAGCAAGCAGCTGGTGGAAAGAAGAGCTCTAGTTTTTCTGCATGAGGAACCTGACTCTTAAATCAAATATGGGATTGATGGTAAACGCATTTAGTCACCAAATTTATTTATATATATATATATATATATACACAAAACACAGCTGGGAAAATACAAACAACGCACCTGCCAAGATTTCTGTACCCTTTTTCTTTCCAAAAGAAAATTTTCTTGCAGTACACAGTGAAAGACAGCACAGGTGGGAGTTACATCAATATCAGTAAGCCAAAGCAATTCCTTTTCTTATGTTTCATTCAATGAAAAAAAAGCAATTAGCTACTTAGTAATTAAGAGACTTATTTAGTAGAAATGATCATAAGGACAATGTTTTTGTTTCCTACAAATGCAGTCCTGCTGACACAGCCATGCGGTCGGTCTCCATCTTGGATCCTTCACGTGGCCGGGACCATGTGGCTGGGCCACCGCCATTTTGGAAAGAGTGATCAGCAGGAGGAGAGGCTATTTGTCATTTCTGCCGCTGACAAAAGACTTAAGTTACGGGGGAGAGATCCTTCGTGCTTAGCTGAAGAAAGCAGGAGGACCTGAGAATCCTCAAACCTTGGATGTGAAAGACAGAGACTGGGTTCTTTGAAACGCATGCAGCTGCACAGAGGGATGCAGATGTGGGTGCTGAGAAAGTCAGGCCATCCCAAGAGCATTGAGATGCATGTCTGCTGCACCGAGGGATGCAGATGTGGGCACTGAGAAACTCAGGCCATCCCGGACTGACATGCTCTTTTTCCCAGGTCTCTAAACTGGAAGAAGATCCAAGGCCCAAACNAGAGAAATGGAGGAGCGAAGAGGGTCACCAACTGAGGGCTAGCCGAGTCACGGCACGCACACCAATGTGGTTAAATGCCGAGCTTGTTTATTAGTTCCCAGGCTGTCCCTTATATTCAATCTCTCCCTGCATATGATCCCACAAGTTCTCACAAGATAATCATGTCTTCTAGCTGGCTCCCCATTGGTCCTTCCTCAGGTCTGGCTGGTGGACAGGCAAAGTTTTCCCTACTCTGCACCCAGGTGCCCCATCCTTGTCTCTTGTTGCCTTCTCAGTTATCTAGTCTCCATGGCACCTGGCTCTTCTCCACCAGCTAGCAGCATTGCTTAGCGATGATATCTTAGGTCTGAAACAGCGTACGCTACAACAGAAGAGTGGAAGCAGTCTGCAGTTTCCAGGTAATTGATGATTATATTATTCATCAATATTGGAATCTCACCTGTAAACTGGGTGAGCATCCCACAGCCCTACGAAAACAGGACAAGAATTTGCAGCAGCTGGAGGCTGGAGAAATTTGGTGTCTGCCCCTCAGCATGGGCTCACGATTGCAACAAACTTGATGGCATAAATAGGGAGACTACTTGTAAAGACTACTACTGGAAATGTATATTAAAGGGTAGCAGGTAGCAGAAAGACATATGAAGGGAATTATGGATATTTGATCTAGTTAGAAAAGACAGCTTAGATAGGCAGCTAACTTGGAGCCCAGGGAAAATGCTTCCCTGGACGCGTGCAGCAAGCAGCTGGTGGAAAGAAGAGCTCTAGTTTTTCTGCATGAGGAACCTGACTCTTAAATCAAATATGGGATTGATGGTAAACGCATTTAGTCACCAAATTTATTTTTATATATATATATATATATATATATACACAAAACACAGCTGGGAAAATACAAACAACGCACCTGCCAAGATTTCTGTACCCTTTTTCTTTCCAAAAGAAAATTTTCTTGCAGTACACAGTGAAAGACAGCACAGGTGGGAGTTACATCAATATCAGTAAGCCAAAGCAATTCCTTTTCTTATGTTTCATTCAATGAAAAAAAAGCAATTAGCTACTTAGTAATTAAGAGACTTATTTAGTAGAAATGATCATAAGGACAATGTTTTTGTTTCCTACAAATGCAGTCCTGCTGACACAGCCATGCGGTCGGTCTCCATCTTGGATCCTTCACGTGGCCGGGACCATGTGGCTGGGCCACCGCCATTTTGGAAAGAGTGATCA
>VXBP01008043.1:15549-37007 GCA_013400115.1 Rhinopomastus cyanomelas
GAGACCTCACTGCTTTGCTTTCCTTTCTTTGATAGTGAATTGTGGTCCTGAACCCACCTCAAAATTGGTGCCGAAAACCTGGGAGCAAAGCACTTTGAGTTTCAGCCCGCTACACCTAGTGTCACAATCAGGGACAGAAAATGTCTTGTTCACATGACCTTGATGTGCCTACATTAGGGGTCAGATCACAGAAGCATAGAATCATTACGGATTGGAAGGNAAAAACGTAAGAAAAAAAAAAAAAACATAAGAAGAATTATACAAACCAATTGCATGGGAAATGTGTCTGGGTTAGACAGGCATCTACATTTGATGCAGGAATTTAGATGATAGGAATGTCCAAGTGTGACACCTGTCCCTGGGGTTACCTTGTTAAGGGTGTTTGACCATCTGACAAAGCCACATGAAGGCATATTCACCAATAACTGAAGTAATAAACATTTTCTTGTTTCACCAGTACCATGGAAAAAAGGGTCCTGTATGAAGGGAGAGCAGGCAAAATACAGCCACTAGATGGAATAACAGCTCAGCAGGCAATACAGCTGGAAGACATCTGCAACAGTGAAAGGTTCAGCATCACTTACAAGGGATGGACAAGTAAAGCACCAAACTACCTGATAAATCTGCCACAGCTGTAGTCAGAGAGCAGATTTACACTACAACATCACTTTAAATATTCATAAATATTCTCTGTAATTCCTCAGCTCACGTTGAAGTGTTTTTAGAATTTGACTACGTTGCATTAAGGGGGCAGTGGATTTGGCAGGGAGTAAATACCTTGGCTTTACAGGTCCAAATCCTGAGCAATATCCAATTTCACACTATAAGTCCGATAACTAGGTCAGATTCACTATGAGTCCATATAACTCAGATTCACTCAAGTGAGTGAATAGCCACAATCTATGGACTCGCGCAGTGTCCGGTGAGAAATGGCAAAGCTAGTTCCTGTGAAGAAGAGTAATTTATTAGAGTAACAGATTTACAGGTTCTTTATGGATTGTCAGTGATGAGTACTGTTTGCAAAGTATGTGTACACAAATGTTAAAATTACCAAAGCATTAAGATAAAAAAGCAGCTCTATACTAACGCGTTAGATCATAAAAGTAACTCTATAGAGATTTATAAAGTTCTCGAGAAGATTTGTATCTCACCCAAAGGCGTCCCTATGCGGGGGGGGAAGGAGGTCTCAGCCCGTCGACTGATTCCAAGGAGTCAGAGGTCCATGAATATTCCCCGACTTGTTCAAGATGGTATCTTCCCTCTCAATTCCCCTTTTGCAGGGCTATTTTATATTATTTCTTGTCTTCAAGGTGGAGCTTGAGTGACTTTGGTCATACGTGTTTTTGTTTCTGATTGGTATAAAATTCTTTTGCTTTGCTTTTAAAAATAAAGACTTAAACAATTAGGACGCATGCTCAATAAGGGGGGCTCACCCCTCAAAGGCGGGTAAGTTTTGGGACGGAGGTGTGTTTTGGTATTATAATGACATTATAATGAGAAAAGTTCACACAAGAATAGCAATTTGTCAAAAAGATGACAGAACATTGGCTCAGGGTAGCAAGAGTACGGTTTATCATCTTCCATGTACCACCGGCTCCCATCTCTGAATGTCTTATCATGGGACTCGGCCACAGCTCCTCACAAGGGTTGACCGCAATACCTCCATATTGCTTCACCCCTTGTGGTTTCCATGGTGGCAGGTCAAGTTGCCTGGGGAACCATCAGAGGAAGGGATTCCTTGCGTTCCAGCTGTACTCCACCCTAGAGGCTTAGAACTTTCCTTAATGTGCGAATAATGCTCCATTTCTAATATAAGCTTAATTTTTTAAGTTATCCCACAAACTACTGCATAGTTTCAGAGTGAAACTCAGTGAACATCCCAGCAGGGCTGTTTCAGAGCTGTTACAGAGCCTGTAATACTGTAGAGTAAATGAAATGGGCAAAATTATTGCATTCCAAACCTCTTGAAATCAAAGGGTGTGGCAAAATTTTCATAATAAATTTTACCTGGAGATTTTTGTGCTGTGTTCTATGGAGTAAGAAAAGATAAAAAATGTGATGGTTCCACTTCAGCATTTACAACATATCTTTCATGGACTCTTAACAGTATTATTTATAAAAACTTCATTAACAGTTCTGTTTCCTTCAGGCAGAGAGATCCTTCACAGAATAGGCAGCTTGATTGATCTTAACAATGATGTTCCACCTCTTTTCCATGATTTCATGCATCTGGGAGATGAACTCCAGAGCAAAGATGTAACAGCGAGAGCTTGGCCTTTGCACATGAATATACATAATGAGGACGCAAGAGCTTCTTGTCCTTACAGCTTAAAGGCCTTGGACACTGTCCCCCACAACAGCCTCATGAATATGCTGGCTGCCCATGGCTTGGACAGGCACATACTCTGCTGGGTGGAACACTGGCTGGATGGCTGGGCCAGGAGAGTTTTGGTCAATGGAGCTAAATCTCTTTGAAGGCCAGTTACAAGTGGTGACTCCAGGGCTCAGTGCTGGGGCTATATCCGTTCAACATCTTTATCAATGATCTTGATGAGAGGATCGAGTACACCTTCAGTAAGTTTGCAAACGACACCAAGTTGGCAGGGAATGTTGATTTGCTGGAGAGTAGTAAGGCTGTTCAGAGGCACCTTGAAAGACTGTATTGATGAACGGAGGATAATTGTCTGGGTTTCAACAGAGCCAAGTATCAGGTCCTGCATTTTGGTCACAACAATCCCCTGCAACACTACAGGCTGGGGGCAGTGTGGCTGGAAAATAGTCTGGCAGAAAAGCACCTGGGGGTTCTAACTGACAGGAGGTTGAATATGAACCATCAGTGTGACCAAGTAGCTGAGAAGGCCAATGACATCCTGGCCTGGATTAGAAACTGTGTGTTCAGCAGGAGTAGGGAGGGGATTGTCCCCCTGTACTAGCTTCAGTGATGCTGCACCTTGAGTACTGGGTTCATTTTTGGGCACCTCAGCACAAGGGAGACATTGAGGTGCTGGAGCAAGTGCAGAGGTGGGCAACAAAGCTAGTGAAAGGTCTTGAGAATAAATCTTATGAGGAGAGACTGAGAGAGTTCGGGCTGTTTAGTTTGAGGAAGAAGAGGCTGAGGGGAGGCTTCATTGTTCTCTACAGTTATCTGAAAGGACTTTGTAGAGATATTGGTGCTTGCCTCTTCTCACAGCTAAATAGTGACAGAACCAGAGGGAATGGTTTTAAGCTCCAACAAGGTAGGTTTAGGTCAGACATCAGGAAGAAATTCTTCCTGGAGAAAGTGGTCAGACCCTGGAATGGGCTGCCCAGAGTGGTGGTTGAGTCGCCATCCCTAGATGAGTTTAAAAGATGCTTAGGTGTAGTGTTGGAGGATATGGTTTAGGGGTGAACTTGGGTTGATTGTTGATGCCTACAGCAGGGTTGATTTTAGGACTCAATGGGTCTTTTCCAACCTGAATGGTTCTGTGAAAGCTCCCCAAAACAGCAGGAGGGAAGCTAACTGCTAAGTAGGAACACAGAGATTAAATAAGGCCTAATAATTAACATTATCATCCCCTGCCAGTTTGTACATGTACGTGGTTTTCCTCTCTCTGTCTGTTTTTTGTTTAGCTGGGTTTGTTTTTTTTAAATATGGAATTAATGTTCTTTATTTCGCTTTGTACAAGCATGCCTCTTAAAAGAGGGTAGGGACTTAGTTGTCCCAAAGGCACTGGCAGACCAATGTAATAATGCAAGCGTTGTCACTGTTGTTAGTTTTCCATAAAAACAATAAATCTATATTTGCAATTAGATTCCTGATATAAAGAGGCTTTACACAGAGGCTTGCACATGACTTTGCCAGATAGTGGAAAGTGATCTCTGCAGGTTAACAGTTGAGCAAGTTGGGTGTATATGCATACAATACACGTTTATGTGTAAGTTTTAGGGTACTAAAAAACTGAAAAGATGCTCATTTGGCAGGAGGAGACTGAAAATGCCAACTGCATGAGTTGAGGATCAGGAATTCACAATCCTTAAGAAAATGCAGGGCTGAAAAGCCAAGGCCTCCTTGTAATTAAACATTGCAAGATAGGTCAAGGACAACGAAAAGGGCTTCTTCAAATACATATCAGGTAAAACTAAAACTACAACATAGGCCACCTGCTGAATGAGGTGGGTGCCCTGGAGACAGAGGATATAGAGAAAGCGGAGATACTGAACACCTTCTTTGCCTCTGTCTATACTTCTGAGGGCTGTCTTGATATCAAGCCCCAGACTGCTGAGACTCCAGAGGAAGTTGAGGCAAGAAAGGAGCTTGGGTTACAGATCAGTTGAGCAAACTGAATGTACACAAATCCACGGGCCTGGATGGGATGTACCCGCACATACTAAGGGAGACAGCAGAAGTTTTTGCTAAGCATCTCCATCATCTTTTCTCAGTCATGGGGATGAGGAGACGTGCCTAGGGACTGGAGGATAGCAAATGTCATTCCAATTTCAAAAAGGGAAAGAAGGAGGACCCAGGTAACTACAGATCAGTCAGCCTCACCTCCAACCCAGGAAAGGTGATGGAACAATTTGTTCTAGAGTCTGTGCCCAGGCATATCAAGGACAGGAGGGTCATTAGGGACAGTCAGCATGGCTTCACAAAGGGAAAGTCATGCTTGATGCTAGATGATAGCAGAGCGGTGGATGTGGTCTATCTCGACTTGAGTAAGGCATTTGATACAGTCTCCCACAGCACCCTCGCAGCCAAACTGAGGCAGTGTGGTCTAGATGATCAGGTAGTGAGGCGGATAGTTAACTGGCTGCAGGATAGAAGTCAGAGAGTGGTGGTCAATGGGACAGAGTCTAGTTGGAGGCCTGTATCTAGTGGAGTGCCCCAGGGGTCAGTGCTGAGATCAGTCCTATTCAATCCATTCATTGATGATTTGGATGAGGGATTGGCATGCACTGTCAGCAAGTTTGCTGATGACACAAAGCTGGGTGGTGTCGCCGACACCCCAGCAGACTGTGCTGCCATTCAGCAAAACCTGGACAGGCTGGGTGAGTTGGGCAGGACTCTCTGCCACTGCACTCTACTGAAGATGTCCCTGAAGTGGCCAAAGTTCACTCTCTTGAAGTCCATGGTAGCAAATTTGCTGGGTACTCTCCTTGCTGCCCTAATGGCTTTGACCTCTACCATCCCATGATCACTGCAGCCTCCTTGTTGATGAGAACAAGGTCCAGCACACCATCTCTTTTTGTTGGCTCCTCTACAACTTGGAGGAGGAATTCATCATCAGTGCACTCTAGGAAGATCTTGGATTACTCACACCCCACTGTATTCTCTCTGTAACAGGTGTCAGGGTCCCCCATGAGGACCAAAGCTTGTGAACATGAAGCCATGCCTGTCTGTCTATAAAGGGCCTCCTCCACTTGGTCTTCCAAGTGCTAACTCTGTCTCTGCTCAGGCTCTGGTGAAAACAGCAACCAGCATGGAAAAGAAACAAAACTTTTTTTAATGATATGTTTTTTACAAACAGGTCATCATTGGAAATGCTTTCTATGCCACCCTTTAAGAAGTCCTTTGTCCCTTGCTAATTTGAGTTGAAAATCCACAGAATCCAGTATTCTGTCAGACACCACGAATTAGCTCCATGTCTTGAGACTCGTGTGGACTTGTAATTAAAAGAAATATTGTGGTTGTTGCTAAGCAATGGACACAACTCAGCCTCTCTGTTCTTCCTCCTGCTACCTCCTCCTACTCTGTTCCTCCTTGCACTTTCAGCCATATTTTCTTAAAACCTTTATTCAAGGTGCTCAGGATAAGAGCTCAGGGTTTCTTTGGGTTTAGGAGATCTAATGACAAAGTGTGGCAGCAAGACCCTTTAACATGCTGAGAAGACATTAGTTGTGGGTCTTAAAGAAAATCAGCCTCTGACATGAGACCCGAGTTCTTGAACTTTTACATCGTGCTTCCACAGCAAGTGCATCTACTATTCTTGCACAGGCACCAAAGGAACTGTCTGTCACGTGACTAAAGGACAGAGGGGAGCTGTGGGAATGAGAACCCTCTAGAGCGACAGAGTTTCATGCTGTTTCTTTAATTTTTTGTCTGGCAAGTGAAATACATTTCACCAGAAGGTGGGAAAGGACTTGGAACAAACTTGATCTTGGCTGAGCAAACATTTGACAACGTTCTGTGGGAAACAACCATCTGTCTTGGGAGATATCAGTTCCAGGAGATATTGGAGGCACTAAAAATATCTTCCTTAGTTCACAATCCCAAGACATTCAGTTTTCAAGTGTGGGGAGCCCCAATTCTTCAACAGTAAAACTTTTTGTTTATTTTTAAGAAATCAATTAAATACTGAATAAATACTTTTAAAATGTTGAATTACCAGGTGTGCAGTCAATGGCTCTGGTTTGTGCAAGAGGCACTCACACAGGTTTTGATGCCTGGGCTCAGTGGAAGTTATGGAGGAGCGAGATAATTAATATGGATTAAATGGAAAAAGGGCTTTGTGCTCTGCTTCACAAATACAGTGTGTACACAGAGATGGATTACTTTATCTTAGAAGAGCTTCCTGGAGCAGTTTGGCAAGCTGGTTTCATCTGAGATACATGAGGAGGAAAAAAGAAAAAGAGAGAACTAATTTTTGAAAGAAACTTCAAAACCACACAATATATTCAAAACAGCTCTTTACTGCTCACTGACACAGAGGCTAATTTATTTATTGAAACTAAGAAGCAGCCATCATTCCATCAATCATTAAGACTTAGACCATTCCACTTTCCATGTGTGGATAAAAATAATGCCAAGTTTTCCTGGAGAGCTGGGGATATAGGGCTGCGTATAATCACTAACAGATATTCTGCATAGAAGTTGGCAGTCTCACTTCCGTACCTGTGATTTCCTGGTCTCCTGCAGTCCAGGCAGGAGATTTCTGTGTGCCTGTGAAGCAAGTAGTAGTTATTTTTAACCACAAATTGGTGATCTCGCTACCAAGACATTGTCCTCTTTGCAAAATGCAATCTCTTGGCCAGGAGGGGTCTTTAAGTAGTACCGGAGACCAGAGCACAACCCGTTGTTCTCTGACCCCTCCAGTATCTTTCACTCTCTCCATCTATAAATGGTGCTAGAGCTTCCTGCCAGAGCTACCCTACATCCATTTCTTCTCACAAAGCACTTCTGCTGGAGCAGGAACAGGATTCTCATTCTACAGGAAGAATTTACGTTTTTCTCTTTTGAGCCCTCCCCCATCATATTTCCGTTTCCTGGGATGTACATTAGGGTGGGCTTTTTCTCATTTTCCTGAGGTTCTCCCTTTTTCGGGGAGGTTTTTCAGGTGGTATATGGCTGTTTGCCCAGAAGAGCCAATAAAAAGTGCCAGGCACTCATGCCAGGAGTGGGAACAAGCAATGCTTCCTACTGACACCCTCCTGCCACCAGCAACTGTCTACTAAACTGGACACATTTTCTCCTTTCCCATGTCCAACAAGACAATTCCGTGAGAACCCATGCTGCTTACCTTGACAAAGAACATCTGTTTAGCATAGCCAAATGATCGCAAGATGAAAAGAACTTTCCAGAACTTTTTGGCATGATGAAAACAGCTAAGATAAGCCAGGCTGGCAGTCATATTTTACTTCCTTCCAGTGATGGAGGAAACAGATGCAATGTGTGCAACTTAATCCAGGTGGAAGAAGAAAACCTGGTGTCCTAGCAGTGTAATGTTCCTGACAGGACAGATCTTACAGAAAAAGTGAATGCCAATGTAGGGACTAATCAAGGAAGAAAACAGAGATGCTTTAGAAAACAGTAGATCCATGGTACTGGATAGCTAGTAAACAGCATATATGTGCGGAAATGGAGTGGGGCTTTATTGGGCAACTGGAGCAACCAGAGCACTCTGGGGAATCACCAAGACATTGAATCTCAGCTGGCAAAGAAGTCAAAACACATGAAAGAGGAGAATGAATTTCTGTCTGTACATACAGTAAAAGAAAGTGTTGGTAGGATGTAGACTTCTTTAATGACTTTTTTCCCCAGCTGAGTTTGTTTGCATGACAGTTCTGAAACAGAGTGAAGTACAGAGAAGGGCAATGCTGCATAATGTGAATGAGAAAAGGGAACTCTTTTTCATTTAAATGCATTATGATCTCTGTGATGTCCGTGCATATGTGTGGGGGGATAGAGTGAATAAAAAACAATGATTATGCTGAAGGAAATGATTACTCCAGTGAGAGAACACTCTCCAATCTGAAAAGGCTTGTAAACACTGCTGAAATCATGAACTGGACTAATTTTCCCAAGCTGTGTTTCTAGATGTTAAGTGGGGGCATTGACTCAATAAATACATCAACAAGACAGAATATAACAGCAGATAGACTTCCATAACTCTTCAGAAATGTACTGCTGTGGTCACAGAGACCCACAGGGGGACACAGGACCACATCCTGCAGGGACAGGATGAATGCTACTGATGTGGTGTGGACCTGCCCATCCACAGGGAGCTCCTGAACCAACTCAGGTGGATGTTGATGAGTGGTGTTATGACAGACTGTCTCTGTAAGAGCTACTGCACATATCCTGCTGACCCTCTTGCCTCCTTCATCCCACCTTTTTTCCCTGGCACCAGCACTGCTTTACAGGGGAAGGATGCAGCCCTGCAGATTGGTGTCACAGGGACAGGGGAGAGAAATGGAAAAGCCAATAGATTTAGGCCCAGACATAGTTGTGGAGGGAAGAGGCAGCCAAGAGCGAAGGGACTTGCAGGTGTGGTGGTGGGAACAAAGTGCACATGCTTTGCTTCCTGCTTAGTGGTGATGTAGAGAACACCAGTCTGTTCCAGACTGCTGGGGATGGCTGCCACCTGTGTTCTGGCTGCCTTTCTCTATGCCTCATTGCACAGGGGCCATCTGTGTGCTAAGAAGAAAACACTTGAGATACACTGGACTGCTACTCAAGGCCAGAATGTACTGTTGACATGTCACCAACTGGAGATATCACTGGCTCTGCATCATCTTTTCCTGGTGTTCAAACCCAGACAGCTTCCCTTTTAGCATCTGAGTGTAGGTCACTGTCTCTCACAAAGCACGGGCTGGCCTAAAAGCTAAGGAAATGAAAATCAGGCTGTTGTAAGTAATAACCAAGGACTCCAGATCAAGCCACTTATCTGAAGACCTCCAAAACCCAAACCCAGATGAAGGCAATTTATGTGAAGAGCCACATATGGTCACTGGTAATACAGACATTTCAGCTGTCCCGTTCAAGTCAAAGCATTTCTGCCAAATCATCAAATACATTATTTTGTTAACAATTTATTTCTATATGGTTATGGTGCATCTCGAAACACATAGATAACTAACTAACTCACAGCCACCTGGAATACTAATTAGCAAAATAAAACCTGGAGCAAATCCACAAGACAGCTCATGAGATGTATGTGGTCAAATCACTGAAAATAGTCAGCCTCAGAGGTTTTAACCCATATAAAGCGGGAAATATGCATTTAGAATTGTGGGCCAAGGGGCTGTCCAGTGCTAATGACTGGTCAGAAAAATCAGGTTCTACTTGAGTAGGGAACTGTGGGCTCAAGGTCCCCAGCCTTCAAGTCTACTTGGTAGCAGTGTAAGAATGTGCCTTTCAATACTGTGTTAAAATGCTGGAACCAGAAAACACACTGGACTTTTAATCCATGGAATCATTGTTGCCCAGTGTTGTCCCCCAGACAGTTATTCTGTCAACAGATCATGGACTGGAAACTTTGTAATGGAAAACTACAGATCTGCGTGGCACCATCATACAGGAACCAAAGCAAAGACAAGTTAAATTTGAGTAAAAGACTCTTATGCCCACTTGTCATCGATGTGTGGAAACAGACTGCTGCAGAGTTAGTAATTATCCTTTCATTATGCCGACATGCTTCTGATTGCACAATCATCATCAAAAGAAACGTGATTCCCCTCTTACCATTCTCTGTTTGCAAATGTGGCTTCTTTTTCTGCTAATAAGGATCTTCTTCTCAAATGAAACAAGAAAAACCACCTTTTGAAGCCTGTGTCTGTCCACACAGCAGTTAGTGACAAAATGTCTCCTGACCTGAATAATCAGAACCTTAGGTAGCAAACAGTAACAGAAATAACAGGTATGTGAAAAGGCAGGAGAGAAGGGCATGTGAAGAGCATGTCAAACTGAGTTTGCAAGAGAAGTTGGTGCCCATCGTGATGGTTCAGAGTTTGCATGTCATCTATGGCTAATTTTGAGTAGGATTATTTAATGAGCAATTTTGTTCCCTCCTGGCTTTTAGCCATATATTGTTTATAGTGCAGTCTAGGACTTATGGTAAATTTGATCTGAAATTCTGCCTGTGCCTCTGTAGCCTTTATATTAATTCACTCCTGTCTCTCCTCCTCTCCTTGTGTTTAAGCAGTATCTGAGAGCCAGTCCCCTGCAACTTCACTTGCCGTGAGCTAGAAATGAGCACACACACTCTTGGCTTTCAGGAAACTCCCCTTATGGTCAGCAACTCCTGCAGATTATTCTGAGAAAGCCAAACAACCCTTCCCCCAACCCCGTCCCCATGTAAAAGGGCCTCCACAAACATTTCCTCGTACCACTTCACCTTTTTTCCACTGGAATTCAGAACAATGCATTTTCCTTTAAAAATAAATTTTAAAAAAAATCAACCCAAAAAATCAAACCAATCTCGTAAAGGGAAAGCTGACCAAAACTGGGCATGCCACTGCACAGGCATTTTCCCCAGAGGAAAGGATGTGAAAGCAAACAAAATATGGCAGATGTTAATCATGGTGCTTAATGTGCTACTGGAAGATCCTGTAGCCATCAGAGCTCAGAAGACTATAGTGCAGAAGCCAAACATTTCAAGATGAGCTTTTCATGTTTTGAAGTACTTCAAGATGATGAAGGACAGAAATAAGGCAGCAACAGATTTTCCTAAGCAAGATGGGATGATAAAACATTGTACTTTGATGCACAGCTGAAATGACACTACCTGGAAAGGCAGTATCTTCTTTGCAACACACTGCATCACAGTGATTTCATTTTCCCATCAAAATGTGGAGCAGATGATGAGCATTACAGCAAAATTCCTTCAGAATAAAACATAGGCTGTTTTGTAAATACAGTGCTTCAGAAACCACAAGTTGTCTTCACATTTTCCAATCATTTTGAATTAAGTAAGTAACCACCTCAGCTTGTTTCCAGATGGCAGTAACAGATGTGGTTAAATCCTCTTGGCTAGCTGAGTATTGCTCTTACTGTTAAAGGAACTGCTTACCCATTGCTTTGTCTTCTATTCACTCATGACTAGCCTGTCACTACTGCTCAGAGCTGTGGTCCATTCTTTTCTGTGCAGGGAAAGAAAAACATTTTGTAGATATTATATGGAATTTCATGACCTCTGCTTAAGGTTTCAGAGGAACCTTGCAGTCTTTGTCAAGGGCCTCGTTAAAAAATGAGTTACACTAGCCAGAGAGCAGCAGCCTGTCTGTCCAGAAAAGATTGTGGGGCAGTTAAACAAAAGGAAAACTCTCTCCTAGGGAAATCAGTGGCAGAGGCTGTTTTATACTTCTTGACTCTACTGCGTGGCTCAGTTGGTAGAGCATGGGACTCCGAATTCCTGGGGTCATGGGTTCAAGCCCCATGTAGGACATGTTGAGATAGTACTGTAGGCTTACCCTGCTCCAGCAGGGGGGGTTGGACTTAGATGATCTTTCGAGGTCCCTTCCAACCTCTAACATGCTGTGATTCTGTGTGACTCATGACTTGGATTCAAGAGCAATGTCACATCTGATGTACATCTGACTGCTCTGCTCAGCTGAGGCTGTTCTGACCCCATGGGAAGAAATCACACCATCTGAGGGGGAGAAACACTTGCCTGGTGCCTCAGTGCCTTGCTAGTAAATCAATCAGTCAATCATTCAATCAATCATCTCCCTGCCAAGCATGGAGCTGTCACTGACCTGGGATGGGAATATCCCGAAATGGTGACAAGGGACAGAAGGTGACACAAATGAAGTGGATGTTACCAGGGCTCATGGAGAGCTTTCCTGCAACAAACCCTATCTCCTGTCACTTAATGCCATGAAGTGGGGGAAAACTTTCCCTAAGTGGAGAGCCCACATCACCCTGAAATCTGTTCCTTTTGTAGCAGCATACCCCACTTGAAAATGTCACTCCAAGAGACACAATTCAGTGCCACCAGTTGCTGATGTTAAAAAGACTCCAACTAAACCATGAAACCCAAGACATAATGAAAAATGCTGCTAAAGCACAGGAATTTATTCAGATGCGATAAGTGTTTTGTTAAAAGAATTTCTCATTATGTCTCTTTTTTTCACTAGAACCTTTAAATTTTGAATGTTCCAGCTTTACTCTGGAAGAAGGTAGGCAAGAAAACTTTCCCTCCCTTCCTTTTCTTTCTCTAACTGAAGGAATGTGCCTTCTTGCCCTAGTCACATAGTCTGTGAGGTGTTTTGGAAATCAGCAAGCATATTGGCATTATCATTCATGGCTCTTCTTCTCGTGGAATTTAGGGTTACAGGGACCCAGGGACAGTTTCTTAAAAATACTGAAAGGAGTGGAAGCAAATATTAATTACATGGAAAATAAGTAGAATAAGTGCTATTATTAAAACTTTTTCTGTTAACTAAGAATGTTACTCAAATAAGAAGCTCTAGGAAAAAACAGTCACAAAATACACTTGACAAAATATCTAAGTCTTCCTTCTTTCCTTGCTTTTGTTCTCCCTCCTTTTCTTCCCTTTAAGGGAATTCTTTCCTTTTCTGTTCCTTCTTGTCATGCCTGTGAGGGTATCCGTGTTATTTCTTTCAATGCATTCCAGACAGCCTGTCAGCACGCCTGTTGTAAACCAAACTAAGGTCCAAGCAGATGACATGAAGGGCTAAAAATATGCTATGGCAAGAGCATGGAAGAAGAGGGAGAGAACCTGGCAGCTCTGTGGGTGCAGGGTGGGGGCTCTGCCAGTCCCCTACCTTGTGTGGGGTCAGGTTTATCAACCTGGCACCATGAGTGCTTCTGTCTGCATGCCTGGTCACTTGTGCAGAGCCTCCTGGCCCAGCCTGGCAGCTTAAATGAAAGATAAGGAATAAAAGCAGCAAAGCAGGGTATGAGCAGTGTGACAATGCAGACAAGGAGGCTGTGGGATTCTCACCCTGTCTACTATCCTTGTGAATGCCTGTACCTCACTGTGGGAAGGAAACTGCAGCTGTTTCATGGGAAAAACATCCTTTTGGAGGAAATGGTAGTGCACATCCCTGTGCTGATGGGTCAAGAATAGCTCCATGATCTATTCCTCATGGAGCTCTATGGAAGAGGTTGAAAGAAGCATCTTCGTATCTGTTCTCTCCTTTTAACATCAAGTATAACTGAAGTTATAAGGACACACAGCAGGGATGGATGTGTCTGTAGGTGTGCGAAAACTGACGCAGCAGCTTCGCAGGCTGCAATGTCCAGATGTAGCCAGCTCGGCAGGCTGGACAGGATTAACTCATCAGGAGTAAAACATAGCGCAAAAGCATTGCTTTCCCCTCCTGCCCATGCTGCCTTCCTGAGTACCAAAGGAGGGGGACACTCCAGAGAGACTGGATTGCACTGTCATATAGCATAATTAAATTTCAGATGTGCCAGAAGATAATTCAGATAAGGACCAAAAGGCACAATGAGCCAAAGAAACATCATCTGTCACAACTCCAAGGATGACAGGTTGTTGCCACAATTTTCTAGGAGACTGCACCCTTTTGCCTTTATTTCTCACCCTCCCACTCAGCAACCTTCAGAAACTGGGGTTTATGTCTCCCTTGATGTGCTACAAAGGAGCCAAAAGAAAGTCTCAAGGGGAAGAAATTTGCTTTAGCTATTTGATGCAGCTTTTTAAACTGTTATTCTGTACCCTGTTGCGAGAAAAAGAAATCCCTCTATCCTGTGATTCCCTGCCTAATCAGATCTAGGCTATTTTACCTAAATAGCCAAGCCACATTGCTTAATGCCTGCATGGATTCCTGCCCCCAGAGAGGCAGTTCTGAAGATTTTCCTTGAAGTACTAGTCAGAAAGGAGAGTCATTTCTGCTGCTGTCATTTCTTCTGCTGAAGCTCTACCTTTGTCACAAAATATTGCTCTTCCCAACAAGAAAATAAGTCAAGTAGTGCAGCCGCATGAGGGTGGACTGAGGGAATGCAGGCAACCATGGGTGCGGGCAGCAGCCCTGCTCTGCCCCCTGTTTTGGCACAACACCTTTTAGGACAGTATAGGGCCAAAAAATGGCCCCAAATAGCTCAGCTTTCAGTGGGGCTGTGAATTTTACCTGCATGGAGAAAGCATCAGGGGATCCTGGCCTCAGACAGTTATTTGGTCAAATATTAACTAGAACTTCCTCAGTAAGCGGATGACTTGACTGCATTTCTTGTAACTCCAAAGAGAGACAAGAAAAACCACAACACCAGAATGCTTGACACAATAGGCAAGCAAGAGGCATCTCCAAACCCCCAGCCCAGCTCTAGTAGGACTCCTCTGTTCTGAGGAAGCCCTGGCTACATTCAGCGCTGCAGAGCTGGGAGACCTGACCCAAATCCTAACCTTATGGCAGCCTGCTCCCATGGATGGAGATACTGGGCAGTGGACAAACAGAGTTTTTCCACAGCTCAACACAAACAGAACATTTTGAACAGTTTCCCTTTAAAATATAACCTATCAGCCAGGCAGGGAAGACGGAACATTTTGCATCTCTTTCAGAGATGCCTTTGCATCTTTGACAGCCCCTCTTGCTATTACTCATGCTTTAGTAAAGTTAGGCAGGACCCTGAGGTTTTCCCTAAACAGAGATGCAAACATGAATTTATCACTTCAAGACACAGAGCTGGTGGTGCAGAAAGCCATCAATGACCTGGTTATGATTTGCTTTGGAGCTTTGCTGGCCAAGCTTTCTGTGAAGGCATAGATAAGTAGGCTTTGTAATTCTTTTGGGAGGACTTTTTTTGTCTGTTGGGGTTTTTTTTTTCACTTCTTTGCTGATAAAAAGTTTATAGAGTACTGTCTCCTATTTTCTCATCTGAAAGTTAAAGGAATTGTCTCCTTTTTGGCCTTAGTTACAGAATCACAGACCATCAGGGATTGGAAGGGACCTCGAAGGATCATCTAGTCCAGTCCCCCTACCAGAGCAGGATCACCTAGACCAAGTCAACCCCAAAGGAATGAGAAGATTCTGATAATATTATGAAAAACGTTGTCCAACTGAAACACTGACAACTTGCCAAATTTTAAGCAAAACGCATCACGGATGTTTCAACAATCATTTTTGAGTTGGGTTTGCTTCCAGTTTCAGCTGGTTATCATTATTTCTAGGGCTTGATTAAGAGCTTTGAGCATCACGGTAGATGTTTCCAAGCCCAAGAGCTTTTGGATCTGTCATTCCACATTGCTGTTAACCTGCTCCAGGTGGTGCAGCTGCAACAGGCACAGCTCAAAAGCTTGCCAGGAAAACAGATAAGCACATTGAGAGGTACCTGTAAAAATGATGAAGAAACCTCAGTTGATCTCAAAGGGAGCGTGATCAGACCTGAGGATGGCTGTGTGATACGTGATTTTCTGCATTTTCTTAGTTTCTAGAATAGCCCTTCCTATTTATCATTTCCAAGCTGGCCGTTGAATTTTAAGACTGGAAAAACACTCAGTGTTCTCCATTTCCCTCACTGAAAAAGATGGTACGGCTGCCCACCGCTGCAGTCTGAGCAGCTGCTCCAGCCAGAAGAGTCAGACACCTGTGAGAGGAAGGGATGTTTTCTCAGAGAAAGTAAAACACTCCAATATATTGTTTAGCAGTCTGGCTGTCTTTGAACCAACACAATACATTTGGGATCTGCTAGTGAAGGTAGAGGAAGGAGCAACCTATTGTGACTTTTGCAATGGCAGTGAAGTTTCTGTGAAAGACAAGAAAAAAAGGTCAGCCAAAAGATGTGGGATTCTTGCCTTCCCCCAAATACACTCAGCTTGAGAAGAAAACTAAGTCACTGGCTGCAAATTCTGCAGATCACCCAGACAAGCTTTCAGCAGACCTTTCATCTGGATCACCACAACCCCAGAGCAGCTTCGTTTAAGGAAAACAGATCCACTCTCACCTTTGGTTGTTTTTGGCAGTGCTATCAACATCTTTGTCAAACATTAGACTAAATATACCCTTCTACTTTCACTAGAAGGTCCTTTGAACCTGAAAAGCAGAGGCATTGCCAGGGTTGCTATGGCAAACAAGCTTTGCTTGGTCAGGGAAAGAAAGTCCTAGATAAATACTGAGTAATTACTCAGAGAAGTAACAACATTAAGGAAAGATCCAAACCTGATGCAGCTTCACTGAATGTAACGAAGACAAACACCCTTTCTACAGTTAATGGAGACCTGTGACTGCAGCATATTGGTTTTATTTTTTCCAGGAGCAGCTACTCCAGCCTAAAATGCAAACCATGCTTCTCTCACACTGGTGTAAGCACAAACTAATTTGAGTCGTTTTAGTGTTGCTATTCTGACTGCCATAATCTAGGCTATAGGTCTTCACTACATGCCAGTCCCTCCACAACTGCATGCTTACACAGCTTCACAGCTTCTCTGGAGGCTACCAGACCCAGCCGGGTTCCTTACACTTTTATAGAGGTGTTTGTCCAAACAGTCTTTTTACCCCACTGCACAATAGCCACTCTGAAATTTTCAGACACCCAACTGCCTAGCCAGCTGCTTAGATGATCTTTCTGAAATGTTTACTCAGATAAAACATTTTTACAGTTCCTAACAACATGGCATATACTAGGGTAAAATCTGTTTTGTGCTCTGTGTTTGGTAGAGTTTTCCTTCATCCCGCCTTACCCGAACTATGTAACTGAACCTCACGCAACTACTCTGCTGACTACTATGTCTGTGTGTTCACAGTCCAGAATTAAATCATGGTCTGCTGCATCTCCCCACACAAATGACTAAACGTCAGCTGTTCGCACAGAATGGAGAGTGGCAAACCCCTCGTCCATCACAGTATTTCTGTACATTGTCCAGATGCTGCTCAGTGTCTCTGTCCACGATTTAGGGGAGAAAAAGAGAACACATCAAAATAACTACTAGTGATGTGTGACTCATGGTGTACGGCACACAGTGTCACCAAAATGAGCTAGGCAATAAATAACAGCAAAGCCTGGTCCAGCAAATCCAGTGAAAGGCAGCTGTCAGTGGAGATAAGTTTTAAGTTGCCAAATTGAATTAAGAGTATAGTGGGAACTACTCTGGATTTCCAGCCGGGTGGCTGCAAAGAGACCTTTCTTCTCCCATCTGCTAGTTCTTCTTAGGGGCTACTGAAAAGGTCAAGAGGCTGGTGTTGCGCTTATCCTGTATCCCATGGCCTGGAGGTACCAAAACAAGTGTGAACTTCAGAGCATCTATCTGGAAGCAGAGAGTCAAGAGAGGAGGCCAGTGAGTGGTAGATAAAAGAGAAGAAAGCCTCAGAAGAGAGAAAAGACCTCTCATAGTTCTACCAGAGGAATCAGAGAAATGTCTAAAGACCCTAAACCAAACTGTGTTATCTAATTAGGGGTTTGTTTATTAATATTCCTGAATAAAATACAGGAGAATTTTGTTCACCAGACTTTTCAATTAAAGTTTTTATTGTTGAGAACATACGTGCAGTTGAATTTTTTAGCTTTCAGTCTGCCAGTCTGCCGTAGACTACCTGATATGCAAACCCAAACGTTCTTGGCCTTCCTGACCTGACAGGCACACACTCACCAAAATTATATGAAAGGTTAATTTTTGTCTTCCTACTCACTGTTCCTGCTCACTGTACAATAAATGATGCCTCAGCTTCTTAGACAAACAGAGGCATTTCTGATACACTTGCTGTAAATTTCATCCATTAAGTGGGAAAGAATTTAATAAGCCAAAGTTTCATGGTCTTGCTACCTTATTACAACTGTGCCTCAGCACCATACAACCACTACAGCAGGGCCACAGACCGGAGAAGCAAGACTGTGGTGCAGATTTACCATCACCATCCCACCACGGAGCAGCCCTTCAGCATTGCAGTGAGCTGGGGTACTCCTCTTTCTTCCTCCTGGAGCTGAGACAGGAGGAGAGAGGAGAGGGTCCTGGAAAACCTTCTTGGCCATGTGCAGAGTCTGAGGGGGTGGCCCTGCTGACGCAGTCATGCGATCGGTCTCCATCTTGGATCCCGCACGTGGCCGGGGCTATGTGACAACTCACTGCACTTTTAAAGAGACTGATCAGCAGCAAGAGAGGCTATTAGTCATCTCTGCCACTGAAAAAGACTGGGGGTGCTTAAGTATTGGGGGAGAATTCCTTTGTGCTTAGCTAAGAAAGCAGAAGGACTTGAGAATCCTTAAACCTTGGGCATGAAAGACAGAGTCCGGGTTCTTTGTTTGAAACACGTGTCTCCTGCACCAAGGGATGCAGTTCAGGCACTGAGAAATCAGGCCATCCCAAAACCGTTGAGCTGGAGAAGCTACACTGAAGAATTGAAGAATTCACCGGTCTGCAGTTTGGGTCTTGCTGTACCGCAGATGGTGGTGATATGTGAATAATAGAGAGGGTGGTGGTTCTCGTCTCTTCTTGACTGACATGCTCTTTTCGCCCAGATCTCTAAAGTGAAAAAAGACCCAAGGACCAATACTATAGTGATCTCCCACTGTATTTTTCTCAGAATACGTGATGGCATTTGTGACACAGTTTCTAGTTTGTGTGCACTAACTTGCTTAATCTTTTCTTCCTTTCTGTATACAGTTACATAGTTAATAACCTTTTTTTCAGTTNCAGTTACAGAGTTAATAACCTTTTTTTCAGTTTCCCTAAGCTATCTGTTGTCTGGCCAAATTATCCGAGATGTCATCAAGACCTCACTGCTTTGTTTTCTTTTCCTTTATCTTAAATTGTGGTCTTGAACCCACCACAGACATGTGGTGTAGAAACAGTTCCAAAGGGAAGGCAGGGGTTGCAGCCCATGTATCTCAATTTCAGTGCTTTTGGGTTTGCAGAGGATGTTCATAGAATCAAAGAATCATTAGAGATTGGAAGGGACTTTGAAAGATCATCTAGTCCAATCCCCTGCAACAGCAGGATCACCTAGACCAAGTCACACAGGAACACATCCAGGCGGTCCTTAAACATCTCCAGTGAAGGAGATTCCACAACACCCCTGGGCAGCCACTTCCAGTGCTCTGTCACCCTCACTGTGAAGACATTCCTTCTTACATTTATGTGGAACCTCCTGACACTGAGAAGAGCCTGGCTCCATCCTTCCAACACCCACCTTTCACATACTAATAAAAATTAATGAGGTCTCCTCTCTCCAAGCTAAAGAGATCCGGGTCCCCCAGCCTCTCCTCATAAGGGAGGCACTCCACTTCCTTCATCATCCTTGTGCCCTACTGGACTCCCTCCAGCAGCAACACATCCCTCTTGAACTGAGGAGCCCAGAACTGGACACAATACTCCAGATGCAGTCTCACCAGTGCAGAGTATGTTGATAGACAGTGGCTATTCAACTGCATTCAACAGTGCCCTACAAAAATATGAAAGCAGGGTAGAGAGTGTCAGCCACTGATTTTTTTTAAAATTCAAAATATGGGTACACGTACACACATACATGCAGGTTTTCTATTTATCTAGATTTTAATATTTAATATGAAGCTACAATAATGGGCTTTATTGGTCCCCACATCTTCACACATCACTTTCTGTTGGAAGCTTCTCTGTAAATGGAAAAGTAGCAATTCTTTAAAATCAGGCCCATAGAACTCTCATGAATGTTAAAACCAGACAAAGAACTTCCCTGGATTCTCAGTCAGATGTAATCCAAATGCCAGCTCACTGGGGATTAGGGAGAAGGTATGGCCATCTGTCTGCTCATCAGCATTTATGTAATTTCTTCACAGTAATATAAGAAAGAGCACACCTGTAAACATCCAGGATGCCATGAATAATACATCCACAGCTGACAATAGACAGGCAGAGCTTCCAAGTTCTGGAATCTCTTACAGAGATGTCCTCTTGCGGCTGAGCCCCCACTCCCAAAATGGCCTTGGGTTCACCTTCTCGCCCTTGAGTCCCCTGCACAGTGCAAGACTCCTTTTAGGCTTACCAGTGGTCTGTATCAACAACACTCAGCCTAGCCAAAGTACGATTTCTTTGTTTTCTCTTTCCCCACACACGGTTTGAACTTCCCTCCCCATGTTCCAGGTACACTCCTTTTCCAGGTCTTTGAGCTTTGTGGCTACAAGGACAACATTTCCCCAACCCCTCCCTGCATAATCTTCTTGCTGGTCTTAAATGCTAATACATTATATAACCTCACTGTGTGCTTAGGGAGCCTTTACATTATTTAAAGGCTGCTAGTCAGGTGTGGACCTTTCTGCTGATTTACCATTCATTCCTCATTCTCTTGTGAATGTGTTAGGCAGCTGCAACCATCGACTGGTATTGAAGAATAACAATTCCATTTGTTTGAATGTGACTTAGCACTGCTCACTTCTGCAACCCATATAATTCTCTTTACTATGTTTTGTGTGATATTAATGAAAAAATAAATAATTCAGCATGGTTTTCACCCAAACATAGTCCTGTCAGAGACCAATATAAAATCTTTGCCAGCTTATTTAATTAAACAAGCCACTGAACAGTACTTTTAAAGCTGGAAATACTCATTTTAATGGAATGTGGTAGCAAAACTCCACAGAGACCCAACAGCATCTAACAAGTACAATGTCTCACTCCAGTTCCTGCCACCCCACCTTCTCATTTAGCCCTTGAATTTAGGCTCTGCACCCAGCCAGCAGGTCTGGGCTACCCAGGGGGTTGTGGAACAGGCTGCCCAGAGGGGTTGTGGAGTCTCCCTCACTGGAGATATTCAAGACCCCACTGGATAAGTTCCTGTGTGACTTGGTTTAGGTGATCCTGCTGTTGCAGGCGGATTGGACTAGATGATCTTTCAGATCCCTTCCAATCTGTAGTGATTCTATGATTCTATGATTCTTGCCCTGCACATTTAACAAAACAGGGTGCTTTTCACAAAGTTGCACTTAGCTTGAAGACACCCTGAACTGAAGCTGAACACCACCAGCAATGTCTGACACAGGGTAATTAGGAAAAAAGATTTTACTAAAGAGACCTGGCAGTGTAACTTCAAGAATGAAACCATGTGAGAGAACAACTGGAATGTATTGAGATCTGTCTGGGGGTAGCAGAGGAGAGAGTTGAGGGTTTGTGGGTGAGGATTAAGGGACAGGCGGGCATGGGTGACACCATTGTGGGAGTCTATTACAGGTCCCCTGATCAGAGTGAGGAAGTTGATGAAGTCTTCTATAGGCAGCTGGCAGCAGCCTCAGAGCTACAGGCCCTGGTTCTCGTGGAGGATTTTAACTACCCAGATATCTATTGGGACACCCACTCGGCCAGCCACCCACAGTCCAG
>VXBP01008044.1:4195-16420 GCA_013400115.1 Rhinopomastus cyanomelas
TGGGGAAATCAGGAGCAACTGGCACAAGAGGAGGACAGGGCCAGCCCAGCTGAAGTGCCTCTATGCAAATGCACAGAGCTTGGGCAACAAACAGGAAGAATTAAGGGCCACTGTGCTGCTGGGATGCCATGACATAGTGGCTATTACTGAAACTTGGTGGGATGATTCCAACGACTGGAATGTAGGGATAGATGGGTACAAGCTCTTTAGGAAGGACAGGCAGGGAAGGAGAGGAGGAGGCGTTGACTTGATCAGTTGGAATCAGTGGAGCTCCAGCTGGTTTTGGATTGCATTGATGACAACTTCCTCCTCCAAATGGTGGAGGAACCAACAAGAAAAGGTGCTATGCTGGACCTTCTTCTCACCAACAGAGAAAGGCTGGTGACCAATGTGAGGCTCCGGGACAGCCTTGGCTGCAGTGACCAGGAAGCAGTTGAATTTCAGATCCTCAGGGAAACCAGGAGGAAGTGTTCCAAGTTTATGACCCTGCACTTTAGGGCTGCAGACTTTGATTGCTTCAGGGATCTGCTGGCCAAAGTATCATGGGATGAAGCCCTTGAGGGAAAAGGAGCCCGGGACAGCTGGTTAGTGTTCAAGGATCACCTCCTCTGTGTCCAGGAGCAATGTATATCAACAAAGAGAAAAGCAGGGAAGAATGCTAGGAGACCTGCGTGGCTGAGCAAGGAGCTCCTGGACGCTCTGTCACACAAATAGAAACTCTATAAGGAGTGGAAGAGAGGACAACTGGAATGGGGGGAATATAAGAAAACTGCCCAAACAGCTAGAGATCTGGTTAGGAAAGCCAAGGCACAGTTTGAATTGAACCTTGGCAGGGAGGTCAAAGGGAACACCAAGAATTTCTACAGGTATATGAATGGTAAGAAGAAGTCTAGGGAAGGTGTGGGTCTCCTCAGAAAGGAAACAGGGGAAGTGGTCACAAATGACATAGAAAAGGCTGAGGTTCTCAATGACTTCTTTATCTCGGTCTTGACTGCAAAGGCCTCCAGCAACACTCCTGGAGGCATGGAACATATTGGCAGGGACTGCAAGGAAGAACTGCCCATCATAAGTGAAGATCAGGTTCGTGACCATCTGAAGAACCTTCAAGTGGGACCAGATGGGATACATCCATGGGTCCTGAGAGAATGGCAAATGAGGTTGCTAGACCACTGTCTGTTATATTCCAAAAATCATGGTGGTCTGGTTAAGTCCCCACAGACTGCTAAAGAGAAAACATAATTCCTATTTTCAAGAAGGGTAGGAAGGAGGAGCCAGGGAACTACAGGCCAGTCAGTCTCACCTCTGTGCCTGGAAAGATCACGGAGCAGATCCTCCTGAAGGAACTGCTGAGACAGGAGAATAGTGAAGAGGTGATTGGGCACAATCAGCATGGCTTTACCAAGAGCAAATCCTGCCTGACGAATCCAATGGCCTTCTATGAACAGGTCACAACATTAATGGATGAGGGGCGGGTGACTGATGTCGTTTACCTGTACCTCAGCAAAGCCTTTGACACCGTCCCACACCACATTCTGGTCTCCAAGTTGGTGGACCATGGGTTTGATGGGTGGACCGCTAGATGGGTAAGGAACTGGCCTGATGGCCTCACCCAGAGAGTGGTTGTGGATGGATCCATGTCCAAGTAGAGGCCAGTGACAAGCAGAGTCCCTCAGGGATGGGTCCTGGGACCAGTCTTGTTCAACATCTTTGTCAGTGACATGGACAAGGGCATTGAGTGCACCCTCAGCAAGTTGGCTGACGACACCAAGCTGTGTGGTGCAGCAGANGCCTACAAAAATGCTGGGGAGGGACTTTTTAGGATGGTAGGTAGTGACAGGACTAGGGGAAATGGAGCAAAGCTGGAGATGGGTAGATTTAGAGTGGATGTGAGGAGAAAGTACTTGATCGTGAGAGTGGTGGGAGCCTGGAAGGAGTTGCCCAGGGAGGTGGTTGTGGCTCCATCCCTGGAGGTGTTTAAGGCCAGGCTGGATGGGGCTCTGGCCTGCTTGGTCTATGGTGGGGTGTCCCTGCCTGTGCTAGGGGTGTTGGAACTGGATGATGGTTTCTTCCTTCCCTGAGTGACTCTGATTCCATGGCTTCTCCAATGACGTGATCCTGCTGTGTCAGGGGGATTGGACTAGATGATCTTTTGAGGTCCCTTCCAATCCCTTATGATTCTATCATTCTATGATTCTAAGTCTAGTTTAAAAGCTGTGAGTTAAAGGAATCCTTATTGTGTCTGGCACTGGTGTGTCAATGTTTAATGCTTGTGAAGAAATATACTTGTTGACAAGTTACAAATGGTATGAAGGAAAGTGGGAGGCCACAGTTTGTTTTACATAATCCAAAATAAATCTTTTTAAAAAAGAAAAAGGGCAGGCCTTAGAAAAGATATTGCGTACCAAACCATGGAAGATAATAAAGCCATTTACTGTAAGAGGTATTTAATAATGCAAAGTTAGTATTTATTAAAAAATGTTGCATACTGATTTTTTTACCACTCCACCACAAAGTAAACATAATTCTAAATTTGCACTAGAGGTTTCAAAAAACTTGTCAGGAAATAAGATAATATCTACTTTTGCTAGAGTCTTATATATGCCTTGTTAATAAATAAAAAGTAGTGCATGATCTGTCAATGAGAAGGGGTTGTGGGCACTGCAGTGCTCACTTTGGGAAGATGAGTTTCACATGCAGGAAGCGGTATCAAGTCTGCACCAGGGAAGACTGGGAGGATACTGAATCTTGTAGGTCCACAACTGTGAGTAGGGGCTGTACCAAAATGGTAGAGGACTAAAACCACATTTCCATCTGCAGATGCCCCAGTCATGTCTGATGTATCCAGTCATGTCTGTATTTCCAGACATAAACAGCAACAAGGGAATACAAATATCAGGCTGTTGTGGCTGCCACCTCCCACTTTCAGAATAATTGTAAGTTCCTGAACAAAGTATGAGATGGTTCATGACCTGTTACCCCAGGTGGTGCAGTTACAAGCAACAATCTGTAGGCTGCACAATATTGGTAATGCTGAAACAGAGATAGACAGGTGGGTTGATAATCATGTTCCTGTCAAGGGCACTGCTATGAAAGAGGCACCTTGGAGAGCGGTGACCCATAAAAGCATGATTCCCCTTCAGTCTTCAATCTCCACAGCTACAATCACAAACAGACATGGCATATTTGCTACTGCAGGCATCCAAGAGCAAGGGCTGTTGGAAGTAACAGCAACTGTGACAGACAGTGGATGCCATAAAAAGAAAATACGGGTCCTTGTAGTGGGTGACTATTTGTTAAAGGGCACTGAGAAATCCACCTGCTGATCTGATAGTCTTGAAAGGTCTACTGCTTTCTGGGAGTTAAGATCAGAGACATTACCAAGGTGGTGCCATGGATGATCAAAACCACAGACTACTCTTCCTTGTTAGTCTTTCATGTTTGCATGGAAGACACAAAAAAGCAGAAGCTGAGTACATTCAAGGAGAATATAAAGCCCTACTGTTACAGATAAAAAAAAATGTAGTGTGCAAGTTATTTTTTTCTCTATCTTACCAGTCAGAGGAAATGAGTTATCCACAAATAGATATATAAAGAACATCAGCTCCTAGCTGTGAGGCTGGTGCCATTGCGAGGATTGTTGATTTTTATGACAATGGGACATCCTTCAGTGATTATAAATGGGGGGGGTGGGGGGACCGGGTTGGGGGGATGAAATACTCCTATCTAGGATAGGTGAGGGATCTTTGGTAACAGGCCTCCTCACTTACCGAAGCAAGCTCTACACTGAAGGATTTGTAGGGTGTGGTCCAAAATGAAAATTCTCAGGTCAATTTGCTCACCTGTGGAATACACCTAGAAAAGAATCAGAAGGCAAACTACCCCATGGTGGTACAAGTATGATGTGTCTTCTCAGTCCCCTTCAGTAAGACAAGACACAAGGTCTGGAGAGAGGAAGACTCCTTCATTAGAGCAGGACCAGGTTAGAGAACACTTAGCTAAGCTAGACATTCATAAATCCATGGTCCATGGCTGGATGCACTCACGAATGCTGAGAGAGCTGGCTGATATTATTGTCATG
Organism: Rhinopomastus cyanomelas; assembly: GCA_013400115.1. Taxonomy (NCBI): domain Eukaryota; kingdom Metazoa; phylum Chordata; class Aves; order Bucerotiformes; family Rhinopomastidae; genus Rhinopomastus; species Rhinopomastus cyanomelas. The sequence continues at coordinate 8,274 of VXBP01008044.1, forward strand.
ACACCTGTCATCATTTTTGAAAGGTCATGGAGAAGATAAGAGGTGCCTGAGGACTGGAGGAAGGCAAATGTCATGCAAGTCTTCAAAAAGAGCAAGAAAGATGATCTAGGATATTAGAGTCCAGTTAGTCTCACCTACATTCCTAGAAAGATGATGGAACATTTTGGTTGCCTTCTTTAGCCATGTGATGAAGGAAAATGTTTGGAGTAGTCAGCATGGATTCCTTAAGAATTTTTGATGCTTGATTAGTCTGATAGATTTTTTTATTATGTCATACCTTTCTAGGTGGATGAGGGGAGAGCAGTGGGTGTTGTCTACCTTGACTTGAGCAAGACTTTCAACACCTGCCTGGCTGCAGTTCTGTGTCATGTCCTTTAGGCAGTTTTTTTGGGGGGTGTGGGGGTGGTGGTGTGTGTGTTGGATTCGATGATCAAACAAAGTGCCTTCCATCTCTGATGAATCTATGATTCTGTCTGTGCACAATAAAATAATGAAATTTTATGGGATTTGAAACTAGGAACTTCAAATGCATCTTTCATATGAAATAAATATATAATTTAGAATTCCATGAAATAGAAATGTGCAGTGCTTTGTGAAGTGGAAAAAACAGAGGGACAGAATGGTAATGTATCCAAAGAGAAAAGTATCTGTAAGCAGTGCTGTCATTGTGCAGATCATTTACTCCTGAGGAAAGGACAGAAATAAGTGCCAAAACATAAGGAGGTGTTATTTTTATTTTTCTGTCTGTGTCAAACAGAACACTAACCAAAAGTAATCTTCCATGCAAATTCCATATTCTATAAAACCACCTTCTCCTTCTATTTTGTAGTTTTAAAACACCAGATTATTCCATTCTTTCCAAAGAAATACTTCTTTCAAATTACTGATGAATGGAGGCATCCATCATCTTCTAAGTAATTGACATCTAGACATTTTGACAGAAGCAATGCATAAATCAGCATTCAAAGGAATCAACAAATCCAGTACTTTGTGCCCTTGACAATAATTAGATGTTAGAGCTCAATGGTGTGCCACTTTTTTTGGCTTCAACGGGCATTTCAACAAGACAATAATTTCATATGCATACCTCTCATGCGTCCAAATCATTGGCTGCACTTGTCCCTCTAGAAAGAGGCAATGGCAGAAATGAGGTAGGAAAGAGTGAAATCTACAGATAAGGACTCATTTATATTTTAGGTGGATTGCTGATGAAAAAAATTTTTCTCTAAACCCTATATTCTTGTTACTTCCATGTTCTACACAAAGTGTTGGGAAAGTGGTATTACATGATCTTTCAGCACAAATGCAGCATGATTTTCTTGAAATTAGGTATACATTGTACTACAGACTGACTTTATCTTTAAGCCTATTGGATACATTTTTTTTTTCTGTAGCATGTGAAAGAGGAATAATTTTAAGTGTGATCTACCAAATACTAAGTGGAAATATTTTAAGTTTACTAGTGCTAACTATTCATTTTCTCTCTGACCAAAGACTAACATTTCAGATGAGTTTCTATCAAGTAAACAAGTTAATCCATTGGGGTTTTCCCCTTTTTTAACAGCAAATTCTTATGAGTAAAACAGGGAAAACTATAATATTGATTTCTTATAACTATGATTTCTGTCTTTCTCCTGGGAAGTATTTAATGTGAACTTAGAACTTTGGAATAACAACACATTGCCATAATTTGTGTGATTATGGAAAGACATAAAAAACCAAAATAATTTCTGTTACAATATTTGTAGCCTCCACCAAATCACAGTTGCTCTTAGAGATAGTATCTTAATAGTGTAAAACAGTAATATAAATTGCTTGGGACCTGAAATGGTAACATTGATTTTGTTTTGGACTGATGGAAAGATTTTGTAAGAAGCCATTAAATTTTCTGGAAGCTACTCATGGAAGTTAGTTCATGATTTAATCTTTACTGTGCAGCATAAAAAATGTGAGGTACAATTTCTTACTAGGTGTAATGCAGTAGTTCATTTTGAAAAATAACTTTGCTTTCTGTAGATGTTTTTATTGCCTTTAAAAAAACTTTCAAGGCCATGAATTTTGTGTCTGATTATCCAGAGAAGTTGTGCAATGCTCATTCTAGTGTGTGGAGTATCTCTCTTGTGAAGAAGACTGAATGACCTTTGTCTGTTGAGCCTAGAGAAGGCTCTGAGAGGAACCTATAGACATATTCTGCAGTACTTGCAGTGAGCTTACAGGAAAGATAAGAAAGCACTATATTGAGGTAGTCATAGGATGAAGTGTAATGACTTTAAACTAAAACAAAGTTATATTTATATTAGATATTAGGAAGAAATTCTTTACTGTGAAGTTGGTGACACTCCGGAAAAGGTCATCCAGAGGAGTTGTGGATGTCCCTTCCACGGAACTGTTCAAGGTCAAGGACAGTTGTGGCTTTGACTAACCAAATCTAGTGAAGACTGTCTCTGTCCATGTCAAGGGGGGTGGAACTAGACATCGTTAAGGTCCTTACACTCCAAATCATTCAACAGTTCTATTAATCCTCATGGCACAAGAATCATGTAATCATACTCTTACTGCCGTAAGTAGTGAGGTAAGTGTTCCACACCTAAACCTTATTATTCGTGTTCCTGTAAGGTAACACCATACTTGTACCACAAGTGGGTTGTACAATCATAGAATCATAGAACCGTTTAGGTAGGAGGACACCTCCAAGTTCATCAAGTCCGACTATCAACCAACGGCATCATATCCACTAAACCATGTTTTCAAGTGACAGATCTACATGTTTTTTGAACACCTCCAGGAACAATGACTCCATCACCTCCCTAGACAGTCTATTCTAATACCTGGTCACTCTTTCAGTGAAGAAGTTTTTCCTGATGTCAAATCTAAACATTCTCTGGCACAACTTGAGGTCACTTCCTCTTGTGCTGTCATGCCATTTCCTCTTCTCCTATTTCAACAATTTTTTTTGTTGAAATGTGGTAGACATAGACAACAGGATAGAATTGAGCAACTTACTGTTGAAAATAAGACTTCACAGAATCAGAAAATCTTTGCTCTCTAAGTTTCTTTTCCTGCGTAAGGTTAGCAGTCTTCTGAATCAGGTGTGTTATATTTTCTAAATTCAATGACCCACTAGCAATGAAAATATAAAGAAGAAATCTGTTAGTGAATACAGATTTCTATCTTCTTGCATATATAAACTCAGCAATGCCAATAGAGGCTAAACATTATTGATTATGTTTCAAAATTTGAAATGTGCTATTACTACTAATTTTTTTTTTATTTAATAATATTCTTTCCTTAATCGGCTCGTTTGAAACATCTCCAGCTTAAAACATTCTTGGATATATGTATGATTTGAGTTTAAATTTTCTAGAACTTCAGTTCAAGTCTTGGTTAGATTTTTGACTCTTTGGATTCAGAAAAGCAGGCATGGTTTTGATAGAACATGATAAAACATGACAGAACATGAAAGTAATATGAAAGTGGTAACAGAATATTTATCTGCTTCCAAGGTAGATAGCACCACTTTCTTACAAAATATTTCCTGTTTTCAGAAATACGTCTTAAACAGAAACATGCTAAAAAATATTTTCTTTGCCTTAATATTGAAATTTTTGCTTTTATTATTTGTATGTATTTATTAGTCCTTAAGATTCAGAAGTGGCTCTTCCCAATATCCTTCTGTGGTGACTACGGCGGCACTGGCTCAGCCAAAGGGTGGTACTATATTTTCCATAAACCTTTCAAATAATGTAAAAAACATACATGAAATATGTTTATTACTGACGTTGCATGTCTTTTATTTTTTCTTATTGTTCTCTACAAATGTTTGGAAGGAGTTTATGGTGAAGCTGGTACCAGTCTCTTCTTTAACACAGACAGTGTTAATATGAGAAGAATCAGCCTCAAGTTGTGCCAGAAAAGATTTAGACTGGACACTAGGAAAAATCGATTTCCTGAAAAGATTGTAAAGCAGTGGAACAGGCTACTCAGAGGGTGATCTCCATCCCTGAAAGTATTTAAAATATGTCTACTTGTGGTGCTCAGTGAAACAGAATCATAGAATCATAGACTCATTAGGGATTCGAAGGTACCTGAAAAGATCATCCAGTCCAATCCCTCTGCCACAGCAGGATTAGGTGATTAGCAGGATTAGGTGTGACCAAGTCACACAGGAACACATCCAGGCTGGTCTTAAATCTCTCCAGTGAAGAGAGTCCAGTGCTGTGTCACCCTCACTGGGAAGAAGTTCCTTCTTATATTTATGTGGAACCCCCTATGTTCCAGTTTACACCCATTGCCCCTCATCCTATCATGAGATGACACAAAGAATAGCCTGGTTCCATCCTCCTGACACCCATCCTTCAAACATTGTTAAATGGTGCATTTCATGCTTCTAGGTTTCCAGTTGGACACACTGATCATAAGGCTTTTCCAGTCTCAATGATTCTATGAAAGGATATTTGCCAAGACTCTAAGAATTCAGAAGCAAAGGGTAATATGAAGTTAACTTTTTGTTCCCAGTCAAGGTATCTATTATGCATGATTTTCATAATTTCTGACCTGAGTCTCATGGTAATGAAATATCCTTAATCAGTGCCTTAGACAGAATGTCCAGAGTTGGAGCTAAAGGACTGAGTTCTTACTATATTAATAAATAATTCAGGTAGTACCAAACCACATGTACAAGGCAAAAGTACAAGCCAGGCTCTCAACATATTAAAAACCTGGTTAACAGTTACATTGTGATGTGCTGTGGAGAAATATGAGGGTGTCTAGATCATCTTCCTTAAATAAATGTGTTTTCTGCTTAGTTAAATAGAGTAAACTATTGTGTGTAGCTCACACTATTCCAGTTCATAAAAGCCACTCAGTGCTGTTACTCTTTTCATTTGCCTGATACTTAGTTTTCTCTCTCTTAGCAATTACTCCAGCATTTGTTTACAGGGAAACTGTCAGAGCTACTCCTTTGTGTCAGCCTATGTTAGACAATGAAGTACAAAATTTGCAAATGGTTTCCTGAATTTGAATGCACATTTTCAAGCTGCACTCTGATTTTATCACCTTTCTTTTCCACCCCACCCATGAAAGTGTTCAGATATATCTTATAGCTCTGAGACAATAGCATTGCAAAAAAACCCAAACCAGCAAGCATGTAAATTTGAACAATCACAGAACCACAGAATGATATAATATTTGGGTTTGGAAGGGATCTCTGGAGATCATCCAGTCCAACTCTTGTGCAACAGCAGGTTAAACCAGAGCTAGTTGCACAGGAACTCATACAGGCAGTTTTTTAATATCTCCAGAGAAGGAGACTCCACAGCCTCTCTGGGTACCCTAGTTTCAGTCCTCTGTCACCCTCAAAGTAAAAATGTTCCTACTTAGTTTTAGATGGAACTTCCTATGTACCAGTTTGTAGCCATTAAGTCTTGTTCTGTTTCTGGGTGCCACTGAGAAGAGTCTGGCCTTATCCTCCTGACAGAAGATCCTTAGCTATTCAAAAGCGTTGATAAGATCCTCTCTCAGTCTTCTCCAGGCAAAAAGACCTAGGTCCCTCAGTCTTTCCTCTTAAGAGATGTTCCAGTCTCCTAATCATCTTTTCACTCTTGTATTGGACTTTCTCCAGTAGTTCTAATCTCTTGTGGACTGAAGAGTTGAAAACTGGACACACTGTTCCAGATGTGGCTTCACTAGGACAGAGAGGGAGAATAACATTTCTTGACCTGCAGGGTACAATTTTCTTGCTGCACCCCAGGACACTACTGGCCTTCCTGACCATAAGGGCACATTGCTGACTCATGATCTAGAGTAAGCACCCACAAAACTGTCACTTTTATTAGAATGTCCTTAAATTCTCGCCCATAAAGCACTCAACTTGCTCTTCATCCTTCCCTAGGTAGAGTTCAATATATTCCAGTTGCTCTGTCATATAAAGACTAGCAGTTTCCATTAAAAATTCAGTGGAAGAGCAAAAAATACATTACAAATTATTGAGACATTAGAGTCCCTTAGGGAATACTTTTGAAAAGAAATATTAATGTATGTATCCAGAGTAAAAAATCTTGCATAAGCTCTACCAGGAAAATACACATTCTATGCAATGTAATTGATTCCTTTAAGTCTTGCCTCTAGTTTTACACTTCAACAGTAATTCTTTTAATGAAGTAATAATCTGCTTGGTTAGACAAGGTCTTTAAAGCAATTACAAGAGGTCATTTGTATCAAATTAGCATATCTAATATGATTCTAATGTCATTATATGTGGTGAAAACGTGTAGATTTATCTACCATATGTAATTAATTACCATAGCTATTTGTCAAAGCATTTCAGTGACCTCCTAAATGTCTGCAGCTTAGTTTAATTTTTTGTAATTAGTATTTTTTCCAGTAAAATGTGAATATTCACTTTCCTTCCTTTCCTTCCTTTTCTAGTAAAATGTGAGTATTCACCTCCCACAATGGTTAAGCTGGAACACTTTAGTTTGCTATAGTATGTGCTTGCTGCTTTGTAGTTTTAAATATTAATATGAAAAAATAAATTACAATTAATAAAAGATAGTATGAAAATCCCAACTGTGTTCAGATAAACCACTGGGGATGCTATCACTGATGACCACGTTTAAAAGGCGAAAGTTTGAGTTAGATACAAGCAGGTAAAAGTAGTTAAATCCAAAGTAGACATGTATTTTGCAGAGCTGTTATTTATGTGATAATGGTAGCTTATTTCGTTTTACCACAAAGGTCTCTGGATATGATTTTTCACTCTATTTTGAAGGATGGTGAAGAAAGGTAAAATGTGAAATTATTAGGAGATTCAGGGGAGGGGACAACGGCAACAATGTTTTTATTTAACAAGAAGAAAAGTGTTTTCATTATGTTTTCACAAGATCATTTCACAAACATTATTGGTGGTAACAGAGAAAAAAGTCCAGCTGAGGTAAGTTCAGACAAAGCAGAACACAGCTTACAAGGACACACAGTGAAGTTTTAAAAAAAAACACAATACAGATGAGAAATTGCTTTTGAAATAAGATCAGAAAAGTTACAGAGAAAAGAACAGAAAGGAAAATGAAATAAATGATCCTTTAAGTGAATTCTGGTTTAAGAGATGCTGAAAATGAGAGAATAAGGATAGCAAAGAGATCAGGTCAGTATTTTCTAATCTTTCTAGAGTACCTTTCATTGGTGTTGGTAGCTGCAGCTGTATTAATGATATATGACAAATAGTATTAATGTTTTTGACATTCCTATTGCATGTCTGACTTGATAAAGGCTGATAAAGGTATCAAAATTATGCCTTTATCCCTTTCCATCCATGTTTTTCTTTTGAATGCTGGAAATGCAGCAAAACAAAATTGAGATCCAAGAAATTGCAGATGCAAACAAGAGCTTCTACAAAGGAGTTTTAATAATGGTTTTCATTTTTTTTAACGAGGATTTTCAACTGGGACAGAATGATGTTAACCACAGTCTGTATCTTCAGTGTAAGAGTTTTAAAATGTTACTTATATTTAAATTAAGGCAGTTATTGTGCAATGTGATGAGGGTTGTTTTGTTGTTTTTTGGTGGGTTTTTTTTAATGTAACATATGACCAGTGGTGCAGAGTAGGAGAGTGAGAGGCACCATACGTAAACTGAAGCATGAGACACTCATGTTGGATGTAAAGAAAAAAACCCACTACAAAGATAGGAAATTGTTGGAGCAGGATATGCAAAGGAGATTTCAAACTGACTTGGCGTTGTAAAGTTTTGGTCTACAGGTCTCTTGAGGTGCCTTCCAGGCTTAATTATGCAGTTATTTAATGAATTTGTTTCATTTAATACCCTAGAAATTGTTAATTAACCTGTGTGAATATCCAAGTTGTGATTAAAATGGCATTATTTTAATCTAATTTTCTTAAAAATATTAATATTTATTCTCTAAAGCCAGTTCATATGAATATATAACTTGCTTAAGTGTCTGGAAAAAAACCCAAACTTTAAAGTTACACATTCCTGCTTATGTGGAAGAGTGGTGCCCCATTTGAACTGATGGGCCCACAACTCGAGATAAAATTCTAGATATGATATGATCCCAGGGCACAGTAGAGGGGGACAACAACTTCTCTCAATCCGCTAACCATACCCCTTCTGATCAACACCAGGATGCCACT
>VXBP01008046.1:0-21527 GCA_013400115.1 Rhinopomastus cyanomelas
CCTGCCCCAGAACACTTTTTCCCCTCTGAGATAAAACCCTCCCATGTGTATCTGCAAGGTGTGGAGCCTGATAAAACCAGTTATTATCAAAGAACCCAAAGCCCTGCCTGTAACACCAGTCTCATAGCCAGGCATAAATGGACTGAGTCCTTCTATTCCAGCCTCTGTCCTCACCCTAAAATGGAAGAAATGACAAGAATACAATTTGTGCCCCAGAGTCTTTCACCAAATGTCCTAATGCCTTATGGTCTTTCTTCATTCCCCTCAGGCTATGGAATACAGCTTCCTCCCCACCTGTCGGGATGATCAGCAGTGGGTTATAGTCAGCTGATCTCACCAGGTTAGGGAGCAAACTAGTGATGTCCCTGATTCAGGCTCTAGGTAAACTGCAGACATCTCTATGATGAGGGTCAGCTCTGCATACTGGGCCCTCAGTCCCTTTCAGGAGCAAGTCTCCAATAACTAGGATTCTTCTCTGTTTTGTGAAGGAGGTCGTCATATTACTGGAAGACTTCCTGGGTTTATGTGACCTTGCCAAGACCTCTAGTGTGGGTTGTCTATCCTCTATACCCTTATTAGACTTCCAATAGACTTATTAGTCTTCAGTAGGGGCTTGTATCTATTACTTAGTGGCAACTCATTTTCCCTCTTACTCTGTGGTGCTCAAAACTGGACACAGTACTCAAGGTGCAGTACAATACAGTATTTCAATAGAGCAAGTAAATCTAAGAACAGCACACAGAGACTCTAGATCTTAAAACAGCATGCCCTTTTCTCATTTACTTGCTTAACTTAATTCTACTAGAAAAATATTGGTTTCTTGACATTTGAGTATTAAAAGAATCTTCCAGAAAGCCAATCTAGATCATACGAAAACAGCAATATTTTTTGCCTGAGGCACATTCATAATTTTCAGGAAAAACTACAGAGCTAAATGTAAGCACAGGGACTCACCATCCTACTGCTAATGAGTCCAACAAATGTTCTAATTATAATTAATATTGTAACGATGCACTGCTGGTATTTCTACAATAATTCTCTACAAAGTAAGCCTGTGCATTGAGCTAAACTGTTTAAAAAAAAAAAAATCTCAGTTTTACTACTGATCTTACTATATTTAGCAATACAGCTTAATCCAGTGATGAAGTTAGCATAAAAAGGCTACAACACACAACATTTTTTTCTCCTTTCCACTTCTCTATCTGTTAAACAGTGATCTGAAAAGCAGCTTTGTATTTATGACTAAGATGTACTTCATATAGGAAGTATTATAGTTCTAATGATACTTCATGTAAGAAGTAACAAGTATATTTTAGCTTACAGCTGTATCTACAGAACATTTGAAAGAAGACCTCTTTCCCAAGCTGCCCTGACAAGAATTGATAAGTAAGGCAGCGTTCCCAGCTTTGTGGGCCCAGGTGACCTGCTGGCCTGCTGCCACCAACCTCCAAACGCAGCTTCATCTTCGCTGACAACAGAAAATGAGATAACCGGATGCATCTTCGGCCTTTGGCCTTCAGTATGATTTCAACAGCAAGAAAAAAAAGGCTCTTTTGAACTCTTTGTGGACTGACGGAGAGCAGTGCCCCCACTCCCAAAACTCAATCGATCAACAGGATGCTGGGGACTGTCTGAGAAATCTCAGAGAGTTTTCCCCCCCACTCTTTACCCCTCTTCTTTTACCTTTTCTTCCCTTTCCTTGTTTTATTAACTATTTTTACTAATTAAGCCCACAAAACCGCAGAGAGCATGAGCCAAGAGACTGAGCGCTACTGCGCGTGCTCTTTTTAGGCGAGGATGATGGAAATGAGTAGCAAGAACTAATTAACATAACCCTTCCCTTTCTATGAAAAATATGAAATGCATGTTTTACTTGTATATAATGTGTGTCTTTTGTTGTAATCAATGCACATGACTGGAGGAGAGATGTCCTGTGTGCCCAGTGCTGCAACAAACATACGTGCTTCCAACTTCTTGCAATTTGTGGGTTGATACTCTGTAAGTCAGATCTACACCTCAACTTAATAAGATGTGGCGAAGTATTTTGCAGTGAAGTGGTTTAAGATCTGCATGGTGCCCTGCACAGATTTAAAAGAATAAATTCAATTCAACTGTTTCCACAACGTGATCTGTTTTACAAGACCCTAGCAAAGTCTTTATTCCACTGCAGTCAACTGTGGTATTTCTATGTTATATGTTTATGTTTATATTTATATATAATATGTAACACAGCTTCGCACCTTTGGATTTAACCCATAGATGCCACATTCAGCAGCCTTTACCCTTTGAATGCCAAAGTAGAGATTATTCTTTGTTCTTAAAACTCTAGTTCCTTGAAACCCACATTTGTCACTCGGGAAGGCAGTGAAATGTAACTTACAGAACACTGTATCCCTGACTTCAAGCCACAATTAACACAGGGATTAAGCATGTGAGAGCAATCAAATTCCTTATTATAATGCTAAGTCTGACTGCAGTTCGATTCAGCTTGTGAGAAAGCAATGGTGAAGAATTTCTGACACACAGCTGAACCAACAGTGTCTGGAAGAACTTGGATCTCCTATTCCAAACCACTTTGCCTACTATAAAAAAAATACTACGACCAAAAGCCCAGAGTGCATTCCAGAGGTCTAGGAATAGCTTGTTTTCCTATTTGCAGTTGGTAAATTTGAAGTCTGAGAGGCATTCCTCTGGTTTTTAAGGATGTCTCAAATTTCTCCCTCAAAAATTTACTTTGCTTCTTTCTCTACATACAAATCTTGATTTCCCTAGAACTGAAAGCTTTGTTATAAGGAATCTTTTTAAGAGCTAATTTGGAGAGCACGCAGTTGCTGTACATCTTTCTTTCTGCTACTTGGTTTGGGTTTATGGGTTTTGGTATAGTAAGTCACACACGCAGTTTAAATTGCTGGAGTTTGTGACTTAGAGGTTTGTGTTGTACACGGCAGACAGACCTCCTTTTTTTCCCCTCTATTGCATAAGAGATTCCTTTTAAACATAACCTGAGTAACACCATCCCAACAAGTCTAAACTACAAAGACAGTTTACAGGGTGCTTGAAATGACATCCTTAGGGCCCAGTTTAGAAGGTTCCCCTCACATTTTGATTTGCAGGCACCACTGTTTAAATGTCTAGGAGAGTTATTTTTCTTTCCTCATTAATAACTTTCAAGAAACACATGCTTCAGCTCCTAAATACATTAAACTAAATGATCCTAAAACACCCACCAAACCAGAAAACACAGACTGTGCTTCTGGAACTAAGATACTACTCAGTTGGTGAGCTGCACATACAATTAATTGCAAAATAAACCACAGTAGCAAACAGTGAGGTTGTTGAAGTTGCTAGAGCACCACTGTAACCTAGATACACAACAATAAATTTAAAAACATCCAAAAAGTACCTGATTTATTTTTAAAAATGGTTTTCACTGCCAACCATTTATGTCTTTTATTTCTTGGGGCAGGGGGGAAATGAATGAAAGACAAAAACATTTGCACAGCTTTCACAATAAAACAATTCAGATGTGCAATTAAAATCTACAAATTCATCAGTTACGGGTGTCAATTTAACTAGCATCTGACATGTATAGATTCATGAAAAACAAAGCACAGTATTTCCTCCTGCAGGGCTGAATTATTATACATTTATGAGCTTAAATAAGTTTCTATCTTTCACTAAAATATTATACAAAAAAAAAAATAGACACAACTGAAAAAACCCGGCCTTAATGTATTGAGTTGTAAAGAAAAGGCAACATAAAACTCTCCTGTCATTGCAAACCAAATTTACATTTGTATCTCTAAGGTCCCTTCCATTCTATGACTATGATTGACACTGACAGCTCCCTGCCAACACCCAAACAAAAGTGATTGTTCACAGCACTAAACAACTGAACATCACTCACATGCTGAAACAGAAATATCTTGCCAACAATATAGGATTACAGGATGTATTGGGTTGGAAGTGACCTCCAAAGAGCATCTAGTACAACCTTCCCGCAACAAGCAAGGTTCTCTCTAACCAGAACAGATTGCCCAGAGCCCTATCTGCCTGACATGGAATAGCTTCAGGGATGGAACCTCCACCACCTCTCTAGGTAGCCTGTTCCAGGGATCCCCTACCCTCAGATTCAAGAACCTTCTCTTCATGTCCATCCTCAATCTCCCCTTTTTCAGCTTCAAACCACGACCCCTCCTCCTATCATTCCATGCCCTTCTGAACAGTCTTCCCCAGCCTTTTAGGGACTGGAAGGTCGCTAGAAGTCTTCTCCTCTTCAGGCTGAACAATCCCAACTCTCTCAGCCTGTCTTTAGAGAGGTGCTCTAGCCCTCTGTGTATTTTTCTGGACCTGTTCCAATAGGTCCTCATCCTTCTTGTCTTGAGGGGTCCAGGACTGGACTAAATAGAATCACAGAATCTTGCGGATTGGAAGGGACCTCGAAAGATCATCTAGTCCAATCCCCCTGACACAGCAGGATCACCTAAACCAAGTCACACAGGAACACACCCAGGCGGGCCTTGAACATCTCCATTGATGGAGACTCCACAACCACCCTGGGCAGCCTGTTCCAGTGCTCCGTCACCTGCACTGGGAAGAAGTTCCTTCTCAGGTTGATGTGGAACCTTCTGTGTTCCAGCCCCTCGTCCTACCACTACATAACACTGAGAATAGCCCAGCTCCATCCTCCCGACACCCACTCCTCAAATATTTGTAGACATTAATGAGGTCACCCCTCAGTCTCCTCTCCTCCAAAGAGACCCAGCTCCCTCAGCCTCTCCTCGTACTCCAGATGAGGTCTCACAAGAGCAGAGGGGCAGAATACCTTGTCTTGATCTGCTGATATCTATCTTGACTCCTTTTGATACAGGCCAGTGCAGTTGGCCTTCTATGCAGTAATTGCACACTGTTCAATGCCAACTTCTCATCCACTAGTACCTCCCAGGTCTTTTTCCACAGGGCTGTTCTCTAGCAGGTCTTCCCCCTAGCCTGACATCTACTGAGATAATTTGTCATGGTGGGAATGTAAGCAAAATAACTCAGTACCATCTTAGGACCACTGACACAAGTCTGTATTTTCATAGTATTTCATTCTGCAGTGCCAGCTGGTTTGTGCATTGCACATCCTCAGCAGCCCAGCAGAACTTGTTCCACTGAACTTTTGGAAACTGGCATTTCTGCCAAAGAGACCTTTTTGAAGCCACATGCAAACAGCCTGTAGAAACTCTGCAGCCCTTAGTTCTATGTGAAGCAAACCCACCCACTTCTACCTTAGTAAAGTAACAATGAATTCAAAAAACTGTGGGTACTACTGTGAAACCAACATTACATATGTCTACACCATTGCTACCTTGAATCATGACGATAATGAGCACAATCTTCTTGTTTCCAACACTCAAACATTCCTGTAATTACCCGGTGTTTCTTGACACTTTTTGAGTCCCGTGGCAGGACTCACTGCTCACTACTATTTTTAGAAACCCCAACAAATAGTGTAGGTACCTACCCTCACACACCATTTCATGATGAATAGGCACAGCTCTCTGGAATCGCTGGGCTTACCACTTTGTCTAAAACAGTAGGAGACTGAACAGTCACCACTCACCTCCACACCCTTGAACACTACTTTGGGCTTAGCTACTTCGGTCTTCGCTTGTTCAAAGACTCTCATCCTCTCTTGCCAGATTTATAGGTAAATCTGATCATATACACACTAGCAATGAGCTCCACTGTTCACACTCAAAGACAGTATGTTTGAGTGATGCAGGTTCTCCCCTTTCAGCTGCCTAGAGAACACAGGAGTCCTTCAGTGTCTTTAGTACTGCTGGCCAGGCAGCCTGCCATCTCAAGATCAGGTTCTGATCTGCTGAAATGGCTGAAAAATCCATAGGTGCTTTCTAAAGCTGCAGCCTGACTTCCAGGGGATTGATATGAAGTTTGTTTGGTGTAACACTGCACTTCCTTTAACAATCAGCAATGGAGAGATGCCATGAGCATCCTACCAAAAGAGATGGTTACTCCTGCTCAGGATAACAACAGGTGGCTTTATTGGGACCCAAACTGAACCCAAGACACATGGTGTGGTCTGACCAGTACTGAATGGAGTTGGACAATGACTTTTTATCTCTGCTGGTGATGCCCTTGTTAATGCAAGCCACCATCCTGCTGGCTTCTTTGCTACCTTTCCCCCCTTCTTTTTGGTTCTAGGCACATCTACTTTCATTACATCCAAGTTAATTATCTCTCCTATTAATTTTATTTGTTGTTACAAAGGGAACAATATTTTAGAACAGGGTAACATTCAGGTTGCACTTCCAGCCACAAACTATTTTCCCAACCTTCTGGTCACTTAAGTTCTGAACTACAGCTCCTGTAAACATCAAAATGGTTTGTATGAAACTGCACACACATAACCATGGGCAGCCTGCAACCACTTCATCTTCTAAATTCTGAATCACTTTTGAACCAATTGCAGTAAGTTACGTGCACAAAAATTACAACTGATTAAAACTATACAGGATAGGGTTTGAGGGGTTGTTTTTCCCTCTAGTGACATAGGAAAGATGGCAGAAACAGAATCACAAATATCATTCGGGCTGGAAAAGCCCTCTGAGCTCATCCAGCCCAGCCCAGGAACTAACACCACCACGTCAGCCACAGCAGGGCACTAAGGGCCACAGCCAATCTCCTTAAACACTTCCAGGGGTGGGGACTCCACCACTGCCATAGACAGTCCAGTGCAGTCTCTGACCACCTTTTCCATGAGGAAGGGTTTCCTAACACGCAAGCTAACCCTCCCCTGGTGCAGCTTCAGATCCTGCCTTCTCATCCTGGTGCTAATTGACTGGAAGAAGAGCCCGACCCCCAACTGACTACAACCTCCCTTCAGGAAGTTAGAGACAGAGAAGGTCCTCTCTGAGTCTCCTCCAAGCTAAATATTCCCAGCTCCCTCAGCCTCTCCTCATCAGACTTTCCCTTCAATCCCTTCCCCAGCCTCATTGCTCCTCTGGACCTGCTCCAGCCCCTCAATCTCTTTCTTGAAGTGCAGGGGCCAGAACTACCCCCAGTACTCTAGGGGAGGCCTCCCTAGTACAAGGAGACTACCACTTCCCCTAGTCCTGCTGGCCACACTATTGCTGATACAAGCCAGGATGCCACTGGCCTTTTGGGCGACCTGGGCTCCCAGCTGGCTCCTGTTCACCCAGCTGTCAGCCAGTACTGCCAGGTCTCTCTCTGCCAGGCCACTCTCCAGCCACTCATCCTCCTGTCTGCAGCTGCAGGGGTTACTGTGGCCAAAGTGTAGAACCCTGCAGGAAGGAACACAAAAGCCAAGGGCTGATTCTTAAGTTTTATAATGGATGCACAGACTACTTCTTCAGTTCTCTGTAACTGGTTTGACAATGAAAGCGGTGTATTTTCAGGAGACAGCCACTGTAATCCGTAGTTTAACTGAATCCAAGATAAATTATTTACCTGTAGCATTCCATCACTACAGTACAACCCAGCTGTAGGTCCTCTCCCATATTTTGAAAAGCTATTTCTGAAAGCTTGTGCCAAGCAAGTGAACATTCTCTAAAACCATTTATTTCCTAGCAAGCACTACCAGGTTAAGAAGCCAAAGATTTTAATATATGCATGTAGTTTTCTATATAGTTGGTAAAGTTTTCAAACTGTTTTCAACTCCTGTAACTGCATTATACTCCATGTTCCAGAAAGATGTTGGAACAGAAGAGCAGCTTTCAACATGGGTCACTGAATTTGGGAGGGTCATGACTATTACCAAGAGACAAACTATTCAGCCACACCAAATTGAATAAGAGAGGTAAACTGACAGCTGTCACACACAGAGCTGTTGACACTGAACCCTGTCGGTATCAGATGGGAATTCTGACTTTGAACTGAACTTGTAGGAAGAGAAATATTTAACAAGCCTCCCAATGAAGCTTTCTACGTACAACAGTGCGTCCACCATAGACTGCACAGAGAGAAATGTGTGGCAACCATCAGCTTTTATTGCCTCGTTGTTGTCATTCTTTTAGACTGGAGGAATCTTGGAATCTTGCTCCCTGGCCCCCCGCCCCAGCACGTTCTCTTTAAAGAGAAAATCACAGATTACCCAAGTATTTTTGTAAATGCCATGATGGAAGTCAAACGGTAATGTGTAACCTTTTGTGTCAGAGATCCCTTGGCTGCAGTGTATTCTAACAAAAATTTTTGCCTACTAAGCTCTGAGACCCTCAGGCCAGGTACACAACCCCTGCAGCATTCAGGACTCATTTTGTAACATATTCTGAGAAGAAGTTTTCATCCTAAAAGGCTAAAGCTGAAACTTGGCACTGGATTTTATTTCAAGAAGGAAACTTTTTTTTGCCAGCCTTCCAAAGGAGTGGATTTTTCTGTTTCCAGCTTAGAAGAGAAAAAGGATTTGATTTATGATCGATTGCATAGCTTGATGGAAAAAAAACCCAACCAAACGAACAGAAAAAGCCAAGCAAACAGCAGCTTTACATTTTAAACTCTAATGTATCTTAATAGTGATTAATATTTTTCCCATTTAAAGAAAATTAATTTAATTCAAAGCAGTGCAGAGCATCCACAAAGCATGGTGTTTGCAAGAAGGGAGCACAGCCAACAAAAGCAGAATGCTCATTTTAACATGAGAATCATCTGCTAGTTTCCATAGACACTTTTTAAACAACCGTAAGCTCTATCGTTTCTTAGAACAACTTTGTTTACTATGAATAACTTCAAAATGGCTTTTCTCAGAAAAAGCTACTTGAAAGCATTTATGAAAAAGTACAATATTGAACACTGGCTGCTGAAGAGAGTGTTAAAATGCAAACAAACAGTGGATAGCACATTTACCTGTTCTATAACATTTTGGCAGTGTAGGCCTCAGATAACCAGGATTTCAGTCCTGTCACATGAAACACTCAAAATTACACAGTGAATTACAGTACGAGGATTAACAGGTCAAATGCCCACTGCAAGACGTAGGAATGCAGGAAGAGTAACTCCAAGAGAGGAACACACTTCTCAAAGCAAAGATTTGTTGCTAAATCTCCCCCAGGGTAATTTTTATAAATAATTACTTTCAACAATAACAACTCAATTAAAGCAAATATCTTCAACATCGTCAAGTCCAAAAGTCCCCCTACAAACCCTAACCACTAACCCATCTCTTGAAACAAAGAAGTTACTGGTGAAAGAAGCTACTGATGACTTAATTCTGGACAAGAGGGAAAAAACCCATCATATCCAGTCTGAAGATGGTGCAGCGAGAAGGTGAGGCTTCGTGAATATATCAAGAGCATGGACCACTTGGCCAAGTCAAATGTTGTTGGGTGAAAAGCTTCAATCCAATCAACCTTCCTCAGCAAAGGGCAATTTTATTTACCAAGGGAATGCAACACAGTTCTAACTAACATCTCATCCTGATAAAAATTAACTACACACCACATAGAAAATGCAGCTGCAGTGACATAACAGAAACCATCTTGCTACCTGTACAGAACAGCCTAGAAAGGGTGTAAGTCAAAGGAACTCCAGGTCTCCAGCCATAGATCTTTCCCTTCAACAAAATGAAAGCTCTCGTTAGAGAAGCCATACAGTGTTTACACCGTTAAGCTGCCCATTCCACCAGAGAATCTTGTACACTGAAGATTAACCCAAGGCCATCTCCAGAAGTACCTTTGCAAAAAAATATGGAAATATTTCAAGAAAAACAACATTTACAAGGCTAGACCTTCAGAGACAGATCTACATGTATGTACATAAAATCACAGAATGTCAGGGATTGGAAGGGATCATCTAGTCCAACCCCCCTGCCAGAGCAGGATCTTCTAGGGCATGTCACACAGGGCTGCATCCAGAGAAGGAGACTCCACAACCTCTCTGGGCAGCTTCTCACAATAAAATTACTCCTCATGTTGAGATGGAACTTCCTATAGTCTATCTTATCCCCATTATTCCTTGCCCTGTTACTAGGCACCGCCAAAAAGAGACTGGGCCCTTCCTCTCAACACCTACCCCGCAGACATTTACAGGCATTAATGAGATCCCTCTCAGACTAAACAGCCTCAGTACTCTCAGCCTTTCTTCACAGGAGAGATGTTCAAGTCCCTTAATCATCCTTGTAACTCTCCATTGGATTCTCTCCAGTAGATCCCCCCAAACTAAACACAGTACTTGGGGTGAATAACATTCATAACATCAAGCCAGTATTTTCCTCTCACGCGGCTGAAAGACTCCAAATGCAAGGGGAGTTCAGAGGTCTAATAGCACAGCACTCAAGAAGAAATGGTGGCACTGTCCACACAAAACAGTGTCCCAAAGATGGCTTAAGTGGCTGAAAGAAAAATGGTAGAAGACTGAAAAAAGCGCCTATGTCCTCTTCCTTTAAAGGCTTCACCAGTGAAAGCAGCACCAAAAAGAGACTGACAATCTTTCCTGTCAAAGATAATAAAAGAAACAAGCACTGAACATCCTGTTACTCCTGTTTGTGAGACCAGGTGATAGCTCAAGCACGGATAAAATGAGATGTTCATGCAACAGGATGCTGTACCATGTCAGAAATATCAATAATCCGAAGTGTAGGACACTGCAGCTTCATCTCATGAATGTCTTGCAGGGAGATGCAATGGTGATACCATAAATCTCTAAAGATACCACTGCTTTCCTGGTGGACAGGAGTCAATACACTGCTGAGAGTTCACTGTACGTTGACACAGCCAGATGCTATGTAGCGCCAGTCCATCGAACTCTCAACGTAAGTAAGGTGGATACCTGGAGCCCCAAAGACTTCAACTGAAACACGTATGGAAATATAAATAAAATCACAAAAATGTTCACATCTAAAAGGTCTTACAAACAAGCAACAACTGATTTGACTTGTCTATCCAAGCAGTTCCCTCAAGGTAATTCACCATAAGAATGTGCCCATTTCTTGTCCCATTGTGAGCTAAGAGGGTCTATTAAATGAGCAGCCCATTTTGTAACCAATTCATAGCTTTCTGCCTTTCACTCCACATTTCAGTAAGGCCAGTGTCGCTAGACCCAGGTCTGCTACAACACAATTTACAGCAGGAATATTCAATCCAACAGAGGTAACTAAAGATTCTCTGTTAACTTGCAGACTAGCATTGAAGTGTGCACCAGCACTGCTCAAAAAGGACATCGAGACTAACACTCATGCCATAGTCAAAAAATCATCCCCATATGCTCAGCCAACACAACTGATCCCAGTGCTGAGGGAGATCAGTCATTTCAACTAAATAGTGACTTCAGCTTCTGCAGCCCAGTGACTACATTCACCCAGAATGATGAATGGAGGTGTTTCTAAGGCTGACTCAGTGCCTGGCAGCACAAGGAGATGAATAACTATCTTTGAACCAGTTTTTGTTCTAGCACACATTTATCAATAGCACTGCCAAATACTACACAAGTGAGGATCAGAACCTCAAAACACTGGTCTCAACTTACTTATAGCTGAGGCTGACGTTCCTTTTTGTACGCCTAGTGCTGCCTAGTTAAACCATACACAAACTTAACAGTTCAGAAGCATACTGTTAGTCCCAAAATGCTTCTGACCTTCATTAAGAATAGTGTGAGCCTCAGCAGTGAAAACAAAACCTTACATGCAGCCTCTGTTTACATGAGACCCCTGAGCAGCATACACTGCCATGGTAAGAAAAAAAACTATAATTACTGCTCTAGAATTTCTAGGATAGAATCACAAAATCATTAAGGTTGGGAGAGACCTCTGAGATAATCCAGTCCAACCATCAACACAATGCCACCTGCCCGATAAACCCTGTCCTCAAGGCCACATATACTTGTTTTCTGAACCCGTCCACCCTGGGCAGCCTGTTCCAATCCCTGACTACACTGTCAGGGAAGAAATTTGTCCTGATGTCCAATCTAAACTCTCCCCTGGCACAATTGAATGCCATTGCCTCTTATGCTATTGCTGGTGACTTGGGAGAAGAGACTGACCCTCACGTCTCTATACTCTCCTTTCAGGTAGCTGTGAAGAGCAATAAGGTCTCCTCCCAGCCTCCTTTTTTCCAGACTAAACAGCCCCAATTCCCTCAGCCTCAGGTCCCCATCAGACCTGTTCTCCAGGCTGTTCACCAGCCTTGTTGCTCTTCTACGGACCTGCTCCAGCACCCCAATGTCTTTGTATTGAGGTGCCTAGCACTGAGTACAGCATTTGAAGTGAAGCCTCATTAGTGCTGGGTACAGAGAGCGGATCACTTCTCTACTCCTGCTGGCCGCACCATTGTTGATGCAGGCCAGGATGCACTTGGCACACTGGTGGCTCATGCACAGCCACTGTCAATCAGCACCCCCAGGTCCTTTTTCCACTGAGCAGCTCTCCAGCCTCTCTTGCCCAACATTTTTTTAAGAAACTTTAATAGCAAAGCAAGAAAAACCCTAATTCACTCACTATGAAGAAACTCAGAAGAACTGACTAACAAGTAAAAATGTGTTCTGGAGAACAGCTGAGGATGTCTGACCTGGGCAACAGCTGAGAGAACTATATAGGAAGAGAGAGGCTATGTCCCCTGTATCCTTGGCACAGATATAAAGCTGGTTGACAATTCACTGGATGGGGAGTGACTGGCTCTACGGAAGAGGTCTGAGCAGGCAAGAGGTATTAAGTCACCCCCACCAGAAATTATCTAAGGACAAGCACTCATCACCCTGTCTTCACACCCTTAGTTTTAACTAGGAAGTTTTCTGCTGCTTCACTGTCCCAGTGCCTGACCCTACAACACACTGTCAAAGCCAGCTGAGTTTGCAAGGAGAGCAGTACCATACTAGCAATCCATGGCCCGGGGCAGGAATTTATGCACCAAGGATACAGGGTGGGACGCAACAGATCAGGAGAAAGGCCAAATAAATATTGGCATTTTTCCTTTCCAGTTATCAGCTACAGAGCTAGAAGTCTAAGTCTCATTTTGGGAAAATGCTGTGTTAAGGGGGTATTGTCCCTGCTCCTCCCCAGCTGTATTGTGCTCCATAACAGAAATTGAACCAAAAGATCCCAAATAGTGTCAGATTGACAGCGACTGCAACTCATCTGTTTTTGTGTATCAGCTTGTTGTATTTGTGTGTCAGTTTGCCTGCCCAAGACACATGAATACAACAGAGCTCACAGCTACCGGTTTGTGTCCATCAGTCCTTGGAAGAAAAGGGGGGTCTCTTCAGCATTCACCAGTTCAAAAAAAAAATGCTACTAATAAATGACTTTTTCCAGTAAATTTAAACCACCGTTTTCAAAATTCTGGCATTCTGCAATATGAAAATAAACCTCAAGTAGAAGGAAAAGCAAAGCTTGCCACCTACTGCCCAGTGACATAATAGTATGTACTAGTGTTTCTCATCTCCCTTTAACAGTCTACCTTGCTTTTGAAACTAATTTAGCCATCAGAGAATCTAAGAACTGCACTTCAGTTGTCTTTTCAACACAACAGAAAACACAACGCAAATCCCTGGAATACCCAAAACCAGTCTCTTCCTTTAAACCTCTCAGAAAATCCCTGACAAGCCTGAAGCACCATTTCTTGTACCATCCAACCCAAAAAATAACTCCTTTTAGTATCCTCCAGTATGCTGTAGGCTGTAATAAAATGTTCTCAGCTGCCTAAGTTTTCTCTATATTGAGCACTTAAAATTTTGAGTAAACAAAGCCTATCAGAAAGTTATTTCTTCCTTCTTTATGCCTAGACAGACATCTAGGGGAGATATTTTTTAAGCCACAGATTGTATTAGTTAACAAAACAGGGCTGTAGCGAGAGCTAGTTTATTGCAAATATTTCCTTTGTCCTGGAATTCCATGTCTCAAAAGCAGAAACATGCTTCTCTTTGTTTTCAAGGCACAGAGAATTTCTCTTCAAGAATCACAATGGTTCAGTGAGTTGGGAGGCATTTATTTGCCTAACATGCCACTTAAAAAGGGCCCTTTCTAAATACCAGGAGGTGCTCTGCCTTCCTGTAGGAAGTTGCTTTGAAATATCAGCGAGCAACTTAACTAACTCACAGTCAAGTAGTCAGGATTCAACTGCCCACACAACCTCTAAGCACACTAGCAGACTTGTCTTCACACACAACACTATCTATGCTAGACATTCCAAATTACCTTACCATCCACCCTCCTGTCCTTCCACACCCTTCTCTAAGGCACTATGGGATAATTTCGAGAAAACATGCTAAAGAGGGAGGAAATTACAGAATCGCCATGATTGGAAAAGACCTCTAGATTGGATCACCAAGTCCAATAGTTAGGCTAAGTGACAAGACCTCCACCAAACCATATCCTTCAGTACCAAGTCTGCATGACACTTGAATACCTCCAGGGACGGGGACTCCACCACCTTCCTGGGCAAGTCATCCAAACGCCTGATAACCATTCCAGTAAAGAAATTTTGCCTAATGTCTAATCTAAACTATCCTTGGCACAACTTGAGGCCATTTCCTCTTGTTACTCGATAGAACAGATTGACCCCCACCTCGCTACAACCTCCTTTCAGATAGTTGTAGACAGCAATAAGGTTTCCCTTCAGCCTCCTTTTCTGTAGACAAACAACCTGAGTTGTCTCTGCTGCTCCTTAGAAGAATTGTTCTCCAGACCCTAAATCAACAGGGATTTACTGTATAATCCTTCTAATCTACTGTCTGGTTATAAAATCTAAATCCATATTTGACTAATAGTAGGTGATTGTGATCTACCAGGGGTGTTGGATGAGATGAACCTCCGAAGTCCCTTCCAACCCCTACAATCATGCGAATAAAAATCTCACCAGATACTGGACATTAATACTGACACCCAAACATTAGACAATGTAATAACCTCACACACACACACACACCCCCCGCGGTGGTTAGACGGTAAGAAACAATAGGTTTGACTGCTGGGAGGGGCTTATCAAAGTAAAGGTTACACATGACATGCACCCTTGGAAGTAACTTAGGTGAAATTAAAACTGCTCCTTAGTAGGATAAACTCTGCTTCTCAGTGAATTATTCAGGCTCTAGCACTGAAAAAGAAAACAAACTTAATAGAGATGAAGTATATGTCTCATGGAATGGCTAAGTCATAAGCACAACATGCTATTTCTAGAAGAAAAATCAATGAGGCATTTGTTAATTAAACTGACAGGCTTGGTCCTGAAAATATGGGCTGCCTTTGTCTAAGGACAGCACATATCATTCTCTGAATGGAGATTCTTGAACCATCTAATTATCTTCTACAAGTGCAAAACATTAAGAAGAAGTAAATCTGCTGAAGAGGGGTTATTAGTGTCTTTGTTATCTATTTAATAAGGTTATAAGGTCTCTATTGAGAATTCATGCTCAAGTATTAAGAAAATACCAAAAGTTATACTAATATCCAAGACACACAAATCAGCTAACAGTTGCAACTATTTTTATGTAAAGGGCTGAAGATCAAATGTTATGCAACATTTCTGATACAAAGTCCAAAGGCAGGCACAACTATGTAGTAAGCCTTGTCTTTCCTAATCCCCAGGTCAGTGATCATTTGGATTATTGCAACACTAAAAAAAAACCAACTAGATTTTCCTGAAGACAGAATTCTCTTAAATGATATTTCTACACCTGAAATCAGCAATAAACCCCACTCTCACTTTGCTTTTCCTCCTTTGGAAGTTAAGTTAAAGAGAGGTATTTTGACAGTAGACAATTTTCCAAATCAATCTCCTGATCCATTCCCACAACTCTAAAGAGGGGGAATGACAAGGACATTCAACTGATTCCCATTAGCTTATGGACTATACAAACTCAAGGGAAATGGCTAGTTGCAATGTCATTTTTATATCAGCCATATCCTATCACCACTACTTTCACACATGCATTGTCTTAAAGGAACAAATTTTAACTTGAGTGGGTTAATTTTGGCTGTTTGCATAAAAAGTCTCAGCCAAACACAGAACTGTCACCTGATAGCTATTCATGAGGGCATAACCAGGTGGATAGATGATGGCAGAGTGGTGGATGTGATCTATCTTGACTTGAGCAAGCCATTTAACACAGTCTCTCACATAGCATCCTCGCAGCCAAACTGAGGCAGTGGTCTAGATGATCGGGTAATGAGGTGGATGGTGAACTGGCTGCAGGACAGAAGTCAGAGAGTAGTGGTCAATGGGACAGAGTCTACTTGGAGGCCTGTATCTAGTGGAGTGCCCCAGGGGTCAGTGCTGGGACCAGTCCTGTTCAATCTATTCACTGATGACTTGGGTGAGGGATTAGGGTGCACTGTCAGCAAGTCTGCTGATGACACAAAGCTGGGTGGTGTCACCAACACCCCAGCAGACTGTGCTGCCATTCAGCAAGACCTGGACAGGCTGGGGAGCTGGGCAGGGAGAAATATAATGAAGTATAACAAGGGTAAGTGCAGAGTCTTGCATCTGGGCAAGAACAACCCCAGGTACCAGTATAGGTTGGGGAACTGAGCTGTTGGAGAGCAGTGTAGGAGAAAGGGATCTGGGGGTCCTAGTGGACAGCAGGATGACTATGAGCCAGCAGTGTACTCTTGTAGCCAAGAGGGTCAACGGCATCCCTGGGTGGATCAGAAGTGGGGTGGTTATCAGATCAAGAGAGGTTCTTCTCCCCCTCTACTCTGCCCTGGTGCGATCACATCTGGACTATTGTGTCCATTTCTGGGTCTCTCAGTTCAAGAAGGACATAGAGCTGCTGGAGGGAGTCCAGCGTAGAGCCACAAAGATGAAGAATGGAGTGGAACACCTCCCTTATGAGGAGAGGCTGAGGGAGCTGAGTCTCTTTAGCTTGGGGAAGAGGAGACTGAGGGGTGACCGCATAAATGTCTATAAATATATGAAGGGTGGATCTTGGGAGGATGGAGCCAGGCTCTTCTCAATGTCATCTGGTGATAGGACAACAGGCAACAGGTACAAGCTGGAACATAGGAGGTGCCATATAAATATCAGAAGGAAGTTCACAGTGGTGGTGACAGAGCACTGGAAGGGACTGCCCAGGGGGGTTGTGGAGTCTCCTTCATGGGAGACATTTAAAACCCGTCTGGATGTGTTCCTGTGATCTTTTGAGGTCCCTTCCAATCCCTAATGATTCTATGATTCTATGATTATTGTTTTGGTATTACAGAGCAACCTGTTCCAAATATATGTTCTGCAGGCCTAGAAAGGCTTTCTGCCATGTGACAACTGCATCATGCACACCAAACTGTTAACAATACAGATAGTTCTTCCTCAGCTTCTGGGTTGATGGTTATACTTTATGATCTTGGAGGTCTCTTCCATCTCCTTCAACCTTAATGATTCTATGATAAACCACTGAAAACACACTGCCAGGAAAAGTTGTACTTCTTCATTCCTCAGGAAGCCACAAGAAATAAGTACAGTTCTGCTCTGTTTCCCAACATCTCTTGAAATAATCCCTTGATGATAAGTGGTACAAGTTCCAGTAGCAGTACAATTTCAAAAAACTTAAAACTGGAGAAGCCACACTGGAAGACCTCAACATGCCGGAGCGTCACACCACATTGGCGTGCAACACTGCAACAAGTAACTACGAAAACTCCTTATTAAAGTTCCACATCCCATTCCCACATAAACGCTCAATGGCCAAATACTTTGTTGTTGTTGTTGTTTAAGCTAGAAAGTATTAGTTTTAAAACACTATGGTTTGGAACAGTGGCTTGCAGTACTCTTTTCGTCTACACTGAAACGCCAGCACTGATGTAGAAGTAATTGCCTTTCCTGAAAAGCAGTGCCTCGAAAGCAAAGGCAATTATTTCTACATACGTGGAGTGCTCCTAAATTGTGCATCCTTCTTGCTTTGAGCAACATACATGGCTGGTGGTACTCAGTGACGCAAAATCCATCTCACAAGAAATTAAGTGGGTAACTATTTCTTTTCCTTATAAATCAATACTAGGACCAGTATTGTTCAGCAACTTTATTAATCACAGAATCACAGAATATTAGGGATTGGAAAGGACCTCGAAAGGCCATCCAGTGCAATCCCCTTGCTAGAACAGGATCACCTAGATCAAGTTGCACAGGAACATGTCCAGGTGGGTTTTAAACATCTCCACAGAAGGAGACTTCCGTGGCAGCCCCTCCCAGAGCTCTGTCACACTCACTGTGAAGAAGTTCCTTCTCGTATTTATGTGGAACCTCCTGTGTTCCAGTTTATACTCATTGCTCCTTGTCCTATCATTAGATACCACTGAGAAGAGCCTGGCTCCATCCTCCTGACACCAGGGAAGGGGATAAATGCAGCCTTAGCTGCACTTATCTACACAGGCCATTCGGATTTGGAGGAGTGATTGTTATGTTATACTGTAAGCCCGGGGGATTTTGACAGGCAGGAGAAGTGGGCTCACAATGTTCAAAGGTGAATATGTCAGTCGTGCATCTGAGATTCAGAAACCCTGTGCAACAGTGGAAGTTTTGCACTGAAATGGCTGGAAAGCTGGACTGCAAACAGTGACCTGGGGTTCTGGTGGATAAACTGAACATGAGTTAGCAGCGTGCCCCAATGTGAAGAACACCAATCGTACATTGGGCTGCATTAGCAACAGCAAAGCCAAGCAGGTCAAGAGAATGACCTCACAAGTGCTTCTACCTGGCTCTTGTGAGACTGCATCTCAAGTACTATGTCCAGTTATGGTCTCCCCAAAACAGGAAAGATACTGACATGGTGGAGTAAGTCCAGCAGAGGGCCACCAAAATTGCCAAGGGCTGAAGAAGAAGAGTTTGAGAGACGTTTGTCATCTCTAAGAGAAGGCAGCTCAAGGGGATGATACTGTAAACCACACCTGCCTCTTGAGAATAATACAGAGCAGACTGAGAAAGACTTCTTAAAAGACATAGACCGAAAAAGGAAAGTGTAGGAATCAATGTGCAGCAACAGAAATTTATCTGCTTTTCCTGAGGGTGGTCAAACACTGCAACGGGAGCCCAGAGATACTGTGAGATCTCCAACATTACAGCCTTTTAAATGTTCAAAACTCAACAGCACAAAGCCCTGACCAACCTCTTACAGGTGATCCTGCTTTAGGCAGTGAGTTGGACCAGATCACTTCTACTTCCAATCTACATTTTTGTATTCTTCTAACTTCAATACTACCCAAAAGTCTTTGCTTTTTAACATATTTTTTTTAAATGAAATTTTTTAAAGAAAGCAATCAGTCTTTTTAGACAGAAGTCCAATATTGTGTCAAGAGGTCCCACAAAGTGTTTTAAACAGACTTCATAGATAAGTTTAAGTGTAGGGCTCTTGTAACTAAATAAGTGAAGTTTTACTTGCTCTGATCTTTACATCTCTTTAGTACAAAACCAAATGGAAATGCATGTCCTCTGGGAATACTGACTCTCACACTAGCTATTAACCTTCAAAAAACCATACATCCATTTTTTTTAGAATTTTATCTGGTTGGTCATCACAGAATACTAGAACCAAACACTCTACAGCAGGATCACCTAGATTAAGTCACATAGCAACATGTCCAGGTAGGTTTTAAACATTCCCACAGAAGGAGACTCTACAACCTCCCTGGGCAGCCTGTTCCAGTGCTCTGTCACCCTCAACATGAAGTTCCTTCTCATATTTATGTAGAACCTCTTGTATTATAGCTTACACCCGTTGCCCCTTGTCCTATCATTGGATACCACTGAGTATAGCTTGGCTCCATCCTCCTGGCACTCACTTCTTCCACATTTGTAAATATTAATGAGGTCACCACTCAGCCTCCTTTTTTCCAAGCTAAAGAGACCCAGATCCCTCAGCCTTTCCTTATCAGGGAGATGTTCCACTCCCTTAATCATCCTTGTGGCTCTGCACTGGGCACCTTTCAAACTACAGACGCAACCATTATCCCAAATCTGTCACCTGAAGTCTGTATTATCCACTTCTCCTTTGATGAGCTTTGCTTGACCCAGCAGAAAGCAAACAAACAACAACTATCTCCAAAAGAGGCTGAAACACAGAATCATAGAATCATTAAGGTTGGAAGAGAGACCTCCAAGATCATCCAGTCCAACCACCAACACAACCCCACCTGCCCATTTAACTCTGTTCCCCAGTGCCACATCTACAGGATTTTTTAACACCTCCAGAGACAGAGAAGAAATGCCGTCACACTTCAGTGTATTATTAAGCTGCAGCTGGTTGATGCTGCAGTCCTTCCTAGTGATCATTTCCAAATGTGTTCTAGTAAGTTCCCTTAAAAAAAAATCTGCCCCTACAGTTGGTAAATACAGCAGGGCTAGACTGTTGCCAACAAGTGAGAGAATGAGACATGGAAGGGACACCCAGAGTTACTGGAGAGCTTTCACAGGAATTCATGACCGCAAACCATGTCTGTTCCGGAGATCAGAATTCCCACCAGGTTCCAATAAGCAGCATAGGTTTGCTTCTGAGACACTATTTGTTCTCAGTTACAGCCATCTACACCTTCTGCTAACTTTTCTTTCAAATGGAGATCCCATACCTGACCGCATCAGTCTCCAGCCCAGGGCTACAACAGACTCTGTTAGTGTTAAGCACCTGTATTCTAAATCCAGGATATTCCAGGAAATTAATCTCTCTCCAGGTTCCTTCTGTTCAGCACCACATTCTTCAAATATATTAATTCCCTGCTTTCCTAAGTAACATCACTGCGACCCTAAGAAAACATGTAAGGACACACCTCAATAACTTCAGCTGGAAAAGTTGTACACATATACCAAACAGAACAGTGCTGTAGAGACAAGTGTCCTCTAGGAGCTTCTCGTGGTGCTCCACATTGGTTTCTGACTTGACTTTCACAAGCCCTTGGCACAGTGTCTAGACGAGAATACCAACTGCACTAGATGATCCCACTCCCATCGCAGCCTTTCCTCTGCTTCCAGGAGCAGGAACAGAAAAAACTCATTCCAAAAATATCTGGGCAGCTTCACACAACATATAGGAACACAGGGCATTCAGAAACAAGGCCATTTGCTCCACACCACTGGTAGAGACCCAACTTCAGGAGAATCTTTCAGCCCTGTAAACTGTCCTATATGAGAACTACTGTTAGTGCTCATTTCAACAGCTGTATCTAAACATGCCACTGCACTTCATACAACTGCTCCAGTTTGGTAACCAGCCCATTTCCTCTCCATCTGGTTCCTGCTGGCTTTCTTATAACTCCAAAGACAGTTTTTCATTTCACTAATCTGTTAACAAGCTGGCTGAAATAATTAAGCCGGTTAATCTTCCTGTGATTTCAAAGACTGTTGTCCTATCCACCTCAAAAGGTCTCCTTACACAAGGAGAAAACCCTTAGGTTGAGAAGGGTCACATGAACAACCAAAACCATCTGGGTTAAGAGAGCTTGTTGGAAGCATAAAGGCACTTTCCGTAGCAGATAAAAGAGGATGGTTTCTGTTACTCTGCTCTAGACAGACATAAGCCTTCTAAGCATAATTTGAGAGTGTGTGGAAGACAGATTTTGTTTCAGCAGGCAAGAACAAACTGGGGTTTTGGGGGGGGGGGGG
>VXBP01008046.1:21557-115949 GCA_013400115.1 Rhinopomastus cyanomelas
GGGCTGTTTACTTTTTTGAAATGTATTTCACTACCCAATTTGGACAACTGGCCTTTATCACCACAGGAAAAATAATTCCTTGAGAATGCTTGTGTGTGAAGAGAAGGAGAAAGAAAGATATGCAGTACACTCTCGAGGAATCAGCACTGATACTGAAGGAACAGTCTGGCTCTTTGTACTGATTTGCTGTACTGCTCTCTGCAGGGCTAGAGCAGAGAAGCCAGATGCTGAGGATTAGCAATCCTGGATGGGAAGGAGCAGATTCAAAAGCCTGCTGATTTCATTGGTAATTTCCTCTTCATGTAACTTTCCACTTCAATAACATTTGTTTCACAGATAGGAATTAATTTGGGCTCAGAGTACTACAAAATATTAAAACAGAGTAGCAATGTTCCTGCCCTTTAAGGATGTGAATGTATTTGTTCCTAAAGCCCACCCTGTCCCACCTCTGCCTTTCTCAAAGAACATACTGGCTCAGGGTTTTGAACTCCAAGAGAACTCAGGTAAGTTCCTCTAGATATTCCACAAAACATAGGATCATAGGATGTTAGGGGCTGGAAGGGACCCAAGAGATCATCAAGTCCAACCCCCCTGCCGGAGCAGGACAAAACTATCTAACATGTATGAGGTCAGTTTTGCTTGTGGCTCCAGAGTTAGATGAACTAGAACAAAAGTAAAACAAAAGGATTTGGAAAGGAAAAAAAATTCAACAAGAAGCATACTTCCTTGCTACCGGCGACAGGCATATACCACTCTGAATCTCAACTGCAAGCAAGCAGAAGTAGCAGAACATGTACACACTTCATTTTGAAAACAAAATCTCGTGTGACTGTGAGGAAGCAGAACGCAACACAAGCATCAAATTTTATGCAAGGAGTTAAAATTCCATAAGACACCATTCTAGACTAAACTCCAAAATTCACTAAAAATATGTCCCCTGACACTACTACCACAGTGACTTTCTAAGGACAATGAAGTTGACTGATACTACAGCATATTCTGTTCAGGCAAGGAGATTAGGTTTTAAAATCCACTGAAGACTGAGAGTTAAATAAAAAGCTCTTTTAAAAAAATCTGATTAAGTTTCCAAGCATGATTATTTAAAAACACTTTCAAAGAACAATGTTTTATAAGTCTAACACACTGGACTTTTTTGAGTGCAAAGAGAACACTTACTGTGGTTGCATTTGCTGAGGTAACCCAACAGGAGGCTTCTGCTTGATGGTGAATGCCATGTGAGTCATGGGGCTAACCTTCCGCGGAACCTGCACCTTCTGAGCCACGGTCTGCTGGGCAGCCTGCTGGGGGATGGGCCACGAGGGAACCACAGGGCTTCGAGCTCCAGTGGAAGATGTGTCTTGCATGACTGTATCCTCACAAGAACTGCCTTTTGTTCCTGGTTTACACACACAGAGCTGAGGTTGCAGGCACATCCCTCCATTCTGGCACGGCGGTGCGCAGTTGGCTAAGAAAAGACATTAAAAAGTACCTGTGAAACAAAGCATGAAGGAACTCAACACCCTCCCCACACTGAAAAAGGTGTTAATTGGTAACTTTAATTAGAGTAGGAAAGTAACACTACTGAACTTCACAAAAAGATCATATAAAAGCCCTTAAAGTTTGTACTGCTTTCCTAAACAAGACATGCCCAACATCCGAACACCTTCACCAGGTGAGATACTGGTGAGCTGGTAACTAGGAAATGCACAATTTAAATAGAGAAACATAGTACTGCTACTTAAAATCCTCCTGGTAATGGCCTTTTATAGTCTCCTTCTTCCTCTGCATCATCCCTCCCCAATGCTTCAACAACCAAACTGTATCCAATGAAACTGTATTATGCAGACCGTGTAATTTTACTATTGATCAAGGCTTGGATTCACTCTATTATTATTTAAAATCACTGATCCTCCACAGGTACCTAGAAGGAATCCCTTAGTTACATTGCAGATGTCCAAAACAATGAGGACATGCATCAAGCAGAGAGGTGGGGCTTGGTCTCCTCTCCCAAGTCACTAGACATAGAACAAGAAGAAATGGCATCAAGTTGTTCCAGGGGACGCTTAGATTGGACATTAGGACAAATTTCCTCCCTGGTAGAGTGGTCAGTAACATGCTTCCCAGGAAGGGGGTGGAGTCGCTGCCCAGGGAGGGGGTGGGGTCGCTGTCCCTGGAAGGGTTCAAAAAATCAAGATGTGGCCTTGGGGAACAATGTTTATTGGGCAGATGGGGTTGGGTTGACAGTTGGACTGATTGATCTTGAAGGTCTTTTCCAATCTTACTGGTTCTATGATTTCTACTAAGTGACTCAGCCCTTCCCCCTTTAAAGTCCAAAAGAAATTCCCTCAATATCACCACCATAACAATATAAAAAGGGAGAGAAAATGCTGCAGACATAGCTACAACTAGGAGCTGCATTCTCTGAAGAAACAGAGAGGTGCCTGTGATTACTCTGAACGAGCTTCTGCACATTCTTTGTACCACCAGTGAGAAGGGGTCAGATTTTCAAAAGACCCATTTTCAGACTTCTGCCTTCAGATAGGACTAACTACGCTGCTTCTGTTGCTTTATCCACTGACTGCATAGGAGTTTGAATAATCAGCTTAGACTTGACCCCCAGCTTCTGGGCCTACAGAATGCAGGATCAATTCCAGTCTGAATAAACAATAAGCAAATCTTAACCAAAAAAAAAAGCAAAACAAAGCCTAAAAAGAAAAAGCAAAAGACAAAAGCAGTTGCTGCTTTTATTCATCGCACTGCAAAGGTACGCCTTGGTTGAGCAGTTTTTCAGAATGCTTCAACTTACAGTGCTGTCGCATTTGGAGAATGTTAAAACAACACAAAGAGGGCAAAACAAATTTTCTTATCTGAAGGACGCAGTTTAAGAGCACAATATAATTCTAATTAAAGTAGATAGAAAACAAAACTGATTTTTTTACTAGAAGAATCATTGCTGAGCTACTGTGCTCATTCAAAGTAAGAATATTTTTAATATTGCCAAATATCTTTTAACACAGACAAAATGGTATGCCAGGTCATAAAGTCTACAAGTTTTACTAGAAGAAGAAAGATCATATCTCAAACCATAACACGTGATTCTGCACTGAATTTGGGTATATTCAACTGCACAACTATTTCACCTGTAAAAAGAAAAAGAATCAGCCCTGGTCCAAATAAATGTGTGTACGTGGCACTTCAAGCTTTAATACATGGTTTTACATGTTAAAAAAGTGAACATACAGTCATATACATGAAATCCTAAGGACATGTAGATTGGAGGACTCATTTATCGACTGGTAAGGACTCATTTATCAACTAATAACACCATCTGACGCAGATGTATCACATACACCAGCTGTACACACCACAACCTGAACCTGAGCTCCTCCATGAGGGTCTTCTCACATAGACTTCTGCCTTCCATATCACAGGATCACAGAATGGCCAAGGTTGGAATGGACCTTAAAGATCATTCAGTTCCAGCCCCCCTGCACAGGCAGGGACACCTTCACTAGATCAGGTTACTCATGGCCCCAGCTAACCTGGCCTCAAACACATCCATGGATAGGGCAGCCACAAGTTCCTTGGGGAACCTGTTCCAGCATCTCACCACCCTCACAGGAAAGAATTTGCTCCCCATGGCCAACCTCAGCCTCCTCTCTTCAAGTCTGTAAACCCTTCCCCTTATCCTCTCACTACACACCTTTGTCAAAAGCCCTACCCCCACTTCTTTGTAGCCCCCTTCAGAGATTGGAAAGCTACTAGAAGGTCACCTGGGAGCCTCTTCTTCTCCAGGCTGAACAACCCCAACTTGCTCAGCCTGTCCTCAGAGGGGAGGTACTCCAGCCCTCTGATCATTTGCGTTGCTCTCATATGGACACATTCAAGGAGCTCTACGTCCCTCTTGTGTTGCGGACTCTAGAACTGGACCCAGTACTCCAGTGGGGTCTTTCACAAGTGCAGAGTAGAGGGGGAGAATCACCTCCTTTGACTGACTGTCACTGCTTGTTTCGATGCAGCCCAGGACACGGTTATTGTTCAGCAATACACTTCCTTTCCAATACTAGCTAGCTGAGCCAGCATAACTGCCTGTTATACATCTCTCTGGCTTACTTGTCTTCCCGTTTATTTGTAAGCTTAGGTTTCATCTTTGAATGCTGGAATACCATTTTCACTGTAAACTTGAACAGGGATTTACAACAACCATATGTTGGAATACACAAGCCAATTCTTTGTTGTACCTTGCTTTTAAGACCCAAATTTGCTATGAAGAGTAAAAACTCCCTTATCTGCACATGACTGAAATAATATCTTATGGGAAAAAAAAAAAAAATCAACTCAGGGGCCTTAAATTCAAATTGTCATTGGCTTTGGAAAGTCTGTAAGAACAGTGGTCTCATCACCCGGATCCTGTGCAGAAACAGTGAAACTGTTTCGTACATTTGGAAGGGGACATTTATGGACACGCATATATATCAACCTCCAGTTGTCTCAAGTTACTTACAAAACAGAAGTCAAACACAGAATTAAGCTAAGCAGATCACCCTAGAAGTCCATATAACAGAATATCCACTCTGCTAGGACACTGGTCACTCTGTATTTCCTAGCTCTCAAAGTTAAATAATTTGTAAGTGCACAAAAGACAACTGTGAGACAACTGCAACTTTGTCTTGTAGTGCTTCTGTACTTCAGAAGGTTAAGAAAAGCTTCTTTTTATCAAAGAGAGGCTAATAAGGCTGCAAGTAATGTTTAACTATGCAGTTGAAAATAGAACCTGTTTTGAAGTGATCTTATCTTTTTTTACCCAGACTTGAAGATTCTGGAAGAGCTCTGAAGAGCAATGGAACAGGCTGCCCAGGGGACTTGTAGAGTCCCCTTCACTGGAGAAGTTTGACTCGCCTGGATGTGTTCCTGTGTGACTTGGTCTAGGTGATCCTGCTGTGGCAGGGGGATTGGACTGGATGATCATTTGAGGTCCCTTCCAATCCCTAATGATTCTATGACTCAAAGATTCTTCCTCTGCTGGCTGCAGTGTAAACCCTCAAAGTGTCTCAGCTGACATATACATCAGCATAGGAAGCTCTGTGGGACAAACCGGCTGGCATCACAACAAAACAAACATCAGCAGACCCTGCAACTCTGTTATAAAAGACCTAGTTTGTCTCCCACCACGTGAAAAGTGACAAGAGATTAAAAAACTGACCCATCAGTTCTTCACAGCAATGCACCCTTTGACTAAAGGTCTATCTTAATGTTGAGTAGTAGCTGATCACTAAATAGGATCAATTATCACATTTTTAGGAACTAATTAGAATTAACATTAATTGACGCAATACAGCAGTGCAGTTTTAAAGGCTTCTGACCTAATAATTTCATTTGACGACAACAAGAACAGCCCATCTAATCAAAAACATTATTTTCCATAAAGCTAAGCTTCCAAAAACTGGAGTGTGGAAGCATTCAGTGTAAAACTAAAAAGCAGGCCAATACAGTGCCCTGTGAAAGGCACTGTGATTGATCCTATTTAATGCACAGGGATCACAACTGGATTCAAAACAAAGCTTGGTAAGGGTGCCAGTAACAAGACTGGACTTAGCAGAAAAGATCAAAGATCCCCTTAGTCCACTCTCCCCTCCACTACTAAGGTGGATGCTTAAGGACAGGATAAGAAGCCGTAAGTGTTTGTA
Organism: Rhinopomastus cyanomelas; assembly: GCA_013400115.1. Taxonomy (NCBI): domain Eukaryota; kingdom Metazoa; phylum Chordata; class Aves; order Bucerotiformes; family Rhinopomastidae; genus Rhinopomastus; species Rhinopomastus cyanomelas. Next base: position 27,245 of record VXBP01008046.1, read on the forward strand.
CCACCACAGTGTTTGAGAAATTCCTTCCTGTGACAGTGCTGGGGCCCTGGAACAGGTTGCCCAAGGAGGCTGTGGTTGCTCCATTCCTGCAAATGTTCAAGGGCAGGTTGGATGGTGCTCTGGTCAACACAGTCTGGTAAGAGGTGTTGCTGTCCATGGCAGAGGGCTGCGACTAGATGGTCTCTGAGGTCCCTTCCAACCTAAACCTTTTGATGATTCTACAAATTAGAGGCTCAGAAACTTCATGAGCAAGAGTGCTGGTTCTGTGTTTAATAACCCTCAGCAGATTTTTCTCTGCTGACTTCAGTGAACAGCATTTTGAGTCTGTTAGTGTAAGTTGGCTTGGGACTGATAAGCACATTTCAGCCCACCTGCTGATGCTATTTTGGTTAAAGCATACATAAATATTTGCAGGAACAAGATCTAAACTGAAATGTTTGTGACAGTTAAAATACAGAGATATTTTGAAACTTATACAGAACACATTTGTTTTAATGCATACTAAATTAGACAATTTATGATACTACATCAGTGAGTATAAAATCACTGAGTATAAAGTTTAGATAAAAGAATCAAAGAAAGAATCACAGTACAGGTACAGCTAAGTACACTTCTCATGAAAAAACTTCAACACTAAAATCCTGGTAATTCTGAATTAACGTAATGAAGATCTATGCATTTTACCTTGATTCACAATTACCTTCATCAAAGAGCAACATCTCATTTACAAGCTTATTTCTTTGTGTCTTTAGGTTATGTGGAGAACTGAAATGCATAGAAACTTCCTTTTCAGTGAGAAATTCACAAGAAAAAAATTGAAAAGTCCCCCAAAGTTTCCTGCAAACAAGTTTCTAACCTTTTAGTCTCAGCTCTACCTTTAAGCAGCATCTTCATCAACTGACTGCTTGTAAGTTAGTACTTAAATGTCCATAACAATTTCTCAGTGTCATCCCTGAGATACGATGATTACAATGCAGCACACAGTATTGTGAGTTCTGTTATTTCTATTGAGCCTACACACTAGATCTTTCTTTTCTGCTTCCAAGCCAAATGTCATTTCCCTTTATTGAGAAATGAACCAATGAACTAAATGAACCCCATTTCTCCTCTTACCCTCCCACAGTCAGGCATCAGTTCAAGCAGAACATGCTGACCTCCAAGAAACGTCATCACTGTGCACATTAATACAGTAAATATCAACTTCTCTTACAGGAGTATGGTCTGTCGGGGAAAGCACACACCAGAGGGCAAATAACAGCAGGTGTAGTAATTGGAATGAGGACTGTTACTGCAGTGCTGTTGCAGATTCCTGCATCAAGTGGTTGAGAAATGATGTGTGGATCACCAAAGGGGAAAACCCGACACGGCAACATGACTGTGTCTTTGCTGAGGGTAGAATTTCCAAGTTCCTTTACTGGCAACACAGGGATATTGTTAATGGCAAAGCAAATACTGACTTTGTCATTTCATTATTTCAGGATTTCTAATCCTCAAGCAAACCAGGAGGCCAAACCAGAGCTCATCTTGGTTGAATGGGCAGCCTAAACAAAGAGTTATAATGCAAAAGCACCTTTAACTCCTGCTGTGTTGAAAGACAGAGTGATGACCCCCCACAGATTCCAAAAGAAAAGCAGTGAAGCACTTTCTCCAGAGAGAAACAAGCTGTGGGTTCTGAAAGGAAAGAAGCATCTTCCAGTTTCTCTCAGAAAATTCTGAGTATGGTGCCAACATCCTGGAGAAGAAGAGTTTCTAACAGCTTCCTGTTCTCAGATCTGCTCACTGCTTTTACACTTCTACTCTGGATACCATTTTAAAGCTTTTAAGTCATTCTCAGGACTAAGGAAGCAACACTGCAAACTAGAAACCCAACAGCTGACTGAAGGGACACCCAGTGTTTACCACCTAATGCTTCTCTAGGCATCTAGTTCTCAATTAGAGTCTCTCCAAGTAGTTTTCAAAAGTTGAATTTTACCAAAAATTTATCCAACAATTCTACATATTCCTTGAGGATGGGGAAGAGACCACAGATTCGTGACCAAGGCTGAGAGAACCATTTTGTAAGATCATTCTATAAAAATTTTTTAAAAGTTGAAATTACTTAAATAATCAGAAGAAATGGCATCACGTACAAAAAACTGTACAACCTTCTACACTACTAATGGAGGACATATTACAACCATAACTGTCCTACTGCACAGGAATTTCATTTTTCATCACAATTGTATGGTCTTAAGGAATGCTTTCCCTAAATACACTTAAAATTAAAGCATGTTTCACTGGTGGAATCCTTCACCTGTCCACTTCAAAACATCTCATGCATTCCCACACTGGAGTAGCCATTCACACAGACACACATAGATCATTAGGGACTGGAAGGGACAAACCTCCCTGCCAGAGCAGGACCATAGAACCTAGGGCAGGTTACACTGAAACACATCCAGACAAGTCTTGAAAGTCTCCAGAGACAGAGACTCCACAACTTCCCTTGGCAGCCTGTGCCAGTGCTCTGTAGCACTTCCAGTAAAGAAATTCTCCCTCATGTTGAGGTGGAACTTCCTGTCCTCCAACTTACACCCATTGCCCCTTGTCCTACCACAGGGTGCAAGTGAAAAGAGATTGTCTCCTTTTTCTTGACATCTAGCTCTCATAAATTTATAGACAGTGATTAAATCCCTTCATAGTCTTCTCTCCAGACTGAAAAGCCACTCCAGATCTCTCAGTCTTTCCTCATAAGGTAGGTGCTCCAGTCCCCTAATCATCCTTGTGGCCCTCTATTGAACTCTGCCAATCAGATCTCTTGAACTGGGGAGCCCAGAACTGAATGCAATACTCCAGGTGTGGTCTTACTAGGGCAGAGTAGAGGGTGAGGAGAACATTCCTTGATCTGCTGGACACACTCTTCTTAATGTACCCCAGGATACCACTGGCCTTCTTGGCCACAAGAGCACAGTACTGTCCCATGGAGATCTTGTTGTCCACCAGGACTGCAGGTGCTCTCTAGTGGATCACCTTCTCACCTTTACTGGTGTATCTCATTATTCCTTGGGAAACAAAGAACCCAATGCTTTTGGGAGACACTTATTTTCAAAAAAGACACAAATCAGGGTTTCTCTCCTAATATAACAACAACATAATGTACTTTGTTATTCCCCATGTGCCTTTACAAATTACTTTGCAAGACAGGTAGAGGGAAAAAACTGAGACACAGGATTCAGACAACTGAAGCATTACAGAAAGCAAACAGCAGAGGATATGTTATTAAATGATAACAGAGTAATTACACTCAGAAAAACAATATTTCTCCTAAATTCAGTGGTGGAGTTCACCACTCAGCTTATCTTCTCTGAAAATCCAGGCCTAAACTGCCACCTAGAGATTAAAAAAACCTGATTTGAATTATGAAAAAGCAAAAACTGCCATAGGACACAAACCATTCCTTCTTCATCAGGGAGCAGCTCTCCAAAACTCCACATTTACTCAGGCATTACTATCTACCTCTCACAAAAAAGAATAAGGCTGAGCAGAATTATTTTTAGCTCTGCTTAAACTAACATCTTGCCTTGCTGACATGTAAAATCCCATGTTCGCCTTCTGTGTTCAGTCAGAAACAGGAAGAGATGCTAAAGCTCTGCTTTGAATGGATCTGTTTTCTAGGAATAAATCAGGCTATGCAGGCAAAGAGTACTGGTGCTTTTAAAGGCAGAACACAAAGACTAATGCAAAAACATAAAACTCAACCTAGCAGTTGTTACAAAAGACAGACTCCCCTTGACAACTTGAAGATCTAAATCTTCTGACACCCAGTACTGCAGTATTTGAACAAGGAATCAGTTGAGGGAAGGATGTACCCTACTCCATCCATCCTTTACTAACCCTATATAATCACAAAATCATAGAATGTATTGGGATGGAAGGGACCTCCAAAGGCCATCTAGTCCAGCCCTGCTACAAGAAGTGGGGCCACCTCTAACCAGAACAGATTGCACAGAGCCCCATCCAACCTGACCTGGAATGGCTCCAGGGATGGGATCTCCATCACCTCTCTGGGCAGCCCATTCCAGGGATCCCCCACCCTCAGATTCAAGAACTTTTTCTTCACGTCCAGCCTCAATCTGCCCTTTTCCAGCTTCAAAGCATGACCCTATTGTTCCCTATCCTTGTGAACAGTCTTCTCCAGCCTTATTACGGTCACCTTCTCAGGGACTGGAAGGTCACTGCAAGGTTTGGGTTTTTATCCTCTTCAGGTGAGGAGCTACTTTATAGCTCCCAGGTGATCCAAGCTTGCTTTAAGGAAGGACCAGATGGCACAATAAGTCCTTCCTGTTGCAGGCTACAGATAAGATGTACCATTGGAGGTACCATACTTGGCTTCTCAAGGCCCAATTGAAAGCAGAACCCCATTCCTCACTACAGCCACACTTTAACAATGATCCAGAGGCTCACTGATCACACATGCAGAGCTGCTTTGCCCTGTTCTCTTATTTTGCTGAAAATGAAGGCCAGAGCAGCATGGAAAGTGTTACAAACTTCAAGAGGGGAGATTTAGGCTGGACATGAGGAACAAATTCTTTCCTGTGAGGGGGGTGAGATTCTGGAACAGGTTGCCCAAGGAAGTTGTGGCTGCCCCATCCCTGGAAGTGTTCAATGCCAGGTTAGCTGGGACCCTCAGTAACCTGATCTAGTGAAGGTGTTCCTGCCTATGCAGGGGGGTTGGAACTGGATGATCTTTAAGGTCCCTTCCAATCCTGGCCATTTAATGATTCTATATCCCACTTCCAGCTGGTCGTTTCTCCACGTGCAGGAAGAACCAACATACAGAAGAGAGATACAAGAATTCTACTGTAAGTATTCAAGTATCACTTCACTGTCAACGCTCTAACAAAACTGCTGGATGAAACACAGCTGCCTCAAGCACCTAAACAGCTTTCCACACCACTCCTAAGCTCCACATTGAAAACAACCAGCCAGTAAATCTGAGGGCAAATAAAAAACAGAGAGGGAGCGAGCGGGAAGAGAAAGAGCGAGCGGGAAGAGAAAGAGCGAGCGGGAAGAGAAAGAGCGAGCGGGAAGAGAAAGAGCGAGCGGGAAGAGAAAGAGCGAGCGGGAAGAGAAAGAGCGAGCGGGAAGAGAAAGAGCGAGCGGAGCGGAGAGGAGCAGAGCAGGGCAGAGCAGAGAAAGAGAGAGGGAGCGAGCCCTTTCTATTAAAAAAATGAAATGTATGTTTTACTTGTGTATAACGTGTATTTTGTTTTAATCAATGTACATGATTGGAGGAGAGATTCCCCATGTGCTCAGCACTGCAATAAATGGACCTTCTTCCAAATTCTTGTGAGTTGGGGGTTCATTTCTGTAAGTAATTTGGCATCTCAGATGGGACAACTTCTCTGCCTGCCACTGGGACCAGGCTGTATAACAATACCCCCATGGTGTGGGTCCTTTCTCCCCCACCCCCGACCTGGAAATTTCTCGAGTGGGACTTCCTTCTCCACCTGATCACTGCAGAGGCATTTAAGACCCATCAACGGACAAGGTATGTGGAAAAGGGGAACCTGTAAGCCATAATGAGACGTCCTACAAGAGGTAAAGAGCAGTTGTTCACCCATGAGTGATCTGCATCAGGGAAGGGGGGCTTGTGGGAATCCCTAGTGGAGGGCACTATGCAAACTCAGATGGTGAATTGGCTGCTCCTAGGTGGGATTGCAGGAGCAGTACTTGGCATAGCAATAATTTGTGTTCTCTGTTTTAAGTGTTTGTACCACGCAACTTTTTCTGAGCTCACAACATCTTACGACTATTGGGAAAGATCTTGGATAGAGTGGTGGTCAACTCACGTATTGATTATTTTGATTTTGTTGCTAATATGTATGACCTTGAGAGACCTGTGTGTGAGTGAATGAAAGACACACAGAATTACCTGGGAGGCGAGTGCGCAGTCCTAATCCACAGTTCCGCTGTCACGCAAGGGGCTTGGTCAGAGAGGCACAAAGCGAAAGAAGTTGATCATTGATTTGTATGGGCAGAATCAGAAAAACAATGTGGACAATTTTCAAGACACAGTCTGAACAAGTGTATGTCTATTGTGTCACAGCTGCTGTCCAAAGAAAGATAAGGTTTTATTTTGGTGTAGTAAAGCCATCACTTGTTAAACCAGGCTTAGAGACCCTCCTGAAACTAGATTCATTGAGTAACAGGGTGGGAAAACCTGACGGGTATCAGTAAAAATTATAACTACTCATCTAGAATGTTATTGATTATTTGCTTTTCCTTAAGTACAAAACAGGAGTTTTTTAGGCCCAGAAAATCACAGAATCATAGAATCATTAGGGATTGGAAGGGACCTCGAAAGATTATCTAGTCTAATCCCCCTGCCACAGCAGAATTACCTAGATCAAGTCGCACAGGAACATATCCAGGCAGGTCTTAAACATCTCCAGTGAAGGGGACTACACAACTCCCCTGGGCAGCCTATTCCAGTGCTCTGTCACCCTCACTGTGAAGAATTTCCTTCTGATATTTATATGAACCCTCCTATGTTCCAGCTTACACCCATTGCCCCTCATCCTATCACCAGATGATACTGAGAAGAGCCTGGCTCCCTCCTCCTGACACCCACCTTTCAATATACATGTGCACCAGGCAAAGGAAGGCGTAGAAATCCATATTCCAGCCACATATGCTGATCCTGGCTCCAGCACCTCATGACCACAGACAACGAGAAGCACAAAGGCTGTAGCTACTTGCTTTGATATTGTTAAAATAAAATATACAGATTTACTTACACTTCTTGTTTTTTAGCCCTAACTGCCTTCTATATTGTTACAGGTATCTTAGAAGTCATCAATTTTTACCCCGATTGTTGTTCTCACCTATATTCTGGTATACGTTCTTTATGTAACCAACATTCTCCTAATTCTTCTGACACCCCCGTTTCCCCTTCTGATTCTGTTCCCAAACCTTAACGTGAAACTAAGAATCATAGAATCTTGTTATTGCAAATTGTTATAGAATTAAGATGGAGATTGTTTGAATTGTTTAGATATAGTATTGCTAAGATTGTTTGAATTGTTCAAACAACTGCGTCACCTCACCCTTCTTACCCTTTTTCCTTATCCCAGCCCACCTTCTCTCCTCTCCACTTACTTTCATTATTCTTCCTCCTCTGCTAAATATCAGTGGGAGATGTTGGGTCACAGAGTAGCTGTTAGAGACTGAAAACACTGCAGCCTTGGAAAATCCCTCTTTACCGCAAAGCCACTTGTTTTGAACTAACCAAAGAAGTTCCAAGAACAGTTGTGCCCACTTTCCCCCAGACAAGGCCAGACCACTTCCACGAGCTTGGAACCCCTTTGGACGGTACCAGGCATGCCTGCCATCAGCTGGACAACGGAGGCCAATATTGGGGATGCAAGGTGATTTTATGGATGCTGCTGACTGGAACTCTGAATGCAAAACACCAGGGAAGGCTTTGTCCCCTATGCTGAAAAAGACTTCTCCCCACTCTAGGACCCTCGAGATGCTCCCAGGGTAGTATTTTCTTTTCTTCTTTCTTTGCCTCTCCCCCACTATTCTTTTTCTCCATCTTCTTTCCTACTCTTTCCCTTCCCTCCCCACTCCTTCTGTGTGCAATGTAATAAAAGCTACCATATGCGCTTGAACATATAAGTTTATAGTAAAAGAATTTACTAACCATATAGAAAAGGGGAGACTGAAAAGAGACTTTGTATGTAAGTAACAAGTACATTTTAGCTCACAGCTATATCTGCAGACCATTCTAAAGAAGGCCCCTTTCCCAAGCCATTCAGGCAAGAATTGATACATAAGGCAGCATTCCCAGCCTCCAGAGACAGCTTCAGCCTCAGAGGGACCAGAAAATGAGATAACAGGACCTTTACCCTTCAGCATGATTTCAACAGCAAAGATACAGCAAGAAGAAGACAAATGACTGTTTGAACCGTTCGAGGGCTAACAGAGCAGTGCCCCCATCCAAAGCCCAACTGATCAACTGATCGGCAGAACGCTGGGGATCGTCTGAGAAATCTCAAAGAATCTTTCCCCCGCACTCTTTACCCTTATTCTCTTCCCTTTTCTTTTCTTGTTTCATTAACTATTTTAACTAATTAAGCCCACAAAAACCACAGAGAGCGCGAGCAAAGAGACTGAGCTCTACTGTGCGTGCTCTGTGCGGGTGATGAGTAACAAGAACTGATTAGCACAACCCTGCCCTTTCTATGCAAAATATGAAATGTATGTTTTACTTGTACATAACGTGTGTCTTTTGTTTTAATCAACGCACACGATTTGAGGGGAGATCCCTTGTGTGCCCAGCGCTGCAATAAACATACCCGCTTCCAATTTCTTGCGATTTGGGGGTTCATTTCTGCAAGTCAGTCTCACAGCTCTTACTGCCTCCTCTCATGGGAGAGAGAGCCATGGCCAGGAGATGGACACTGGGCTCAAAGTCTGCACTACTGCTTTAGATCAGGTCAACAGGGTTCAACAAGGCTAAGTGCTGGGTCCTGCACTTGGGCCATGATAACTACCTGCAATGATGCAGGCTTGGGTGAGAGCAGCTGAAAAGCTGCTTGTTGGAAAAGCACCTGAGAGCATTGGTTGACAGTCACCTGAACACAAGCCAACAGCATACACAGGTGGCCAAGAAAGCCAATGGCGTTCTGGCCCGTATCGCAACCAGTGTACCCAACAGGAGCAGGGAAGTGATTGTCCTGATATATTCAGTACTGGTGAGACCAACCTCAAATTCTTGGTTCAGTTCTGGGTGTCTCACAGCAAGAAGTGCCAGAGCAGGTCCAAAAAAGGAGGTGAAAGGCTGGTGAAGGTTCTAGAGCACAAGACCTATGAGGAGGCACTCAGGGAACTGGGGTTGTTTAACTGAGAAAACAAGGAGGTTCAGGGGAGACGTTTTCACTCTCTACTCAAAAGGAATTTGTAGCGAGGTGGGAGTTGGTCCCAAGTAAAAAGTGATACGACTAGAGGAAATAGATGCAAGTTGCACCACAGGGGGCATTTAGACTTGATGTACTTCAATGAAAGGGTTACAAGACATCGAAACAAGTTGCCCAGGGAGGTGCTTGAGTCACCATTCCTGTAGGTATTTAAGACATACAAATGTAGTGCTGAGGAACATGATTTAATGGTGACGTGGCAGTGCTGGGTCTGTGGTTGGACTTGATGTTCTTAAAGGTCTCTTCCAACCAAAATGATTCAGCGGATCAGGATTCTCTTTTGAAGTGTATCTTATCAGTTGCACTCACCAAGATCTGAGTATTGCTGAGGTACCATTCTACAACAAGCACCGCACATGCATCCTACATTGCATTATGTTTAGATGCAGAGAAAAGAAAAAACCAAACCCCCAACAATTAAACCCAAAACCTGGACACAGTAAGAATACACGTAACGTATTTCAGCCTCATATTGGCACTCATTTCACATGAGCAGACTACAGCAAGCATCAAGCCCTGAAACGCACATACCACGGGCCTCGGGTCATCAAAACCAAAGGCTGTAATGCCTTTGATTGCAATCTGTAATGTCTGTAGTCTGCTCCCATTAGTCCATTCTGCTTGCTAACACAAAGCCAAAGACTAGAAGAATCCAGGTCCTCTGGATCCACCTTCCCAAGGACAGTAAGCAAAGTAAGCCCAGTAGAACTACCACCAATGGCTAACAAGCCAATCTATTCCTTGTACATGAAATTCAAAAGTTTTATTTACATACTACAGTAGCAAGCACAGCAGAGGCAAAACCAAGCTGCTCAAGTACTCAGCTTTTCAATACTGAAGCATCTAAAAACAATATTGACGAACAGATTAAAAAGGACTAACGTATAAAACAGTAATGTGACCTCAAAGTAGTTATGTATTTTTAAAATTAAAACATTTAATTTAGAATTAGACATAAATAGAAGGAGATTGATGCTGCCTTTACTGAGAGGATGGTTCAGAATCAGAAGAAACACTTGGGGAGAGTATGCTAAAGTTAGGTTTGTATACACAACATTAATAAAACAAACAGGGTAAAACTCAAAGCCATGGCACTTGATGACACTTAAAGCCACAGAAACCATTTGTGACCAGAAGGCTTCCATGAAGCACAGCTGCAAACACCTGAAGCACTCGGTTCCAGTGATGACTAGTACAGCTTTCAGTAAATATCACTATTTCTAAGAACAGAAAGAAGACAGAGAAGAGCACCTTCAGAGCAACCAACATTACAATATTTAGTATTACGGTGTTCCATGCCTAAACTAGAAGACTCATGTATGCTCCCAAGTTTCCAGGTCTGGATCCTAACACTCCATCACACTGAGACCTAAGCATACAATCTTTCCCTCGCTCCACCCAGGAGAACTCAGAAACACTAGCAAGAAGGAACCTAGGCCAGGTCTTGGCCAAGTGGTGGAACTACCAATTACATTGTTAAGCATCCTTGTTCAAAGGAGACACAAAGCTGTAGCACACTAACTCAGCAACAGCAACAAGTCTAGCTCTGGAGATTTAGGGATCAGAGGGCTAAGCTGAGCGGCAATACATAAGCAGAATCCATGCAGATCTGGAAACTGAACAAAGGGGACCTTCCACTGAGCATGTGTTAGAAGAACCTTCTGGTGTCCTTCTCCAGCCAGAAATCTCTACCGTTGTGTATTTTCTTATTCAAAAAAATAAACTAAGCCTTGTTTACATATAGCACACTTAGTTAAACGGAGTTAATGCTGACACAGGAAGAAGTCTTTCAGAAGAGAAGAGAATTAGCAAGATAGTCTTTTAATACCAAAGACAACAGACTGCTTGTCTTATTGTATGATGACCTTTCCAAGGTGCCTGAGCACACAACAGAGAGGAAAGAACTTCGTGACCCAACTTAAAGAATCCAGTCAAGTCCAACCTCCAAAATCTTCCCTTTGTGCCCAGGTGTGGAATACATGGACTCACACATAACAGCACCTTCAGCTAACACAGATGCAAAATCCTTTTCCTCTTAATTGACAAGGACAGTGTATGTAGCTTCTACACCTGCACACATAGTACCTCTTCTGTCTGTAGGAAATTGATTCTAAATACAGTTTTGTAATGGTTACTGGCTTGTCTTAGAAGTGTTTCTTACACCTTCATGCTTCACTATCCCATTAACGCACAGCTCCCTCCTTCCCATCAGCATGAGTTAATTCAGTTAACAAAGGTTCTTCTAAACCATACAGTCCACACTGAGAATACTCACAAATAATTGATATTAACACTAGAGACAAAACAATTCACGCATTTTAGAAGGATTCTATGATTACGGTTAGGTGGGGTTGAATTTTTTGGTTTTAAGTTATTGGATGCAGCATTTCTTTCATCACTTCCCAACAGAAAAATCTACTTGTAATCATTAAGAAAGGACAAAACAACACAACAAACAAAAGCAGAACAAAAAGAAGAGTGTATTAACTAATAAGAGAGATGTTGCGGTGCTGAAGTGGGTCCGTAAGAGAGCAACAAGGCTGGTGAAGAGACTAGAGGGAAAGTCTGATGAAGAGAGGCTGAGGTAGCTGAGGGTGTTTAGCCTGGAGGAGACTCAGGAGGGACCTTCTCCCTCTCTCCAACTCCCTGAAGGGACGTTGTAGTCAGGTGGGGGTCAGGCTCTTCTCTCAGGCAACTAGTGCCAAGATGGGAGGGCAGGGAATGAAGCTGCCCCAGGGGAGGGTTAGGTTGGGTGTTAGGCAGCACTTCCTCACAGAAAGGGTGATCAGACACTGGACTGGACTGCCCAGGGCAGTAGTGGAGTCCCCATCCCTGGAAGTGTTTAAGGACAGACTGACTGTGGCCTTTAGAGCCCTGTTCTAGGTTATGGTGACGTTAGGTCACGGGCTGGACTTAATGATCTTAGAGGTCTTTTCCAGCCTCAATAATTCCATGATTCTGTGAAATGTAGTAGCAAGTAACAAAGTAAGAGACAACAGGTTTCAGGGGGATAAACAAAGAACTGAGAAGCAAGAACTCCTTATTTTCAGCTTAGGCCTTCAAGTTAGTTGCTACAACTTGTTCTGGGCCATATTTAACCTATGGTTCAATTTCCATAAATGAAATAACCCACACTGTAGGTTCTACTTGCCTCACAGCCATGTTTTAGAGCTAATTAATGCATGTATAATACTATGGTAATGCAACAAGTACTAACAAAACATGATGTCTCCAGCCTTGGCGATACCTCGTTACTGTGCTTACACAGATTATAGCTTCTGATAACTTAACACAACCATTGTCATAAGCCCTTTCACATGCTTATAACTTCCCATGGTGTTTACTGCTGTGGTTCAAGTTTTCCCACCTTTGTTTTTACCCAAAGGAGAGTGTTCTGAATGCTTCACAAAGATCTGCTTTGATTGCTAGATACCATTGTACAGCAATTCTAAGTAATTTTAACCCTAAGCTTTACTGTTTTGTCTCTTGAATTACAATGATGCAGTTCTTCATAAGTGAAGTCACACCAATCTTGAAGTTTCTAAGATAAAGCATTTATAGTGTAAAATTTCAGTACTAGGCACAGAATAAGAAAACCTATATCCCTAGAATCTGATATCACAGGCATTCTCAAACAGGTAGTTTAGAGGAAAAGAGAAGCCCACCTTCTGAGGACACACAGTAAAGCTTCCAGAAGACCACGAATACTGCAAACTCAACAGGCAGAGTTCAGCTTCAAACTAGAACTTAGAAAAAGGACTGGCAAAGTCCACTTGCCTCCTCCGTACAAATTCTCTGACCTGCGCAGAAATTGTTGCTGCTGCCTAGTGAAATACAACACAGCAGCCAGCGCTCCTAGCCAGAGGGATCACAGCCACCCAGAAGAACCACAAACTCAGCCACAGCTCTACACCTGAGACAGGAGTAGAAAAATCCCACTATGCAAGACAAAAGGAGGGTAAGAGTAACAGAACTTGGCTGCAAGACCATACCTCTTCCCTTCAGCTCTTCTGTGAGAGTTACAGACAGGCTTATCCACACAGGTGCAGCAGAACATACCAGAAACACACAAGAGCGCTTGTTCCAGCTTGGGATTACACCTGAGCTAATAAGGCTCAAGGATTTGGGCTGGTCCTCAGCACTCAGGTTCTGGAAGCACAGTGCAGAGAAACAGAAGGTGGCTCTGGAAAGAGTCAGTATGGGTCTGGGTTTATTAGCTCAGGCTTTGCACCACACGAAAGAATATAATCTGGCTGTAAAGGCCAAACAGCTTATTAAAGTGATACTGAGCCTGAACTAATAAACGCTGACAGAACCAAACTGACTCTGCATGGTATCAGCTCAGGTATTCCTGCATCTGTGGCACAATTAATCCTCAACTGCAATAATCCATTCAAAACCAACTGAGAACCCACTGTCTGAATTCACAAATCACTTGTTTTTACAGGAAACAAAAGGGTTAACTTTTGTTCAGTTATAGGGTTTCAGCTCTTCTGAAACAAACACGGGGAGGTTCAAGAAAAGGAAGTATCTGGCTTCTATAACTGTGAGACTAACCTTACACAGCTATATCAAGTCAATGCTATCTCAGAGTCTGCCCAAGTCATAGAACAGACAACTTCAATAACATTGAGTGCTTCCCTTGCCAAAAGAGGAGTGAAACTGAGAAGGTGCAAGCCAAGTGCTTTACACCACTGCTAGGATGTATCAGAGTAGTTACAGAGCAGGCAGCAAAAATACTGAATGCTTAGGAGTGACACAAAATGAGAACGATAAAAGAAAGGGGTGTGGAAATTAACTCTTTCTCTGCTATTCTATTGCTCCAATAACTAAGAACAAACCAAGTAATTTCTTGATTTAAATAAGCTGGGACACTGGAATCCCACAGAAATCTAACGGCCTTACTCCTTTATTGAAGGAGCTAAAAATAGAAAGGAATAAAAGACAAAAGAAAAAAAAAGACAACAGTTGAATGATAACAGGATAAGTCAAAAAGACAAAGCTTTAAGTTGTTTGCTTTGCTTTCTGTCCTTTATTTCTATCCAGTGCAGAGCTACAAAGATGACTAAGGAGGTGGAGCATCTCTCTGATGAAGAAAGGCTGAGGGAGCTGGGTCTCTTCAGCTGGGAGGAGACTAAGGGGTGACCTCATTAACGTTTACAAATATGGAAAAGGTGAGTGTCAGGACAGGCTCTGCTCAGGGGTGTCCAGTGATAGGACAAGGGGTAGCGGGTACAAGCTGGAGCACAGGAGGTTCCATATGAACATCAGGATTTTTTTTCCCCGTGAGGGTGACAGAGCCCTGACACCCCGTGATTCTGTGATAAACAGAATCCAAAACCAATGAATTTATCCAGAAAGGAATTGTTACAAGACAAAGACCCACAAGAAGGAAAACTGTTTAGGTTTTGATCAAAGTTGTGAAAATTATCCAATAACAGCACTGCATTTGAAACACAGGTTGTTTTTAATTTAGCCTCCTGATATCACTACAGTTTTTACCACTTTGATTAGTCTTTCAGCTAAAGCACATGTTTATTAAGCTCTGCAAATTAGCCTCTAAATACTATCTGAAATTGCATAAACTGAAGGAAGTAAGTCTAGATCTTGCAAAGCATGTTAAGCAAATAGGTGACTAACCTAACCCAACACTGTGTATTGTAAGCTGAAAATCTAAAATGCATGTCCAGGTTGGTCAGAGAAATCATGAAGTTCTATCCTTAACAGCCTACTGTAATAAAGTCTTGGCTTCTTAGCAACAGCTCCATGTGAGTCAAAGGTACTACAAATGTAATTGCTCCCTATTGTGAGAAATCCCACACGGGGACAAAAGACGCTATGAAAAAAACCCCAGTTTGCATCTTTGAAGCTTTGTCTGCTCCAACTGCCTCAGGGACAGAAGTCTGTTCCTTTGAACCAAATCAAGGTTCCAGGATGTGTCCAGTCTCACTGATAGCTAAAGTGCCTGAAGAGGCATGTAATCCAAGTGTTCAATGACCTTATGGCAACATCACTCCAGTTTAGCTATCTGCAGTCATCCTGAATCCTGCCTGAATTAGCAGAGATTCTTCCTCTTTGCCCTTTGAAAAGGGCAACCTGACTGCAACAGCATTAACCAAATCCATGCCATCTCATGCACATAGTTTGCATTTCTACAGACATCAGTAAAACCGCATCCATCTGTAGGAGCTCCTTCAAACCCACTTCCTTGGCCACAGAAGGTTGCAAAAGACCTTTGAGCTCATAAAGTCCAACCAAACTCTACCCTGTTCAAAACTTCCAAGCCCTAAGCACAGGGTCATCACACAGGTTGCTGGTGAAAAGACACTGTGGGTAGACTGCAATTCCTTGCCGCCCACCTGTGCCCCTCGGGCAGGTTCTTTACACTATTGGAACCTCCCATTCAAAAAACCTCCGACACCAAATCATCGAACTGGTTTCTCCCCCTCAGAAAACAACCTCGACTAACTTTGTTTTCAACGAGGCCACGATCTGTGTTGAGAAAAAAAAACACGAGACGCCCGCTGTTCATCCTGAAGCTAAGCTGCAGGTTCGCAGACACGGATTCGGGGACGAAAAGCGAAGGGTCACAGCCCAGCGCTCCTGCAGAAGGGCTCCAGCGCTGCCGGACGAGGCGCCTTAACCGAGACTCAGCCGGCCCCTCTTCACCCACGGCCCGCGTCGGGTCCCACCGCCTCAGCAAGCGACTGTGAGGTCCCCGCGGTCGCCCCCGCGCCCCGAGCCACTACTCACGTTTGATGCACCTCTGGGAGCCCGTGGCCTTGCTCCAGCCGTGGCAGCACTGTCCCCCGCACACATTGACCCTGCGGAACAACAAAGGGACGCGGGTCCGGCACGGTTCCCCGAGCCCAGCCGGGCCGCGGGGCGGGCGCTGGGCAGACAGAGAAACAGGCGGGAAGAATTGAACGTCCCGCAGAGCTGGAGGGCAAACGCCGCGCCGGGGCAGCGGGCAGGGAACCCCCAGGATCCCGGCGCCGGCACCCACCGCCCCACCCCTCCACCTCCATCACCCCAAAGGGAGGCGACAACGGGCGCAACGAAGGTGCTTCAGGTCTGCAGGGAAGCTGCGGGCGGTACCGCCGCCGTGTGAGGGAGCGGGGGCGGTACGGGGCGCGGCGGCCGGGAGGGCCCCTTACCCCGACGGCGGCAGCGGGTGCTTGTGGCGAAGGACGAGCCCAGCGCTGCCGTTGCCGGTAGGGCTCAGCGGCGGCTTCAGGCGCGGCCCGAAGCGGCCCGGCTTTGCGAGCGGAGAGGCGGGGCCCCCGGGGCCCAAGCGGAGCGGGACTCCCGGTTTGCTCATCCGCCGGGTCCGCTCCAGGGTCCCGCCGGCGCCGTAGCGCGTGTTGAGCTGCACGTTAAACGGGCGCGGTTGCGGCTGCTCTCGCTCCCCACCGGGCAGGGTCGGACGCTGCTGGCGGCTGCCGGAGGATCCCCCCCGGGCGGGCTGCAGGACGTACGTGATCCTCCTCCTCAGCCTGCCCTTCTCAGAGGCAGCAAGCGCCGGCGACCAAACCGAGCAGGCAGCGAGGAGGAGGAGGAAGCCCCCTCGGAGCAGAGCCATTTCCACAGCGGCAGCCCTTGCAGCCGGCGAGCTCCGTATAGGACCACCGGTGCGCGGGTTCCCTCTCCTCTGGGGGATGCGTGCGAGCGGATCCTCCGCCGCTCCCTGCCCCACAACCTACTCCGGGGGCCAAAAGGATAACAAAGCCTCAGGTCCCTCCTACCCGCCCCCCAAACTGTAGGAAAAGTTCAGCGAACGCGTCGTCCCGCCGAGCAGGAAAACATCGTCGGGAGAAAGGAAGCGGCGGGTGCGAGCGGAGCGGAGCGGCTGGGGAGGAGGAGCAGCGGCGGGGGGCTGGTCGCAGCCCAGAGCGGATGTTTCGGCTGCCGGGGGTCTGCGGGAATGTGCAGGGACGGCTCTGCCGCCAGCCCGGGCTTAAAGAAAACTCCGGGGTTTTTTTATTTTATTTAAAGTTTCTCCACGAGTCTGTACGGGGAGGGGAGGGGAGGGAAGAGGAGGGGGGCGGGGGTGCTCTAGTGCCGACCCCGCGCAGCCAATCTGGGGCCGCCGTGACGTCAGGGGCTCCCGGGGGGCCGGGGCCAGGTGGCAGCGGTAGGAAAGGGGGAAGCGGGGTTCGGGGCCGTCGGACCCCGAGCGGAGCCATGCGACCCCAGCGCCGCCGAGCGAACCTCAGGACTCCGCGTTTCAAAAGAGGGGTCTGTGTGTGAAGCACCGAGCGCACAGATGTCCCTGCATCTGGGGGGGAATACTTGCACCCATTCGGCAGCTCAGCTCTGTTTTAGTTGGGGAGAGGCTTTAAGCTCCCCAAAGGTTTATGCGTATCCTTCTCTTTGTAGGGTGGAAGGTAGTGAAAGTACTCTGAACACGTGGAAG
Source organism: Rhinopomastus cyanomelas (assembly GCA_013400115.1). Classification (NCBI taxonomy): domain Eukaryota; kingdom Metazoa; phylum Chordata; class Aves; order Bucerotiformes; family Rhinopomastidae; genus Rhinopomastus; species Rhinopomastus cyanomelas. Next base: position 44,624 of record VXBP01008046.1, read on the forward strand.
GTAATAGGAGCACTCCTCAGTCTCTCTTGATGAAAGCCATCGGTTTGAGTTTACTCCTAGCAGAAACCCTGGCAGGATTAGGACAGACTGTATTCTTTATGTCTGTGAAGCGGTATGTGTTCCTAAAGAGCAAAGAACAAGCCACAGCTGTACAACCTGAATTAATAGATAAGCAACACTGCCTATATTGTTATTCAGTGTGCTTTAACTGATGTGGTCGTTTAAAATAAACAATAAAGTTCACAAAATAACCCAAAGGTAAAATCTTTTGTCAGAAACTTCGATATAGCTAGTTTCATTCCAAGAAACCTTGTGTCAGACTGCAAATCCAATTGTTTGCGGATTCTGCTTTTTTCCAGAGCTCTAAGGACACTGACCCTGACTCCGAAGTGATGAGATTTTGTTCCTAAATGCTCTTGGTGCAGCTACAAAGCCAGCACAGGGATCAGGAGAGTTTTACATTGACAGATTTTCATGGGAAAGAGTCCATGTCCCTTCATCCTTAGTGCTCATCTATTTTAAAACCACTCAAAAATAAATAGATGTTTTACTTAGATGAGATTTTGGAGCTTTCTATAGTCACAGTGTAAGGGAGCCATGGGGATGTTAGAAGCTTCTGTTCCTGTGCCTCCAGTTTTGAAAAGATTCCACAGTGAGCTAAACTAGAAGTAAACTGGTGCTTCAGGAAAAAAAGAAAATGAGAGAAATCCTGAAAGGTGCCCCAGCTTGAAAATAACTATGAAGTTAACTGCAAGACCATTGTCTCTTTAACAAACATACATGTGTGTCAGTTTTTGACTCAGAAGACATTCTCAGCCACTGAACTGTTCAGCCATCCATGGTCAATTATTGCCAATCCTAAGTATTTTTACAGTGTTTAGAGAACAAAAACCACCTTGAAACCACAGAAATGGGGTGAGGACTGAATAAAAAGAGAGAAACTGATGTGGTACTCAGGATTGTTGCTCCGCACAGGGCTGCTGTCCTTCAGAAGTTTTCCAGAATGAGATCACAGCTATGTGTGTGGCTGGGTTTGTTGAAGAGAGGGCAAAACCTGCATCATTCCACAGCAGAAGCTAGTTGGTTTTGAGAAATGTGGGATTTGAATCATGTCGGGCAGGGGGCAAATGTAGTCCATTACTGGTTACTGTACAGCAAACAGTAAGGGACCTCAAGGGAAACATACACACAAAGGTGGATGTCTTGCATAAAATGATCAAGGTTTAAAAACATTCTTGAAAAAACATTATTAGCTGAGATTAATTGGCTGAGGTCAAGGACTCCTCACAAATTTACATGTCAGATCGGACTTTTCATTGCTCTATTTCTCTGCTAACAAGGAAATCTACACTTTTCTTCTCTGTTTGTCTTGTTTTAGTCTTTGATTTTTTTTCTGCCCCTGCCCTTTCCCCTAAGTCTGGAGGGTCTTGGGTGTTAGGGATCTGGGTTGAGTGCAGTAACACAGTGTGTTGCCTGCAGCTATAAGACATCTTTACTGAACTGCTGCTGCAGGCTAGAGCTCAACTGGGAATCTCTTCACATAGCAAACCCCAACTTCCAAAGGACAAAAAATGCCTGTGTCCAGCAGGAAAAGTCTAGAAGCTGCCTTTTCAAAAACAATCCGAGTGGCTCCTAAAGTTCCTGTCTATCCTCCAGTAAATGATATTGCTGCTCTTGAAAAACTTGCTCTGGTGGCTCCCCACCTCCTGAGGAAAAGGCAGTGCCCGAGTTTGCAGCCAGAGAGGTTGGTACCTCACACCAGTCACTTAGAGTTGGGAAAGAAATACATGCTCTTTCTGTCTCTTTCCCTGTGGCTTGTGACTAAAAGGTCATAGAGCATCATAAAGAAAGGCCCTTGTCTGTGCCCTTCTCATCAGAAGGGCAGCCCTCTGGGTGCTCTGCTATAAGAGTGCAACTGAAGAAGGAAGGCTGGCGCTGGCTGAAAGATTGGGAGTAAGGTGGATACAGGAGGCAGAACTGTTCCTAGTGAGACGGTAGGATTGCTTCAAGGGTTAAAGGCTTAGTGGTCAATAGAGAAGCCAGTTTGGGAGTGTGAGAACCAAACCGAGAGTAAGATCTAAACTGCCTTATACTTTATTTTTTTCAAGCCTCACAGCTTTGGGGACAGTCCCATGAGTTGAGTGAGGAAGGAAATCAGTTTCTAGCTGCCAAAGCTGGCAGCACTCAGACCTGCATAGTTCTTTCTGCAGATGAAGGAGACAGGATTGTGGCCCTGTGTTTCACAGAGGATGCACTCGGTGCACAGGCTCACAGGGCAAAGTGGGGACCTTTGCAGGATGCTCCAGGGAAGATGTACATTATGTTTGACAAGGTTGAACATTGTGTTCAGCTTCAGTTTTCGCTACAGAAGGGCACAAACTTATTCTGATTTGAAAGAGGAAAAGCAGTCTCAGTAATTCCTTGTAAACTGAGAATCCACTGGAGACCTGTATCTGCTCTTTTCCACACTACACAAAGACCTGCAACCTCCACCCTGTATTTTGCTGGGAAAATTATACATTTAGCCACAGTTTTGTTCAGGTAATGTGACTCTGATTTAGAAGGTATTTCTTTTGAACAGAGAACAGTTTAGCCTCATTGTCATCAGAGCAGAGAAAAGAAGGAATGGAGCTTTATATACAGTACATGTAACACTGAACACACACATGAAATAGATTTGCAGAGCAAGGCCATGCTGATGTTAATATAATCTATGCACAGTATTTTTTTAACATAACTGCACCTTCCAACCATGACCGCTGTTTGTTCCGTCAGGCAGAGGCTGTAATTACAGTTTGTAACCAATATCCCCCGGCCTCAGCCGCTCCTGTCACCTCAGTATAAATACCCTTAATGTTTTACAAAGAGACAGGGCCTGCTTGCTCTGCCCAGCTAGGTGCTTACATTCACTTCCAAGGAACTCAGGTAGTCAGGCTAAATCTAGACAGATGTACGAGAGTTGGAAGGAAACAGCTTAGCTTTTCTCAACTGATTGGCTAATACTGGTCTTCTTCTGTGACTTGGAGAGCTGTAGTGGTCAACACTGGCATGTCATCAGGTTTCCAGACTCACACATTACCTTTGCTAAACAAACTGATGCCTCCCACCCCTTAGATTTGCTACCATAGATGCATCTTTGTAGTGCCTTCCCCAGCACCTCCTCTGAAAAAAGCTATTTGCTCCCAATACATCGTTACTGCAATCAGGGCTCTGATGCATTAGGCACTATACACCTGTCAGGAGCTAAACCATGCCAGGGCTACTACCTGTGGGTCACAAAGTCCTGAAGCAGATGAGCTTTTCAGGATAAAGGAATTTATAGAATCATAGAATCATTCAGGTTGAAAAAGACCCTTCAGATCATCAAGTCCAACTAATAACCCTACTCTACCAACTTCACCACTAGATCAGATCTCTAAGCACCACATCTAAGTGATGTTTAAACACCTCCAGGGATGGTGATCCAAACCCCTCGCTTGGCAGCCTATTCCAGTGTCTGACTACTCTCAGTTAAAAAAGTTTTCCTGATGTCCAACTTAACCCTCCCCTGGTACAGCTGGAGGCCCTTCTTTCTTCTTCTATCACTAATGACCTGTGAGAAAGACTAGCACCCACCTCTCTACAATGTCCCTTCAAGTGGTTGTAGAGGGTGATGAGGTCTCCTGTTAGCCTCCTCTTCCTCAGGCTAAACAGCTCCGGCTCCCTCAGCCACTCCTCAGCAGACCTGTCCTCCAGGCCCTTCAGTAGCCTCATTGTTCTTCTCTGCACCCACTCCAGCATCTCAATGCCCAAGATCTTTGTATATGAATCCATATCTTGGAGCAGTATAGATCTCCTGTGGCCTTGGTTATCTGAAGCAGACAGATTAGCACACAGATAGCCCAGAGCTAGAGGGCTCCATAGTAGAACATGACAGACTGATAATAGCTGGGGTAGTGGTTATCACTTCCCACAGAATGCTACCAAAACAGATTGCCGTAAGGGCTTTCTCTTTTGCATTAAGTCACACTGAAAGTTGAACCTGTTTGGTTAAGTCTAACGTCGATCTATGACAACTGACCACGGCCATCTCCAACAAAACATGCACTCAAAGCAAGCAGGAGTTGAATTCTCAAGCTGATGACATACCTGTCGTAATAAAAGGAGTTGTGTGGGTTTGTGTAGTCTTGCGTTCTGTTTTCCCGAGCTAGCAGAAATCTGCACTAGAACGATTGGCAGTTTCACTGTGATCCTCACAGACATAAAGTAACTGAATCAGCAAGTCAAGATTTTTTCTAAGACACGAAAATCTCCACTCTGTGCTGTTGCAATTATTCCTTCCTCTCAGGAAAGAAACTTGCCTTGTTTATAAACACATTAGTTAACTTCTCTATTCTATGATTTCTGGCAATTCCTTCTTTCTTTGCACTGAAAGTAAAAAACAAAAAAAATACTACAGAGGAAATCAGGTGGGAAGGACCACAAAAATGAGAAAGTCCATTGAATTAATTCACTTTACCTGTAGGAGACAGGTTTAAAGTAACACATCCTTCACTAAAGCAAAGCAAAAGTTATAACTACTCTTCGAAAGCTGTCACAGTGTGGCTATGCTGCACAGCAAGAGTACTAACCCCCAAAATAAACTCTGGTGGTGCATCCTGAGCTTTTCACCGTTGCACTCTGTGTTGCTCAGATTTAGGAAAGCTGAAGGGGAAAAGTTTACCCATAAAATAAAGCCCCCTCCTACTTTGAATTAGCACTGAAGAATGCTAATACCATTTCATAACTATAAACGTCCAGAGAGACCAGCCCACTGGCATCAGTGAAAGAGGACAAGACTGAAGTAGCAAAGAGGAGCTGGTGGGAAGACAGCTCCTACAGCAGCTGCTTAATAAACAGAAAGGTAGTTACCACCTCATCTGTGCTTCATCTCTGCCTCTAACAGCTTGGCATGAGGTTGGGTCAGCAGCTTGGCTATCTACTGTTTGCCTTAACCTTGCTCTCCATGTCCCCAAGGCAGAACACCCAGCTCTGCTTCGACTGCTGTGCTAGAAACTAGAACCTGAGCTGGGTTGTCAGAGTAACCAAACATCTAAAGACCTGCTGGGTACCCAGACCAACAGATCCTGACTCTGCATACAAAAAAAAAAAAACCAGGCAGAATACCTCTTCTAATTATGCATTTGGAGCAGCTCCCAGCCACACTGGTGTCAGAAGTTGAGAAGATGTGTGTAGGTCCTCTGTCTACTGCTCTCTCAAGGCCTGTGGTGGAAAGTGATGAAATGAAAGTTACGAGCACTGTTTTTAAAAATAGGCAGTGAGGAAAAGGCCAGGCTTTCACTAACATCGGGTTTTCTCCAGCAGCAAAAGGTGTCTGCAGAGGTGTTTAATGTCAGCCTGAAGTACATCTGTCTGGTTTGCATCAGGATGCTTCAACGCTGATCTTGGCCTGAGCAGGAGGGCGCTAAGGGTCCCCTCCACCCTCATTATTGTGAGGGTGTGTGATGAGGTGTGGCACTGCGCCTAGCGAGCTGCCTCAGGTGGAAACAGGCACAGCTCATGCCCACTTTGGGTGGGACAGAAACCAGTTTCAAGAAAATAAGCCTGCAGGGGTAATAATGTACAAGGCTTCCTTCCAACCCTTGATATTCTGTGATTCTGTGACCTGATTTGTTCTTGTCACACTAACCCCACATTTGATCCGTCTTTAAGGGTTTTTGACTGAGGCAGCCAAGGATGCCTAGCACTAGCTCAGACACCGTTGCATTCCTGCGCACAGGGATGGCAGTGAGAAGCTCCATTCTGGAATGATCTTCTTGGGACACAAGAAGAAGATTGACAGAAGGACCTGGCTACCAGTTCTCAGGAAGAGCTGTGATTCTAAATGGTGTGCAATGGACAAAGCAGTGGAGAGTGGCATGAACAAATGGATGTGCTATCTTTCTCAAAAGCCTTGAGCGCAGTGAGCTGAACTCCACAGAAACATTTCCTGCTGATTTGACCGATCTCAGGACTGAAGCCCACGTAAGGGAAGGTTTTGTGCAATGGTTTCATCCTGCTTCTGGCACTGTCACGTTAGCAGATCCATTCCTGTTGGTGAAAGTCAGTTTCACAGTGTTTACCTGTTGGGCTGAGGACCCTGAGCCTAAACAAAGGGTGATTATAAAAATTAGAAATTCATATCCTCCCATAACAGCTACATTTAGAAAAGTGTCTGTGGTTGTCACACTGCTTCAGGTTTACCATCACAATTCACTGTGCTTCCCTCCAGCAGCAGCAGATAAATCTAGCCCTTCTTTCTTTCTCTCTCGTGCTGACTTTTAGTCAGCAGCGCACAGAGAATCCCCAAAACTCTCCGGATTCGGGATTCATGCACAGAAGAATTTGCTAGCTTCATTTTTTCTTTCCATATTAAAGTTTAAAATTGCCAGAAAAAAAAACAAACATTGCAACATTTTCAAGGACCACTCTTTTGACCTATCAGAGGTTAAAAGCTAATGTGCAACCTGGAACTGAAAAAGATGCAATCTAAAGACAAAACGAACGGTCACAGAGTCACAGAACAGTTCTGTCTGGAAGAGACCTTCAAGATCATCAAGTCCAACCTTTTCGTAGCTTTAACAGCCCTATCAGTTGACATCCTGACATCCAACCTGAACCTCCCCTGGCACAGCTTAAGGCCACTAGGGAAACAGATCTGCCTCTGCCTCTCTACAACCTTCTTTCAAGTAGTTGTAGGAAGCCATATGGTCTTCCCTCAATCTCCTCTTCTTCAGGCTACACAGCCTCAGGTCCCTCGGCTATTCATCATCTACCTCTGTACAAAGTCTTGTCTATTCCTATCAAAGCACACTGATTGCCATCTCGGACCCTAGATCAAGTAATTCCTGTACTCCTTCTCAACTGAATTAACCTGTGTTGCCCCCCATTTTCTGTGTGGCTATGGCCATTGCTGAAAAGGACTGGGATTCTTCTCCAGAAGGGTAAGTTTGATGATTTCCAGAAAGGTTCCTTGCAGGAGTTTTTCAAGGCAACTGCAACTATGAAAACCAGAAATGATGGCTGTCAAGTATAAATCGAGATAAACCCTCTCCAGCTGAGAGAAACTGAGCAGATACCGTAGGTCAGTCCTTACTTAGCACTGACCAGCAAAAACACCAATGGGTTTTTTTATTTGACAGTTTTGTTTAAGACTGTTCAGCCTGAAGAGGAGAAGACTCCAATGGGATCTTCTAGCAACCTTCCAGTCCCCAAAAGCGGACTATTAGAAGACTGGGGAAAACTATTCACAAGGACAGGGAACAATAGGGTCATGGTTTGAAGCTGGAAAAGGGCAGATTGAGGCTGGACATGAGGAAAAAGTTCTTGAATCTGAGGGTGGGGGATCCCTGGAACAGGCTGCCCAGGGAGGTGGTGGAAGCCCCATCCCTGGGGCCATTCCAGGTCAGGCTGGATGGGCAATGTATTCTAGTGAGAGATGTCCCTGCTTGTTTTAGGGGGGGTGTTGGACTACATGACCTTTGGAGGTCTCTTCCAACCCAAAATATTCTGTGATCAAACAGGTCTTCCATCTTGTCATCTATGTTATCACATCTCTTTAGAAGACTAAAATTGATTTCTGCTAAATTGCTTAGCCCTGCTCAAAGAACCGACAAACTGAACTTTCACTCCTAGTACCTGTTACTATCTTCTACTGGTTTTAACAAGTGGAGGGTTTTTTTCCTTCTGAAAGAACTGAAGACATTTGATTGCAGCGAGGCTCTAGGTGATTAAATCAAATCACACAATTAGCTAGAACAAAGTCTTTTTCCAGAACTAGACAAATAGTTAGTTACTCTGAACAAAAGATTCACAAGAGCAGTTTAAGTATTTCCTCATAATTTTATGTAGGGTTAGTAAAAAACATAAATAAAGAGACAATCCATATTCATAACTCATGTATTAAGAGTTTGCTTGGAATCTGCATCCAAATTTCACCACTTCTCCTCTCTGTGATCTTCAGGTAGGCAGCAGCTGAGAACCAAGTTCTGCCTTGTTCTGGACCAACTGACAAGTTTTTCTTAACTTAGGCATGTTCTGGACTGCTATTAAGAGCTGTGTTCAACACGTTAGGGAAGTGTTTGAAGTTGGTTTTTCCTTTCTTTCAAAACATGTTTGTACAGATGAGTTGAGGCTGTATTTGCATTTCAAGTAAACGTCTTTAGCAAGGAATTTTCTTGAATGTAGCTCTTTCCAAAGGTTTCCACAGCCAATCGTTTTAAGTGCCCACAAAGCTATCACCAGGCAGGTGGCTTATTCTTCACTTTAAGATAAAACTAAGAGAAAAGTTTGGACTGAATTCGTGTTGTGCATGGGAACAGGGACGATAGACACTGTTAAAAGGCTACTAGGGATTCCCAGTTCCTCAAAGCATTGGTCTAGGTGATCCTGCTCTGGCAAGGGGATTGAACTAGATGATCTTTTGAAGTCCCTTGCAATCCGTAGTGTTTTGTGATTCTATGATTTTGCTAAACGTGGCTGCTCTAAAGCAATGTGTGATGGTTTGTCTTGTGTATTGGAAGGGTTATTGTGGCCGTGTAGTGAAGCCTAACATCTGTATTGAGTACTCCGTTAGCCAGTTTTTACAGTTAAAAGAAATATGCTTTAAGGTGTCTTTTTCCTCTTTTGCTGTGCAATGACCCTCAGTACATCTTAGCCTTTGTCCTGTATCACTATCAGAAGAGCTTACCTTCTCAGCAAAGGAGGCTTTAAGCTCTCACTGGTAAAGCAGTTCAGCTCTATGCCAAACTGGAAAATTTCACCCTTCCCCAGGGGTAAAGAAAAATCCCTACATGCCAGAGTTCAAGTCGAGCAAGTTCTTTGCTAGTTACTCTTTCCATGAGTCACACACATCTTTTCTGCACAATCTATCCAGCTCCTTGTCGCAGCGATATAAGATCAGCGTAACCCAAGTTATCCCTTATAGCCAAAAAGAACACTAGCAAGAATAAAAGTCCTCTGCAGTTACAAACAAAACCTTCTGCCCCCTTTTTTCTGCAATTTACACACTTCCCCATTCCTCTTGCTGTTCTCTTAGGTCTGGTTCTAATCAAAACAACATGCTTACCTTTTAGGTGTTCTCTTATTGTACAACAGCCACGGGATGGTTCCACAGTGTGACCAGTCCATCCAAACTGCTGTGCACCTCAAAGCGAAGCAGCCCCTCGGGGAAGCATTGATTGTCATAGGGTATTGTGGCAATGCATCCACAAAGGTCTGGGCATTATCCAAGAGGATCCTGTCATACACAATAATCCCACTGAAGTGCTTGGAATGCCTACAGAGTCTCACTTTTCAGAATCTATCCAGAAGGGTGGCTGGTGATGTCTGGGCTCTGTGGCACACGGGTTATGTTCTCCTCACTTTCAGTAGGAGGTTTAAGGGTTAGGTAGCCTGTGGAATCCAACAGCAGTTACACTAAGGGTTTGGCTGCTTAAATCTGTGACTTAAAGGTGTTGAGAGTCACGGGTTTATGAGTGCGCAGGAGTAACACAAACCATTTCCAACTGCAGGCAATGGATTATCCTTTGTTTACCTGTATTTGTTTTACTAGGTGTTTTTTGTTTCTGCCTACAGTTTTAATGGTACACAAGAATAAAAACCATTAGGATTTGTACATAACAAATGCCAACGTACTCAGAGGAAAAATCCAAACCGCACAACAGGTTCGGATTTGTTGTAAAAGCACGGTGGTGTGAAAAATGAGCACGAGTTTTATGTTCCATTTTATCCCTTTGAGTGTTGTCTGGCTTTTCTAAACGAGGTACATAAATATTACTGCATAAGCTGGAAAGCACTTGTTTAAACATGTGCATGCCCACAGTACCATAATTTACAGAGACTCAGAGCTGGCACCACGTTCCGACAGAAATTGAGGGTTGCACCACATGTACTGAACAATTGCTCTAATGTTTGAAGTACAATGGCCCCACTGTTTTGTTTCCAAGTTCTTTAGGGAAAATGAGTGCAGATTTTTTGGGTACCGTATTACCTCTCTAGGTACTGTACAGAACTGCTTGGTGCATCATCCCTGAATATAGCTGTTACGGACAATACAGCAAAAATAGGCTCTTCAAATGAAGGCTTAGGCACAGCTTACCCACTGGCACTTGGGGTCAAAGCACTGAAGTCCAGTGGAAATGCTGTAGTAGTCTGTAGATTCAGGGACTGCAGGTGGGATAATAAAACACAAATAAACAAAAAAAATCAATTCAAAAATAACAAATAAACAGGCTTTCTAAAGAAATCTCTGAGTTACGTTTACCAGTTTCACCATTATAAACCACTGAGTCAGCCAAGTGCTTTGTTTAATGAGCTGGTAGAGTCAAGGGGGCTGGGGACCCTATCAAGAAGCAACAGTGCAAGGCAGGAGACAAAAAGCCCTGCATTTGCCCCTGTTAGAAGACAATCCTCTGCCTGGGGTGCATTACAGTATGCGCTCTGTAACTGCTCACAACCTGGTGCTCCCAGCCCAGGGCAGCTCACTCAGAAAACCCCAAAGGTTTCCCCAGCTTAGGTTTTTCCCTCCATAGCACTGCAGGGATCACAGTCTACGTATGGCCACTCCTTGGAGAGCAGCTGTAAGACAGAAACGTTTGGGTGCTGTGTTGATTCTATGCTTATTTCTTGACAACATGTTAGCAGTTCGCTTTGCAAGTGGCCAAAACTGACCTTCTCACCTCAATTAAAGGCAAGGACCTGTGTAGGGCAACTGCACTGAGCACAGATCTGCCAAGAGATCTGCACACACACACGTTGGGAAGTCTATCAGGCTCTAAGGCAGCTCAACCATTCAAAATGGTAGTTTTCTGAAGGAGACTTTGAACGGTGCGATGCCTGTAGCCTTGCAAGACCTCCATGGTCTCTGCTGCATTTGAGTCTCTCAGCCAGAACCTCTGACAGTTACCAAAAGGCTGCAGCAGTATTTCCCTCGCGCTGTAGTAGTTCTTAGCAAAAACTGCAGCTCTCTGGGATTGAAGTGACTCTGCTGTGTCTTGCTTTCATTGCTTGCATGTTCATTTCTAATGGTTTCTAGTTCTGTTAAGCAGTGAATTGTACACCAGCGCAACACTTCTCGCTTAGACTGCAGCACGCTGTGAGACCAGCACTCACTTCTAACACATGCTGCAGTTTGGGTGGCAAAAGCTGACGTAGATTACATGTTTTTCAACTCCGGTGTGCTGGCAAAAGGTTTAATTAGCTAGAGCAGACTTCAAATGCACAGCCATTTACAGGGCTGAAGGCCCCACAGGGTCCCCACACATCACATGGGTGCAGCTGGCTGTGCTTCGGGCATGAGGTGCTCAGCCTGAGGTGAGGCAGCACTCTCCTGCCCCAGCACCTCTGCTCCATCGACCACTGCCTGCACCTAGATTACAGCAATAAGCAGAAATAAAGAGGAGGGAGACACACAGCATTTGAAATTTGGGTGCATGGGGTCAGAGGGAAGGTGAATGAGAGAGGGAGGCTGTGCAAGGAGGAGGAGACACACAGCAGAAACTTCCCGGATGGCATGGAAGGCTGGATTGATGGGCCAAGGTTAATTGTATGAGGTTCAACAAGGACAATTACCAGGTCCTGTACTTGGGTTGTAGCAATCCCCTGGCAGGCTACAGACTTGGGACTGTGGGGCTAGAAGGCTTCTCAACAGAAAAGGATCCAGGATTATTGATTGACAGCAGCTGAACAGGAGCCAGAAGTGTGCCCAGATGGCCAACAGCAGCAGCAGTAGTGTGGCCAGCAGAGAGGTGATGGTCCCCCTGCACTGGGCACTGGTGAGCCTCACCTTGAGTACTGGATTCAGTTCTGGGCCGCACACTACAAGAAGAAGGGCACTGAGGAACAGCTGAGGGAACCGGGATTGGTTAGTCTGAAGAGCAGGAGGCTGAGGGGAGACCTTTACACACTCTACAGCTACCTGTCAGGAGGTTGGAGTGAGCAGGAGCTCAGCCTTGTCTCCCTGATGGCAAACAACAGGACCAGAGGAAATGACTGCAAGATGCACCAGAGGAGATTTAAGCTGAATGTTGGGAAGAAGTTCTTCACCCAAAGAGTTATTAGACCTTGGAATGGGCTGTCCATAGCAGTGGTGGGGTCACCGTTCCTGGAAGGATCTAAAAGGCAGAGAGATTCAGTGCTGAGAGACATGGGTTGGCGGTAATCCAGCCGTGCTGGGTTGGACTTGATGATCTTAAAGGTCTCTTCCAACCAAAGACATTCTGTGGATGTCTGAGAAAGACTACATGTCTACTGTACTTCCCAATACCTTGCAATTGTTAATACAAAACATTAATTTCCTTTCCAGAAGCGTAGACCAAGTTCTGGACTTAAACCACTTACAAACATTTAAGAACTATTAAGCAGATTAACAGATTTATCATTTCAACAACTAAGCTTTAGCCTTAACAAAACACCTAAACAGAATGGAATTAAGGCTTAAATAAAGACAACATGCTTAAGGAACATTTTATATAGCATTAAATAATATGGCTTAGCCTGTCAGTGAAATTTATGAGCTTTAAAAAACAGTAAGTGTTGGGAAGCATGCAGTTACCCAACAACCTTGCAATGGCTCACGTGTTGAATGAGAAACTCTGAGCCCCTCTGTCGACTGAAAACGACTTTTTAATGTGATTGAAATTTTCAGGCATTTGTGCATTTGTCTAGCTAACTTGCTAGGTAACAAAAAAGCACAGCAACAAAGAGGATGACAGCGAACAAAAGAACACTCTAAGAATAGGCTGTTGAGTTTTTAAGGCATATTCACCGAAGTGCTCAGAAAAAACATCCTGTAATCTGGTTCTTGCTAAAACAGTTTCAGGAAAGTCACAAACAGCTGCTAGGTTCTGATTCCCTTTCCAAATTAGATTATTAATTTAAGGGCAACAAGAGGATAAATTTGGCCGTCCCAGTTTAAATCTCCGTCTTCGTGTAGCGTTGTTCCTTACTTAGTAAGGATTTGCTCTTTGCAAAGAAATTCGGAGTTCCATCAAACAGCTGGCACAGCCAATCAAACCATTCGCAATGGGGTGTGGATGGCTCTAGCCCAGCTGTTCGGGATAACAAGGGAGCAGACAAAGGCTTGTTCGGCCCTTTCAGACCTTGCTGCACTGCTTCTGTTTAGCTTTTACTTTGGGAAATAAAGGGAGAGCAGGAGCTGCTGGCTTGGGAATAACCGTAGGAGCTGATGGGCTAAAAGATCCATTTCCCTGATCCTCATGCCCACTTGCTCACGTGGGCACAGACTAGGATGGAAACAGCGTGGGGTGAGGAAGTCAGGGGATGCCCTCAGCTTTGCCACTCCTCTGCTTCTCCATGAGGGAATTTAGTGTGGACTTGATGATCTTAGAGGTTTTTTCCAGCTTCAACAGTTCTGTGATTCTGTGAATACCCCAGGCTAGACCTGACCCCTCCAAGGGCTTCCCCCTCCAGCCCAGGGCTGCTCCTTCCTGAACAGTTGCTATAAGCACACAGCAAATTTGTGCCTATCAACTGTGAAGGGGAACCCCAAAACATGGCAGCTCCACTACCCCAAACCTCTGGTCATGATGAGTGAGTGACTGTAACCAAGTCCACCCTGATCCTGCGTCGTGCAGGGGAAAGCAGGCAGAAGGTAGGGCTGGATATGCACCCCAGAGGAACGCACAAATTCCTGAGAAGAGAAGGCTGCAGAGGTGCCGCAGAGTCAAAAGTAAGCAAAACATTTTAGGAAACCCTAAAGGGAAGAGTGGAAGAAAAGCAGAGGAGCTCTCTGGAAATGTCGCTTTCGTAAGCCATAAAACCCTGGTTTCCCCGTCTGGAAGAGCTGCCCGCAATGCTCGGAACAATGTGTTTTTATTTTTAGTCTTTTGCACCAGATAGCCATTAAAATATTACAATTAAAGTACAAGATCAGAGTAAACTGCTGCGAGTGGGCAAAAAACTGCCATTGTGTCGGTGAGAGAGATGTGTTTGTGAGAGCTGGAGTGTGAGGTGCAAAAGCGAGATTGTTCTACACAGCTAACACACGAGACCAGCATTTTATAGACTTGTTTATAAAACTGCTGTAGGGCTTTTTGATGCTGAATGTAATTTTCTGTCTGTGAAACTCACAGAAATTTAGAATCTCGAGTTTTGAAAACTGCCAAATGTGTTGTTAATAAACGCACCCGAAAATATTGTAGTGAACGAAATGGCTTGAAAAGGAGCCCAACTTGTACGACTGAAAGGAAGAGACATTCTTCTTCTTTTTCTTGAAGGCATCTGACTGTGCAGGAATGCTTTGTTGAAAATTTAAGGATGGGCAGATAATGAAAAGCTTGGTGAGGCCCGGAGCAGCAGAGCGTTTTAATTAAACCACAATTATCTTTGCGGCACCATTGGATCCTGCGTGGCCACGCAGGGTGTTTGTATATTTGCATCCCACCCCGCATTGCTCGGCAGACACAACTCCATCCGGACATCCGGAATTTGGTTTGGCTGAGTTGGTGACTTGTTTCAGATGTTGGTATCTGTTGTTTAAAAAGGAGGATGGCTACTTTCCCCTGTATGTTCTGTAGCCACGTTGAGTGATGATCAGAGCACATGGGTGAGCTCAAGGGAAACCTCCAAGCCGCACTCAGATACTGAGGTAATTTATACGGCTGTTGTTCATTAGGCTTTGCCTGTGTGTGTTGCTCTATCTGCAGCTGAACTGGGTTGGGGACTGAGGTTCCTGGGCAGCCTCCCAGCTGCTCACTGTTGCTTTTGCTTTTTTCTCCTGTCAAAGGTTACCCTCCTCTGAAATCTGCCTCTGCTGCTGCCTGCTTAGGTTGACATCTGTGGAATTGATTATTTGCCCTGTCGTGATTGCTCAGTCACGGATACCTCTCCATAGGTGCTCACTTCACAGAGAGGATTCTCCCTGTGTCTCTCCTAAGTTTTGCCTGAATAGTGCCTGGGGTGAGCTTCCTCCATGGGCTTGCTGATCCCTGCACCTGTCAGTGTGGCTAAGGCTGCCCTAGGAGTCCAGAGCTTATCACAACACAAAGGCATCAGAAGTCCTCTGCGTGTGCGAGCTCCCTCTGAATAACCTCCCTGAGAAACGAGAGCCTCTGCTCCAGTTCACTGTGCTGGTTCTTGTTCTCAGCCTCTGCTGCCATCAGTGCAGGCTCCCTCAGATAGACTGGCTGGAAGGGATCTTAGAGATCACCTACCCCAACCTCCCTGCCACAGGCAGCAGTGCCTCTCAACTAGGCTTGGTTGCCAATCAAAAGCAAATTTTAGTCTGCTTTTGGCACACCACAAGGTAGGCATTAAAGAACAATCCCTCTTATGGTTTCGCTGTCTTCATGCATGTGGCAGGGCTCCCCAAAAACATAACTGTCTGTAGGTAGGGCATGAGGCAATGGGAAGCTGCGGAGTTGTGGCAGTGTTTACCATGTGGTGTCATGGGGCAGATCCTCCGCAAAGGTCATCACAAGCTAAACACTGTCAGTCCTAAAAGGTCCTTGCACAATTCGCATTTTAAAAAGAACATATTCTATATAGACTGCCATGCTTTAGAGAGGCCAGGAGTAAGAGAAGGGAGACTGCTGCTGGAATGCCCTAATTAAAGCATACAATAGGAATATTAACCAAGTGACCTTAGGGGTGGAAAGGAGGCCGTAGGATGGGGGTAGTTGTGATATACTCCTTAGTACCGCGTTACACTCCAGTGCCCTGAAAAATGAGATGGAGAGATGAGAAAAGAGCAGTCCTGCGATCCTGGCTGGAAAAATATGTCCCCACCCAGGCAGCAGCTTTGTCTGGGGCTAAAGCCACATATTTAATGTCTCTGAGGGCCTACCAGTGTCCCCCATGGCTCGGGTACCCAGTGGCCTGCAGCTCCACGAGCCCGTGCAGACCCTAGAGAGGGTGCTTACCACATACAGTTTTGACAGCGGAGTTTGTGTTACTTTTTCCACCTTTGTGTGAGTGACTGATGGTTTGACGTAAGGAGTTTAAGAGAAACCTGACTGGGAGTAACCCCACAGAATAAAGCACTCAGTTCCTGCGAGCAGGAAAACATTTAAAGCACTTCCTGTATCCATCATCCTATCTATATTTTTCAGGATACTGTAATGATAATACAGTCAGTCTCCTCTTAGTCACACAGGCTGTTTGGGAGATGGTATCTCTGGGTCTGAGGTGAGGGAGCATCTGCCAGCAGACTGCTTCAGCCAGGAAAATCCTCTGACACACAGTGCTCTGTACTTGGCAGTCTCCTGGCTCACTCTGGGAGGGAGTTTGCAGTGAAGTCTGCACATGCTTCTGCCTCTGTTTTCTTGCCACTACAGAAAGGCATCCTTTCCTTACGTTACGGTCCAGGTCCTGCTCTATTTTGTTCAGATCTAACAGCTCAACCTCCTTCTCTGTCTCAACTGATCTTGCAGGTAAACTATGTTCTTCCTATTGAACAGTTGTTTGTCCCGTCTCCCTCAGCTCCAGCCTTGTGTGTGTGGCTGTGAAATTACTCCATTAGTTCTGCTTCTTGTTCATGACCTGATGTCCTTGTCTTATCAGCCTCTGAAGTTGAGGCTGCTGACATACAGTACACGGTAGCTCGGGGCTGGGTTTCCAGGGTAGTTGTCAGCAGTAGCAACAAAGAAGGATGGAGAATCTTAGCCAGAGCCTGTCACACAAACATGCTTAGAGTAATGAGAGCCTTCAAACCAGCTTGGACATACATGCCCTTCACACCTGCCCACAACTTGTGGATGTACAGTATTTGTCTCAGCAATTTCCCCTGATCTTTCGAACAGCATTTTGGAGCTGCTCTCAGTATCAGCAGCAGGATGAGTAGAGTAGTCCTGCTCAACTTCAGTTTGTAGTTTGCGCCAAGGACTGCATCCAAATATCAGCTCTTACAGCTATAATTACACAAACTTCCTTGCAAGCAAGCCCCCACTCAGAGGAATGCATCCCCATACCAAAAGTTCTTTCAATACCTTTGCTGGCATCAGTCCTATGTAGCCTGGACAAAGCGAGAGAATGAGGCTTTTCAGCCCCTTAGCAATTCATACCTCAGGTCTTTGTTGCTGAGGCACAGGAATGAAGCTGCTTCCCAGGGAAAAGAAAAAGGTTAAAAAGACCTCAATGTAATCTTGTTTCCCTTCATGATTAACTGCAGCAAGAAAAAAAGGGATCTCTTTCATAAGGTTTAGGTCTCTGGAAATGTATTGGAGTCATGCTGCTCTGTCAGCTGAACAGGAGCTCTCGATGTGACACGCTGCTAGAAGAGACAAAGCTGCTCTTGGATACGCGAGCAAGTACCCCAGGAGAGGTCGAGGAGAATGGCCATCGCATGTCTGCACACACTTACAGCTCAAATATTGTCTGGGCTTTGGAGCTGAAGTTCAAAAGGGATGCTGATTGGTTGTAGAAAGTTCAGAGTAAAGCCACGGCAATGATTAATGCAGACATGACCAAACTGCCTCATCCTATGAGACTGGTACAAAAATCTTTGTTTGATCAAAAGTCATTAAAGAGGAGCTTGATGAACAACCAGTAGAGGACAACATGGATCCTCAGGAGTTCCACTGCTCACTACATGAACCATAGAGATATTGAAGGTTGGAAAAGACCCTTGAGATCATCAAATCCAACCAAACAATCGTTCTCTACCAAGTTCACCACTAGACCAGATCTCTAAGCACCACATCTAAACAATCTTTAGATGAAAGATGAGACAAGGCAACAGTAGAAAATGGGCTGGCCACTCAGCTTCTTCTCTAATCCTCCCACAGTTCTGACATGGACTGCTTGCATTTCATGTGGCTCAAGTGAAGCTGGTTAGCCACCTGGAAAATAAACATCACTTATGAGGAACACCATGAATTCAGGCTCCTTAGCTCAGTAAAAAGAAGGTTAAGGACTGACATGTTCAAAGACTGCTATGTGACTAACAAACCTTTGACAACAACTATTCAATGGAGCAAAGGAAAAGGACTATGTCGGTTGCTTACAAACCCTCACTCGCTAAGCAGAACAAATCCTTTCTGAATACAATCCAACATTTGGTCCCTTGAGAAAAGCTTGTGGCAGCAACAAACTCTCTTCTTTCCTCCTAAAGTCATTCTCCTTTGCACAACCCTGTGCAGAGGTGTTGCTTCTTCACGTGGTGAATGGCTGTAGTTGTTACAACTACAAGAAATCTCATCAAAAGTGACCTTTTTGTGCTGCACTGAAAGGAGTCTATCAAAATCCTTGTACCTAGTTCTAGGTTTGGACCTCATGAACTTGTAGAACAAAACATATCCTAAACTCTAAGCAGTCCAGGTGCTCCAGCAGCTCACTCCTTTTCCAAAGGTGGCACAAAACTGCCAACAGCATAAACTTCACAGCAAACTGTGCAGGTTCTTCAGACTTAGTACAGAAAAAAAACCATGGCCAGAAGCCCTTGGCCAGGATAGCCCATGCTAGAAGAGTTTTAAACTTCACGGTGTTTCACGGCACAGAACCATTGTCTTGCCAGAGCCCGCACTACACAGGAGAGCGTTTAGGAGACAAGCATAAGCAGGGGACACTGGGAAGCCAACCCTCTCAACAGCAAAGCCTAAATAACCTTAAATACAGTTTTATGGATCATCACAATCCTGTGTTCTTGGCTTCCTTAAGGACAGACTAATGCGAATCTCATGACAACAACGAGCACTTCAACTGACCTCATTGTGCCTACTGGGGCTCTTAAACAACAGCAGAATTAGTGTGTGTTTCTATTCAACCTTCTCGGTCACCACGGCTAGAGTTGACCGAGTGCTCCTCAGCAAACAGCACCCGGGTGAACGATTGTTTTACTTGGTCAGCTGCTGCGATGACAGGGCAGCTGGGCAGCGGATGGTATGTGTCACTGCTGGGAGGCAGCAGACAGAGAGTCAAGTTGAGGGCTTAGGGGACAGGCTAAGGAATGCCAGTGGGAGCTTGTGCAGCGTGTGGGAACCAGCCGCATTCAGAAGGGAATGAGAAGTCCCAGCTAGTGAGAGCAACACAGATTTTGGGAAGTGGTTGGAATGATCTTCCACACAAGATGGCTGATAGTTGCTTCTAAAGATGCCAGAGTGGATTCAAACATTGCTGGTTTTCCCAGCAGTTTCATTGAAGTAACTTGCCAGACTGGACAACACCAAAACATCCTCACACCAGCAATGGGAACTACTGCTTGTCCACCCGCAAACATGTTTGATGCAATTTGGGGTCTTCCTCTACATGTAAGAGCTGTGTAGATCAGAATCCTTTGTGTGAGGCCAGATACTTTCCTTTTCATGGGTCCAACTCTACCCCTTTAAAAGGGAGCTGTGGAAACCAGTAAAACAACCTGTACTTGCTTTTGGTACCTCGATATGCCAAACGCAGTACCCCTGTGGTTTCCAGAGAAAGAGCAGCCTGTAATATTAGGAAGACTTTCTTCTCAGCTGTCTCCATCCCTGGCATCCTGAGTCCCATCCCCGCTCCTGAGAGCCAGCCTGGCAGGGGGATCAGTGCAATGAATTTTGCAGTTACTGCCTGCGCACAGTCACTGTCACCAGCCACAATCCCAGGACCTCACACATGCTGGAACACCTCTCCCATGCATTTTTCTCCTCCTGTTCTGGCTCATTTGGATGGTTTCCTTGGAAAAACGAACTCTTTATGGTTGTATAACTTGAGAACCTACAGGAGATATGTTGGCCCCGCAGCTAAACTGGTTTGGAGCACGATCTCCTAGAAATGTCCAAATGCCCTTGTGACCACCAGAGGGGGCCTGCATTGTCCCAGATCACAGTCAAAGCAGAAAATGATGGTTTAGGAGGAAGAAAACAGCCTCCGGTGGTCCTAGGCTACACCTATAGGCACGGAGTGATGATCCGCTGATTGCAACCCACAGGTGTGGTGAAGGGAAAAAGAGGTTCATGTGGGTCGAGCAGAGAGTGCAGCCTGGTACCCAATCCATCAGCTATGCCCAAGGGGTATCCAACAGAGGAAATTCTTGAATACTAAGAGTTTTCCTGTGAATTTACATGGGAATGACAAAGTCTGTCACGCTATAGATGCAAGTCAAGTTCTTACAGCTGTGATCAAATGTTGTCATAGTAATAGCTCTGGTTTAATTTCAAATGGGACATTTTTCAAACGTAAATATTTTATTGGTATCTGCTACAGAGCTAAAATTCCAGCTATCGTTCAAAATAGCCAAAAATACAGGGTCCAGTTAATAGCAAGAAAGAGTGGAAAAGCTTAAAGGAAAAAAAAAAAGGGGGGGGTTCCCACTGAGAAGATGAACTTCTATACAAGATAGATACACTAATTTTCATTAGCCTGCTTTCAGTTTTCACATGCTACATCTCAAAAGCACTTGTCTTTCCTTTTCCTGAACTTTGCTCTCTTTATCTGTGCAAAATGAACGCAAAGCAGATGCGATACCAGACCTGAAGCTTGCACTGCAGAGCAGCTTTCAATCACAAGGCAGCAGAAATTCTCATCCAGCACTTACAGCACAAAAACCAAACAACTGTTTATATTCTAGGACTTGGACATCCAAACGAAGCGATGGCATTCACACCACCACGTGGTATTTACAAACACAGGAAAGCTGCTGCTGGGCTGGCAATTGACAACCTTGCCTGTTCTTGCCTGAGAACACTGTACAAAGAGAACAGCCTCGCAGCTGAGAGCCTCATTCCCAGAGCCACCCGATAGCACATAAATAGGACCACTTGGGCAGAGAGCACTTATCCCCCACCCTGGCATATTCCTCTGTTTGCAGCGGATATGAAAGCTTGCAGGAGAACCGACATGGTCCTCAGTGAATTTTATTTAATTACTCACTTGAATTCACTTGAAAGAACTATTAAACTGGCATCTTAATTGCTCGGGGTTATCCAGACTCGCTTTCAAAGCCCATAAACTGTCAAGGATTAAAAATGATGTCACTTCTCTAATTCCCTATTCAGAGAGGGGAAAAGTCTCCATCCAAGCCAAAATAAATATATAAACACAAAAATACACAGCCCGTGAGGAAGGGGCCAGCTCCCCACTCCCGCTGTGTTACACTTCTGCTGTGAGCAGGATCTGGAGACAACAGAAAGTCTCTGATCGGAAGAGACCTTTAAGATCATCAAGTCCAACCCAGCACTGCCGAGTCACTGCCAGCCCATGTCTCTCAGCACTGAATCTATCTGCCTTTTAGATCCCTCCAGGAATGGTAACCCCACCACTGCTATGGGCAGCCTGTTCCAAGGTTTGATCACCCCTTGCATGAAGAACTTCTTCCCCACATTCAGCCTAAACCTCCTCTGGTGCAGCTTGCAGCCATATCCTCTGGTCTTGCTGTTTGCCACCAGGGAGAAGAGGCTGAGCCCCTGCTCACTCCAACCTCCTTTCAGGCAGCTGTAAAGTGCAATAAGGTCTCCCCTCTGCCTCCTTTTTTCCAGACTAAACAGTCCCAGTTCCTTTAGCCACTCCCCAGAGGACCTGCACCAGTCTCACAGATCTTTTCTGGACCCGTTCCAGCACTTCACTGTCCTTGTAGTGAATCAGAACTGAACCCAGTACTCAAGGTGAGGCTCACCAGTGCCCAGTGCAGGGGGACCATCACCTCCCTGCTCCTGCTGGCCACACTACTGCTGATGCAGGCCAGGATGCTGTTGGCCTTCTTGGCACTGCTGGTTCAGCTGCTGTCAATCAATAATCCTGGATCCTTTTCTGTTGAGAAGCCTTCTAGCCCCACAGTCCCAAGTCTGTAGCCTGCCAGGGGATTGCTACAACCCAAGTACAGGACCTGTCTATGCTACGTGATGGCTCTCAACACGACCTGCTCCATGACCTTCCCTGGCACCAATGTCACACTGACAGGCCTGTAGCTCCAAGGATCCTCCTCCTAGCCCTTCTTGTAGATGGGCATCACATTTGCTAATCCCCAGTAAACTGGTCCTCTCCCAGATAACCAGAACTGTTGGTAAATGATGGAGAGTGGCTGGGATACACCAGCTCCCCCGGCACCCTTGGGTGGATCTCACCCAACCCCATGGACTTGTGCACATCTAAGCGGCAGAACAGCTCACTGATCTTATCCTATTGGATTTTGGGGGCTGCATTTTTTCCCCCCAACCCTGTCTTACAGTTCAGGGCCTGGGCACTACAGCCATAAAGATTCAGACAAGAAGGGAAGTCATGCTGGGAGGCTCAGATCTCAGATGATAAAGGTTCACCACCCCACCTCCTACGCCCCCCAAACAGAGAGAAACTGCCGTCCCAGGTCACATGAAAGATCCTTCCACCCCAATATCCTGCCTTTGACAGCATAAGACAGACGAATGCTGAGAGAATGATTGTAAGAACTGGGTGTGCGCAGTGTGACTCCCTCCCCACCCCTTCCACCCCACCACCAGATATCCTCCCTGTTTTCAGCAGTCCACAGATAGGGATTTCCTGAACCTGATGTTGCATCTAGTCCATTGCTCTTAATAACCAAGTAGAAGTCAAGAACCCTTCCTACCAAGAAAAAGCTTCTAGGTCTTGGCTGTATCTGAGGCAGCCGAGAGCGGCTTTACTGCTTCTTAGAAACCATAGAAGGTTTTTCCACCTTCTGACCTTCACACATGAAAATGCCATAAATGCAAGATAAGCACTTAGGAGAGTTAAGAACTGTCAGAGCTTACAAAACACAGTTGCTCCTAATGGCATAACCTTAGTTGTGTGCAAAGACTCACATGGAGTCTACTCCTTAGGTAGTAAGGCGTAACCTCAGGAACGTGTAATGACTACTAGGTTCAAACGCCCTTCAATCTAGCCAGGAACTGGAAAAATTAAGAAACAAACCAGAAGATAACTTGTTGGCATAGAAGCATTGGGCGTTAGCACAGCTGGCCTGCCTTCCCTTGAAGCGCTGTGGATTCCTTGTGCAGCAGATCTCCATACATGGCTGTAGGGACCAGCTCTCATGGAATAACAAGGAATGGAAATGAGAAAATGAGACTCATTGTTACCTTAGGGGAAGGAAGCAAGTGAGGAGAGAACGTTTCCTTCCTGACATCAGATACTCCTGTGCTCTGCCTTTGGTTTTATTAACTTATTTAAAAGAAGAATTAGCTTTATTTCTGCCTTAAATAAATAAATAAATGACGCCTGAATCCTCTTGTCCTCCTGCTCAGATGACACCCACTTTCCTCTTTTTAAAATTTTTATTTTTATGTAGTTAACTCAAAAATAGCTGAACTCCGTAGCCTGGCATGCAAATAGTCCTAATCTTAGCGTACACACATGTTCAAGCCTGAAAACAGAGTAAGACAAAAATAAAGGTGTTGGCAATGCTGAATATGGCTGCTTGGCATTTGCTAAGACCTTTAGAATGTCCTGATTAAACACCCCCATGCTCTGTGACTCAACACAGCTAGAACTGCCTGATGGCAGCACTCATGAGGCTCTGCAGTAGCTACAGAAAATGAGGGAGAGTGATGCCTCACAGGTATCTCTGCAGAAGCCTCTGGATGGTGGGAGAAAAGGAAGAGAAGGACTAGCACACTTCAACAGTGGCTGGAGATAATCAGCTTTGTATTTGTTTAGCAGATCCACACTACACGGTACTTGCCCCTGTGTTTCAGTTAAACCTTTAAGGCCCTGAGAGTTCACCTTTTTTAATAGGTCTGAGGACTTTAGGAGGAATTTCTTTCCTAAAAGGGTTGTCGGGCATTGGAACAGCCTGCTCAGGGAGGGGTCGAGTCCCCATCCCTGGAGGCATTTAAAAGAAGGGTAGATGTTTAGTGGTGCTCATAGGGCTAGGAAAAGGTTGGACTTGATTGATGATCTTGAAGGTGTCTTTCAGCCAAAACTGTTGTATGATTCTAAGAATTTGCCTAAAAGCAGAACACAGTGCAGGGTGTTTCCTCCCCCAGACTGCAGCTCCCAAACACTCACGCTACATTCTGCCACTGAAGCTCTGCAGCCAGGAAGCACTTGGCCCCAAGAGGTTCCAGTCCATCAGTTACTGCACACGACAACATACCCTGAACTGGCCACGCTGTGTCCCATTCCCTTGAAACAAGGGCAGTGAAGACTCATTTGGTGACAACATAGCTTCTGATTGAGCCGAGTGTTTAGGTACACGGTCACCTTCACGGAAGGACACCACTCACGGACCCAAGTGCTTTGTTGGGTTTTATCGAATTTGGAATTTCCCTATAATCCATAAACTCCACAATCCATAAACCCTAATGCCTGTGCACCCGACTTCTCAGCATCACAAGGGAAGGCCACACAAGGGAAATTGAGACAGGCTCTAAAATCGAGGTCAAAGTCTCATGAGGCAGGGACGTGCAAGTCTCTGGTCCCTGCTTCTCCCCTAACCTCTCTTTGGGGAGCACTTTCAAAGTGCTGTAGTCCTCTCAAAGGGCTTCCTGTCTCTCTGAGGGATGCAGGAAGTGGAAGTAACACTCCCTTCCCTTTCCCACCTCTTCTTTCACCCTTCTGCACAGAACTTTCTGCACTCTGCTGTGCAGTGACCAGTTCAGAGAGCCCAGTACCCACACGAGAGGGACAGGACCCAGGTACCAGTATAAGCTGGGGACTGACCTGTTGGAGAGTAGTTTGGGAGAAAGAGACCTGGGGGTCCTAGTGGACAGCAGGATGGCCATGAGCCAGCAATGTGCTCTTGTGGCCAAGAGGGCCAACAGCATCCTGGGGTGGATCAGAAGGGGGGTGGTTAGCAGATCAAGGAAGGTCCTTCTCCCCCTCTACTCTGCCCTGGTGAGACCACANCTATGATTGGAAAGGGAAGGCAGATAGAGAAAGCAAAATCATCATTCTCTGTAGACCCCCTTCAAGGACAGATGAAACAGGTAACCTTGACCTCAGATTTTGGCAACATTTAAAATCCCTTGAATTTATCTTAATGCAAGTCCATTACCTTGAAAGTAGGTGAGAGTATTGCTAGGTAAAGATAAACGGTCAGAGCCTCTACATGCTGATGCGGCGAATTAGGAGTGACAGAAATACCCACCTGCATCACAGAGTCATAGACTCACACAATGGTTTAGAGGGGAAGTGACCTCAGACCTCATTCAGTCCCAACCCCATGCCTGGTCTCTCACAAGACTAGGTTGCACAGAGCCCCATCCAACCTGGCTTTGAACACTTCCAGGGAAGGGGCAGCTGCTAGACCAGCTTGCCTAGAGTCCAGAGGTCAGAGCCAGTGACTCCTGTTAGAACGAGCTGCAGCACCGCAGGGTGTTACAACACACATGGGTGTGTACCCATGCTGAGCTTCATGTGAGGCTTCAATTCACTGAAAAGAAGGGAATGGATAGTTCTGGGTACCAGTGAGGCACAAACACATCAGTGAAACAGATACAGGCAACTTTCAGAGCCCCCAGGTTCCAGCAGCTAATCCATCTGAGAAGTCACTTCTATCACATGAGGAAGAACACTCAAGTGATCTCCGAATTTACAGGGCTTGAAGCACGGGCAGCTTCTCAGGAAATTATACAAGGCCTGAAAATTTCAAAGGAGGTTGGGTTTCTGTTGAAGAAGTGCAGTGCTGAGAAGTTTTGCTAATGGACCAAACCGAGACGCGCACCGTCGCATTTGCGTGTCTGTTTCGTGTGCGAGAATTCGGCTTTTTCCTCAGGCAAGACTTGAGGCCGTATGAGACGATCGGTTTTCTCTGTGCGGTTACGCACAGACACACCTGCACGCAGGAAGAGCTGTCACAACATGCTTCGTTGTTAAAAAAAATCCTCCTGTGGGAAAAACATGCTGGAAATGGCTTTTCCCGTGTCATCAGTTAGAACCTGGGTGGTTTCCAGTTATGGACACATCTCTCAAGGAGTGAGTGGTTCTTCCTATTGCTTATTAATTTACAATAAATTAGTTAATCAGTTACAAGGACTCTAGTGAAGGGCCTAGAGGACAGATCTGATGCGGAGAAGCTGAGGGAACTGGATTTGTTCAGTCTGGAGAAAATGAGGCTGAGGGGAGACCTTACTGCTTTTTACAGCTCTGTGAAAGGAGGGTGTAGAGAGGTGGGGGTCAGTCTCTTCTCCCAAGTCACAAGAGGACAAGAGGAGATGGCCTCGAGCTGTGCCAGGGGAGGGTTAAATCGGACATCAGGACAAATGTCTTCCCTGAGAGTGGCCAGGGGTCGGAACAGGCTGCCCAGGGAGGGGTGGAGTCACTGTCCCTGGAAGGGTTAAAAAATTGAGTAGGTGTGTCCCTGGGGAACAGAGTTTAGTGGGCAGGGCGATGGTTAGACTGGATTATCCTGAAGGTCTCTTCCAACCTTAATGATTCCATGATCCTCTGACTTGTTTAGCTTTGTCTCCTATCACAGCCAGATGCAGAATCCTGCAGGCACTTCTCCTGTCAAGCTCAGCAACTGTTTTCCAGAAGGCAGCAATGAAACCTCCATTCAAACAGGACAGCCCAGTAGCCACAGTGACACCGGAATTGGCCCATCAGTGGATGCAGCCTTTTTTCTGACTTAGGCCCCTACAAAATTAACTGGGGGAAAACCTCCTAATTAAAAACTTGCTTTGGAATATTATCCTAAGGATTTTTTAAAATCAGGTATTTTTCCCATTTGCTGCTTGCCAGATGTGACCGGGGTTGCCGGTGCTCTGGCACAGCTGATGGAGATCTCTGTGCACAGAGTTTACAAGAGATGTTTAAAAAGCATCTCCTGATCCCAAACACGATTTATTATTTTTAACTACCCTGAGTGAAAGCAATAAAATTCCCTGCTCAGCACTTGAGGAATGAGTATCTGACAAAGAATGCAGCAAAACTGCCCCCAAATAACTTTGCCCTGACCCAAATACAAGGGTAAAACAAATGAGATGGTTCTCCACTCCCCTCCTCCTTTTCTGAGAAGTCAGCATTCTCCACTGAAAATAAACCAGTGTCAGTAAGTGACAGCTCTGGAATTCTCCCTGGGAGTTACATCTCAGCTGAGACACTAAATCACTTCATGAGAATGTGTCCTGCTGTAAAATGCGTGTCGCGGGGTCCCAGCGCGCTGTCCTCGAGCGCATCCTTCTTCAAGTCAAATAGACTTTTTATCCTGCTTGGGCTTATTATAAAATATCTGCCAAAGACCACTTGGTGTGGCAGCACTGGAAGAAGCAGAGACACGCCGGGCACGTTATCCTGAACGTGAGCCCTCACCCTCCAGGCAAATCCTAGCGGAGAGCAGCAGTTTGTGTCGTCGCTGGAGCACGAAAATGAACTTGTAAAAATACCCAGGACTTCAAAAGCAAACAAACAAAGAAACACAATCCTCTGCTTGCTGGAGAGCACAAACAGCTTCCCCACAAAACATCTGAGAAAGGATGAGACAGCAGATCTTTGGGTGGTTTGGATGCTGTGTGAGGGTCTCCACCTGCACTGGGAAATCCGGGTGGTTGTCTGTTCCGTACCGGCATGAATGGTGCCGCACAACAGCGGCGGCAGAGGCGGCAGTGACAGACACCACACGAGACAGGGGTAGCAAACTGGAAAACATGGTCTATTTCTCTGCTACAGGACTGTGGGTACCACAACTACCAGTAGAAGTGGTAAAGCAAGTCCAGAAAAAAGGGATTGCAGAGACAAACAACAGACATCACAGAATCATAAAATGCTTTGTGTTGGAAGGGACCTCCAGAGGCCAGCTAGTCCAACCCCCTTACAACAAGCAAGGCCATCTCTCACTAGAACAGATTGCCCAGTGCCCCATCCAGCCTGACCCGGAAGGTCTCCAGGGATGAGCCCTTTACCACCTCTCTAGGCAGCCTGTTCCAGGAATCCCCCACTTTCCAATTCAAGAACTTTTTCCTCATGTCCAGTCTCAAACTGCCCTTTTCCAGCTTCAAACCATGACCCCTCATCCTGTCGTTCCCTGCCCTTGGCAACAGTCTTCCCCAGTTTTCTGACAGCCCCTTTCAGAGACTGGAAGGTTTCTTTAAGGTCCCTCTGGAGCTGCCTTCTCTCCAGGTTGAACAATCCCAGCTCTCCCAACATGTCCCCACAGCAGAAGGGCTCCAGACCTCTGAGCATTTTCGTGGCCCTACCTTTGGACCCACTCCAACAGCTCCGCATCTTTCTCGTGTTGGGAGCTCCAGAGCAGGACACAGGACTCCGATCGAGGTCTCAACATGGCAGAATCCCCTCTCTCACAGATTCACAAAACATTAGGGATTGGAAGGGACCTCAAAAGATCATCTGGTCCAATCCCCCTGCCACAGCAGGAACACCTAGACCAAGTCGCACAAGAACATGTCCAGGCGGGTCTTAAACCTCTCCAGTGAAGGAGACTCCAAACCACCCTGGGCAGCCTGTTCCAGCGCTCCGTCACCCTCACTGAGAAGAAGTTCCTTCTCACATTTATGTGGACCCTCTTATGTTTTAGCTGATACCCATTTCCCCTTGTCCTGTCATTAGAGATGAAAATGAGCAGAGCCTGGCTGCATCCTCCTGACACCCACCCTCCACAGATTTATAAACATTAATGAGGTCACCCCTCAGTCTCTGTTTCTCCAAGGTGAAGAGATCCAGCTCCCTCAGCATTTCCTCATCAGGGAGATGTTCTACTCCCTTCATCTTCGTGGCTGTATGCTGGACCCCCTCCAGCAGTTCTGCGTCCTCCTGGCCATAATATTCCAGATGTGGTCTCATCAGAGGAGAACAGAGCGGGAGGAGAACCTCTCTTGATCTGCTAACCACCCCACTTCTGATCCACCCCACAATGCCATTGACCTTCTTGGCCACAAGGGCACACTGCTGGCTCATGGTCATCCTGCTGGCCACCAGGACACCCAGGTCCCTTTCTCCTAAACTACTCTCCAACAGCTCAGTCCCCAACCTATACTGGTACCTGGGGTTCTTCTTGCCCAGATGCAAGACTCTACATTTACCCTTGTTAGACTTCATCACATTTCTCTCAGCCCAGCTCTCCAGCCTGTCCAGGTCTTGCTGAATGGCAGCACAGTCTGCAGGGGTGTCGGTGACACCACCCAGTTTTGTGTCATCAGCAGACTTGCTGACAGTGCACCCTAATCCCTCACCCAAGTCATCAATGAATAGATTGAACAGGACTGGTCTCAACACCAACCCCTGGGGACTCCACTAGATACTCCAACTCGACTCGGTCCCACTGACCACTACTCTACGGCTTCTATCTCACAGCCAGTTTATGATCCACCTCACTACCTGATTGCCCAGACCACACTTCCTCAGTTTGGCTGCGAGGATGCTGTGGGAGACTGTGTCAAATGCCTTGCTGAAGTCAAGGTAGATAACCTGCTGGCCACACTTTTGCTGGCACAGCTGGCCTTCCAGGCTGCAATTGCACACTGGTGGCTCACGGCCAACTTTTTATCCCCTAGCACTCCCAGGTCTTTTGCGATATGTAGGTGACACTGCAGATATTTACACAAAGCCAAGACCCCCAAGTGAACAGACCCACGTCTGTTAGAAATTAATTACACACTGCTGTATGTGATCATTTACTTTGTGGGTACAAAGCCCTCTGGCTTCAATCCAAGTTTCAAACTTGTCACCTGAACTCCCATGAAAATCCACTGAAAATGGAGAAACACCTTGTCTTGGAGTCATTGAACAAATGTAACTGATCCTTTTCTAGTGCAGTGGTTGAAAACAAGCAGATGGACTCACACATACAAGCAGACTACAACATCCCGGGTTTTCACTGTGCTCCCCCTCTCACCCACTTCCAAATGTTGAAACTGCACAATCTGATCTTTCATCTTTGGAAATCAGGAGCTTTCATGCTTGAGAGCTGCGGGAAAAGGGACAACCCACACCCTTACTCTCAGAACCTGGACAGCAATGTACAGCATCTAAAATGTCCCAGGAATTTGATGCTGAGGTCCAGGCAGTGACCCAAAGCTGTCCTGTGGGACCAGCACATTAGAAGACCTATGGAGCCCAGCATGACTTCATCTGGCATCTCTAGAACCGTATGTCCCATGGCATCCTCCAGACAGCCAGATTCCCAGAAACCCATGAACCAGGAGGAACAGGGACTGAAGAACATGCAGTGTCCATGTAGTGCTGCGATGATCTACACCTCCTGCCACAATCTCTCTGGGATCATCAGGCCAAGCAGGGGACACACAAACTCCACGTTCTCCTGGGGTTTAAGCAAGCCTAGCCGCGTGCTCCAAGCTTACCTCTAGATGTGTCAGTGGTCAGGCCATCCACTAGGATGGACAGAAGTCTGCTCTTGGGATCCACTCCACAGGTAACTTGCAGTCCCTTCTCTTTGTAACAGGCAGCAGCTACTCTGTTCACAGATCCAGCCACGGAAATCTGTATTAAACTGCCTGAGCTTCACTCTAGCTCTTGCTGAGGCTGTGCATGCTCAGCTCGTTGTGGTTCATGGTGCCAACGAGCACCACGTGAGCTTCAAGGGAGCCACATCCATGTTTGTGCTGGCCTCACCCAATTGGTGCTGTGTTAAAGAGATTAATTATCAACAAGCTTCAACAGCTGATTGTTAACAAGCTACAATCAGCAGCTTAGTGATCAAAGTGAGTCCCTTCTGAGGGCTGCAGCTGAAGGGATTCAGTTCAGTCACTGAGCCGCAGGACCACCTGAGCAGAACCAAGTGAGTGAGTGCTCCTGAGGCTCCAAGCTCCAAGGAGAGCCACATGGCTAACTGGTAAGTGGCACTCAAATGGTCCAGTCTTTCACCTCCATTGCTGGTAACTCAATGGGCTTCCCATTTCTGTGCTTGATGAGACATTCTAGCTTTGGGGCAAACGTTCCAGCACTCAGAGCTCTGCCATGTGTTTCAGTGGCCGTCTCACGTTGCTGAGCCCACACCCCTGCCTCAGTGCAGGCAACGGTGTTTGCGTGACAGAAACAGATGCCCTGATGCTGCGAGTAAGGACAGAATGAGATCTCTGGATAGAAAATTAATACAGTTCAAATGGTAAAGCACAAACATTTCTACTGTGAGGAAATGAAGCCATTAAATAGCTCATGAAAGGATGCGGTGAATTCCCCAACGTGTCAACACTGAGTTTTTTCACACCTGCCTCAGATGTTTCTGGGCAAAAATCAAGAACCATGAGGTGAAATTCTATGCATTGTCCCATACAGAGAGCTGAAAGTAATGAGCACTATATACTCCTCCTGTTCCTAAAGCCTGTCAGTTCCTCAGCCTCTGAGTACCACTGAGGTATTTTGAAGAATTCTCTAACATCTCAAGCTCAGATCATGAAAACTTCATAATTTAGGAAACTCACTCCTGTTGTTTTGCGTTTGCTCCACTTTTTGTTTTTGAAAAAATACAACCAAGCACAAACAAAAACCCCAACCTTCCCCCCAAAAGATCTGCTTAAACTACTAAACACTTCTGCCTGCTTCAGGCGCAACCCTGGTTTGGTGCCTTTGTCATAAGACAGCTCGAGTGTTTTTAATGGCTTAACTCTTATTTTACCCTGAAGGAGCAGTAGCTTTTGCAAAGATGATCGAGGGCTGGTTTTCAGCAAGGAGCAGATACTTCAGGCAGAGCACGTGCCGAGCATCTCAGCAGGAATCACTTAACTCTGTTGTGGTTTTACTCATCATCTGAAGAAGTGGAATCCTATGAGTTAAACTCCAAAATCCAAACCTAGTTAATTTTAAGAACAGTGAATACAAATTACATCACTCTGACAGGGCTGATGGAAATGAGGACTAGTTTGATATGATGAAAGCAGATAAACCATCCAAACCCACTTCCCCTTTAACTTCCTACAGTCTAAATACATGAATGTGCATCTTTCCTCATCACCTGTCTTTCATATGAGGGGGATCTGTCCAACTAAGGAACCTGCAGGCAATTGACTTTCCAGTGAACCTCCATAATGCATAAGTCATTTTCCAAGGTAGGTCCTGGAGAGCTCATGTGCAAAAGCATCCTGATGTGATTCAACAAACTGGTATCGTTATGACTCTTGGCCTGGTTTCCCAAGATACTGAAAGAGTATCTTTCCCGTAGTAACTTGTAAGCATGTGGCAAATTTCACTTGCATTTCAAAGGGAATTGGGATGTCACATAAATTCAGTTCATTAAGGACTGTTAAACTGAATGGAGGAGGAGCTTCTGCTACTGCTCCACTGAAACATGGCGATGGTACAAGACACCAGCAAACACAAAACGTGGGTATCCAGCTCTGGCAACAGGTTTGGTTGGCGTTTGCCCTGTAGGTCAGACAAGATCTACCTGTAAGACAGGAAGCTATATATTAGACTTGAGCTGCTCTGCTGCTCACACCACTGTCTCCTGTGCAGTCTTCAATAGATCTTTTACAATTTTTTTTAAGATGAGAGATGAAAGTGTCTACAGTGTCCCAAGCTGCTGCCCAACAAGTGGCTACAAGTGGGTGCCATTCAGGCTGTGGGCTAATTCCATGTAAATATTGCCTCTGACTCACAAGATCAGTGCCACCAGTCTGTGTCCTCCAGTCACAAATGGAAAGATCTAGAGTCCTCCTGCTTAACCAGGCACTTCAACCCAGGAGCCATCATCTCTATGCCATGTTCCGTGAGCCCCACAGCTGAGAAGGGCAGCACAATTAACACTCAAACCCTAAAATCTCACCCAGCAATTTTATCACAGTAATACTGATAGAACCATAGAACCATTAAAGTTGGAAAAGCCTTTGAAGATCATCCAGTCCAACCATCAATCCAACCCTACCCTGCCCAATAAACCTGTTTTCAATCATCAGATCCACATGGTTTGTGAACCCCTCCAGGGACAGAAATTCCACCTCCTCCCTGGGCAGCCTGTTCCAACCCCTGACCAGTCTGTCAGGGAAGACATTTGTCCTGATGTCCAATGTAACCCTTCCCCGGCACAACTTGAGGCCATTTCCTCTCGTCCTGTTCCTAGCGACGTGGCAGAGGTGTGCTCTACACTGGCCTCACTTCACCGTGGTGCTAGGGCTTTGGTTTGCCGTTAGAACTCTGCAGCTCGAAATTTTTGTACGGGGAGTTCTCATCTGCAAGATAAACAATACAGAAGGCTGTGTCTACTAGAAGGGAAAAATCCCCCAGTATAAACCACCACACTGAAAAATTACCTAGCCTTTATGTCAAGATTTTTCCTGTAACTGATAAATACTAAATGGACTGCAAGAAACATTGGAAATGAGCTTTAAACTACAGCTCTAATAGCTCCACAGTTTCGCTAGTCCTATGGAAACCTAGAAAATCAAGTTCAAACCACAGAGATCTGGATTACAAAGGCAGAAAAGATCAGATTCTTAGACTCTGCAAACACATGGGACCAAATATTTCTTCTGACTGAAAGGTCTCCTAGTATTTTTTTGTAGCAGTACATTTACCTACACAGTACAAATTTGTGTGCTGCTGCACACGCTGTCCCTCCTTACACCCTGACATCACAGAATCACAGAATGTTAGAGGTTGGAAGGGACCTCAAAAGATCATCTAAGCCCAACCCTCCCTGCTGGAGCAGGCTAAGCCCACAGTACTGTCTCAAGATGTCCTACATGGGGCTTGAACCCATGACCCTGGGAATTCAGAGTCTCCAGTCTCAT
The DNA here is from genome assembly GCA_013400115.1 of Rhinopomastus cyanomelas. NCBI lineage: Eukaryota > Metazoa > Chordata > Aves > Bucerotiformes > Rhinopomastidae > Rhinopomastus > Rhinopomastus cyanomelas. The sequence goes on from VXBP01008046.1 coordinate 78,163, forward strand.
GCTCTACCCACTGAGCCAACTCAGTGCCCCCCATCACAGCTCTCTGATGAAACTCAATTGCACTCTATGGCTTAAATACCTTGTCACTGGCAATTCAGCTAGAAAAACAAACACCTGGCAGAGTTACTGCTCAGTTCCTGAAATAATTCTGGGGTTTGCTACAGCAAAGAACAGTGAGAAAAGCTGCTTTTCAGCAGCACAAATCAGCATTTGGTACCATGGTGAGAGTAAATCACAAAACATTAGGGACTGGAAGGGACCTCGAAAGATCATCTAGTCCAATCCCCCTGACACAGCAGGATTAACTACACCAAGTCACACAGGAACATATCCAGGTGGGTTTTAAACATCTCCAGAGAAGGAGACTCCACAACCTCCCTGGGCAGCCCCTTCCAGTGCTCTGTCACCCTCAACGTGAAGAAGTTCCTTTTCATATTTATGTGGAGCCTCCTCTGTTCCAGCCTACACCCCTTGCTCCTTGTCCTATCATTGGATGCCACTGAGCAGAGCCTGGCTCCATCCTCCTGACACCCATCCTTCACATATTTATAAACATTAATGAGGTCACCCCTCAGCCTTCATTTTTCTAAGCTAAAGAGACCCAGCTCCCTCCAGCCTTTCCTCATCAGGGAGATTTGCCACTTGCTTTCATCATCTTTGAGTGGCCCAGAACTGGACACAATATTCCACACGTGGTCTCACCAGGTCAGAGTACAGGGGGAGGAGAACCTCTCCCGATCTAACCACCCCCATTCTGATCCACCCCAGGATGCTGCTGGCCTTCTTCACAGCCCATCTGCATCATCCATCATTACATGTTTGCAACCAGTGGCAATGGAATTAAAGCCCCAGACAGCGCTTGCAGCTCGGACAGTCAGAGCAAACTGTAAAACTCGTAACTCACTCCCATTCCCCATGTTTAGTTCACATGACACAGTGGGGCTCTCTCTGGCACTGTGAAGCATCACATACAGCCAAGCCACAGTGTTTGTGATTTTGAGCAAGACTGGGGCTTATTTCCACAAAACTTTACATCCAAGCTACCACATGTGTGTTTTTGACAGGATATTAAAGATTTTTGTATTTTTTAAACAAGTCAAGAGCCCTGCCCTATGACCAGCCAGTTTGTTACTGCAAGTTCTGCCTTACTGGACACAGAGTCAGGACGTGAGGTACCACGCAGGGTGCTCTAGCTGAGCGTGTGCCTGTGCTGGGTTAAAATGGGCTGCTGCTAGTGGTCCAGTCTTCCTTTTGAAGGAAGACTATTGGTCTGAAGTAAGACTACTCCTATTACTGTAGTCTTCCTCTTCATACTCTCTGTGGACTAAACCCTCTGCTCTACACAGCACACTTTTCTCTGTCTTCCCCTTTGTAGGGAGATAATCCTGATGAGATAACGTAGACCTCTAGCAAAGCAGACTATGAAATCACACTGATTTCTTCAAGCAGGTTTATGTTACTTTTGGAAGTCACACTCTATCAAGAGTAGCATTGGTCAGGGTCAAGAACCCCATGATTTCCTCTGTCTGCTCTATGAAAATTATCCTTATTCTCATCTGAAAGGCTGATTTGATTTGAAAGAAAATAGATCCAGCTGCCCCTTAAGTTGTGAAAGGTTAGGACAAAATACACTTTTCCTCCTGCATGAACAGGGAAAACAGCACCTTGCCTGTCTCTGCACAGCCAGCAATGCCTGTTCCCTGAGATTGGGCACTTTCCCTGCTCTTACTCTGCAGCAGACACACAACTAGGATGGGGGATTAAAAACATACCACCAGTAACAACAACAAAAATCATCCTGATTGTATTCACCCTGCCCAAACCCCCACCCGAGCGTTAAGAAACTCCCTTTTTCAGACTCAATTCTCGGTTCCTTCAGCTCTCTGGGTCAGTTTCATACAACTGGTTTTAGTACAGGCAGGAAACCAGGCCAGTCACTCACTGATTTCACTTGGTGCTAGTCCTGCTTGGTAGCGAGAGCCTCCTGAGAAACACTTGGTGATTCCAACTTCTGCTCCTTTCCAGGCAGCCAAGTGCACTCAGCATCGCAAAAGGCAGATCCCCTGCTTTCAGAAATTCAGACGTGGTCAAAACGTAGCCGTGAGGTGCTTTTAAAGCAGCTTGTGAGCCTGTCCGTGCTTTTCCTCTGCCAGTGAAGCAAAGCGTCACCTTTCCATTAAACAGAAAAGACAAAACAGCAGGGCTCGAGCTTTGTGCAAGGGTAGGAATGTGCCACTCAGCCCTACACTTAGGAGGCACCTTTGCTACTACCCGATAGTGAAACGGAAATGCCCAACTTAGGCAATTTTATCCCCATGAATCCTAGAACCCCCACAACAGACCAAGGGAGGCAGCCCCAGCCACACAGCACAAAACAGGCTGTGGGTCCAACCCTGTGGAGTCTGCATCTGCCTAAAAAACCCTCCATGAAAGTGGGACATGGGGAGAAGCAGGTATGGTGCCCTGCAAGCTCCGTGCCTCCCGCACGAGTGGACAGCAGAGCAGGTACTTCATGGAACAGGCACAGCGGAGCCAGGGCAAGGAGTGGTGAGTAGCAGGCATGCTCAATGGTTCTTTATTTCTACAGCTGTATAGGAAATGTTAGCTCTTGGCAGTCTGCCTTGGCAAGCCGCACCTTGTCACCTCTCCCGAGCCAACAGGAAAGGGAGAAGGGCAGCTAAATAAGAGACCTCTGTGGATTCAGCTACCTCCAGAGCCAGGGGGGCACCAAAACGTGGTATTGGAGAAACTGCTCTGGCTATGGGCTTGAGGTGGAGGAGTAATTGTTGGCCCAAGTGTTGCAGTACAAATGCTGGGAGGACAAGAGAAACATATAGAGAGGGTAGATGCTCTCTGCTTCTCCACAGAGCAACTAGCCCAAGTGCTCTGACCCATTGGACCCTGTTTCACGCATGGAGTCAAGTGGAGCCAGACCTGAGGAGGGCAATGGAAACTGATCTGAGGTCCAGAAAACCTAACATAGAAGGAAAGACTCAACAAACTACAGTTTAGAGAAAAGGATTAAGAGGAGCCTCCATAACAATCTTCAGTGCGTAAGGCTGCGGAAAGAAAAGGAGCGAGCTGTTTTCCAGGTCTGGTATCCGCAGGATGAGGAGCAACGTGCCTGACTGGCAGCACGAGAAATTTTTGGAATGGAGTCCTCTGACAGCGAAAAACTAGAAAGCACTGGCCAGTTTGTCTGGAAAGGTCCTCAGGGGCAATTTTTAAGAAGAGATCAGACAAATCTCTGTGACAAGCGATATTGGTTTAACTGATTCTTTGGCACTTGAGGGGAGGATTTGGGGTGCTTATCTCAGGCCATGCTACATGTGAAAGGCTACCTTCTGGTACTCACTCCCCCTTGGCCAAGTCGTGTCTGCTTGTCAGGGTGCTGACTCAGATAAGATAGTCTCCCAGCCACTGATGGAACCTCACATGGCCTTCATTCACACAAAGGAGGAAGGGATCTGCTAAAAGAAGTCATATCCTCACAGCAGTTGTTAGAAATTAGAGCTTTTTTTTAGATCACAAGAATTCTCTTTTATCTGCTTCCAAATTCGGATTAACATGGGACCGGAGCATCTCTACAGTAAGCAGAGCCCTGGGGTGAGACAAACCCTGCTTCTCAGATAAGTTATAAAAGAGGGCTAAGGAAAGAACCGTGACCTCTGCACCCCTGTGTGCAAAGGGACCGAGGGGCTGCTGCTCACATCCAGCTCAGGTGAATCCTCTCTGCCAGCCAGCTTGAAGTCAGCAAGAGTCCTTCTAGGAAGGGTCACCAACTTTTCTGCTGGCCAGACAATGTCCTTAGCCTCCTCCAGCTCTGCAGAGCTGGAGAGCAGCACAGCTTGAGGAATGCAGGCATGTTCACTATTAGAGCTTCAAAAGAGACAAGTTCCAGTGGGCTGCATTCCAGAGCTCTGAGTGAAATGAAAACCTCATCTTGATCTTCCTTGGCCCACAGGGCCAGTTGTTAGTGGAAATAAAAGATAAAATAAAATTGAAGATTTGCAGAAGATGGTTCACCAGGACAAAACAACAGCACACAGTTTGAGGAGCATGGGGCAATTTGAAAGCAAAAGCTGTTGTTGGGCTTGGGCAGCACTGCTGACACAGGCTTGCTGCTCAGCGCTGCTAAGGAAACTCAAGAAGAAGGATTCGGTGTGGTGTCTGCACTGCTCTCCTCTGAAACAGACAGCAGCACATCACCCCCTTCTCTGCGGGTCATCTCGAGGTCACCTGTCAGGAGGTTCCTGGTTGGGACCATGCTTGTAATGGGTGCTGCTGGGGTTCTGAAGGCAATAAGAAAACAATGATCACTTCAAAACTTTTCAGAACAGAGTTCCTCTGTCTGTAATCAAAAACTTCTTTACTGAAAGGGCCATCAGGCCATGCAACAAGCCGCCATTCCTGGACGTGTTTCACAGTTGTGGAGATCTGGATCTCAGGGATAGGGTTTACGGTGGCCTTGGGACAGCTGGGTTAATTGTTGGACTTGATCATCTTAAAGATCTTTTCCAACCTAAACAACCCTGTGGTTCTATGATCTTTTCAACACCATAGTTTCTCTCCTTTTACAGGAGAGTATTTAAAGCTATTACTGGGCTCCTTGTCTCTCTCTTTGTCTGAGAAGCAAGTAAAACACCATCTGCACTCATCCTCTGCTCTGCTGTCCATCCTCTGACTGCCAAAAGACTGATCACCGATCCTGGGCCATGGAGGGTGCAAAACTAACTCTGCACCTCTAGCCCCTCAGGCAAGACAGCACAAGCCAGAAGAGAAGCTCACAGTTTGGTCTGTTCTGCTCAGGTTCCTACTGGGATGCACAAGGTTGTCTAGGTGATGGTAAACCTGGCTCATCTAGCGAAACATTCAATCAGATGGCAGCTAAAGAAATAGGAAGTGTCTGCACAGAAGGAAAGGAAGGAGAATTCTCTCCTGAGAGCTTGAGAGCCCAGCCACTATTACAGTCACAACTTCTACCTTAGTGTAGAGACTAGAAAATAGGGGTGTTTCATTCTGTATCCAAAAGAGCAGTTTTCCATTGGGTGGAACTCAGGGGAAGATGGCTTGGCCATGGAGGAATGTCTTCCCTCCTAGTCCCAGAGACACAAGCTCTTTCTTGCTAGCCCACTGGTGCAAGCTGTCTGAAGACCAGAAGGTGCAAATCCCCAGCTCCTCCAACTCTTTAGACACTGTTGTGTGAACCACAGAGGTTAAATAACTGCTGTTTCAAAAGGCTGAAATCTCCACTGGTTGCATGTGACATCTCCTCCTTATGTGATGGCTGCAGTGTGCTGCTGAATGGATCTGGCACAACCCGAAAATCACAGTTGAGTTTCTCACTTGTACCGTGATCCTTGGTGCCTCAGATTCCCCAGCCATCAAGTGGAGTGTCCCAACAACTGGAGACTTTTCCAAAGCCTCTGAAAATGGATGACTGAAAAGCTAGTCATCAGAAAAGCATTCATCAGAAAACTGAACTGGATTTGACAGGATGGTTACCTGCGCGATTACCGACGAGCGTGCAGCGGTCAAAGCTAAAAACAGCGGGCTTCGTGCTTCCCAGTGCGGGCTTTTACAGTAGGGTCAGAAGGGAAATCTGTGCCCAAGTGCAAATCCATGTAGTACAGATTAACCAGCACAGCTGATCAACAGCTGACAGTGGTAGATTTGTGGACTCAGCAAAAGGCCAATCACAAGCAGGATGTGGAGCTGTTGGAGTGGGTCCAGAGGAGGCCATGAAAATGCTCAGAGGGCTGGAGCACCTCTCCTGTGAAGACAGGCTGAGTTGGGGTTGCTCAGCCTGAAGAGGAGAAGGCTCCAGAGGGACCTTATAGCGACCTTTCAGTCCCTGAAAGGGGCCTGTCTCAAGGCTGAAGAAGGCTGTTCACAAAGGTAGGGAACAGTAGGACAAGGGGTCGTAGTTTGAAGCTGGAAAAGGGCAGTTTGAGGCTGGACATGACAAAAAAGTTCTTGAATCTGAGCATGGTGGATCCCTGGCACAGGGAAGCCCCATCCCTCAAAACCTTCCAGGTCAGGCTGGATGGGGCTCTGGGCAATCTGTTCTAGTGAGAGATGACCCTGCTTGTTGTACGGGGATTGAATTAGATGGCCTTTGGAGGTCCCTTCCAACCCAACACGTTCTGTGATTCCATGATACAAGGCATCTTCTGTTGTTCACATAGTATTGAAGATCAGGAAATAAACCAGCAAATCTACCTTCTCTTTGGGAAGAAGTGTGAACCAGTGTTTTCAAGCACACAAAATGTGCCCACTGCTGCCCACTGCAGTGCTGCACCCTGAAACGCCCAAGTTATTTTCAGTACAATTTCCCACAAAATCAGAGCCTGTGTGACCACTCATGCTGTGTTCACCTGTGCATTCATTCCAACAATTTCTTAACAAACTTTCCAAACAGCCTCTAACACTTGTAGAACTGTGACAGATGGCTGAATCCCTCCTCCTTTTTCTCGTGAAAATAGATGGGTAGAGATGCTATCAGAGTCCTGGCTCTGAGAAAAATTGCAGTTGTGAGTGCGAGATGCGAGAGAAGCCTCATGGGAGAAAGCACTTATATAAACACCCCAGTGATGGGAAAAGCTCTGCCTGGGGCTCACATCCTCTTAGATAGTGAAAGCCAATCACCCATGAGACAAACATCCATAGGAAACCAGGCTTCATTAGTTCTGCTGCCACAAAACTACTTGTTGAACAAAGTGTCTGTTCCTGGGTTCCTGAAGAGAACCACTGTCCTGTCGGCATGTGAAAGGCTGCTTCTTATTTTTCTTTTCCCCTTCCATTAAGTGCTTTTCTTTATTAAACTATAAATCTTGTTCCTAAGTCACCCAAAAAAGTCTCACTGCTGTAAATAGGAAGCCACATACAATAGTGACCTGTGAAGAAAATGAGAGTCAAGCGAGTGTTTGCACAGCCAAACCAGCACGCACGCCTGCAGTCTGCAGAATGAACCGTCTGAACCGCCTCACTTAACAACAAGTTACGCCTGATTGCAAAAGCAAACCCTCAGCAGAACATCCAGAAAATAAAAGGGCTAAAAAACAAGCTCTTCAGAATTTTCAGCAGCATATTGGCTCCTACATTCTGAGCAAGTGGCTTTGCACGCTCAAACCAGCCACAATGAGACTATTCATCAAAGAGTGAACCCTGAAAATACAATTTTAAAACCCCCAACCACTCTATTTTGATGTCTCCTTGTTGATCGACTCAGAAATGAGGTAAAAAACATCTGTCGTGATTTTGTTTTCAATCACGGGTTGTGTGATGCACTCTTGTTTCCTGAAGTTCTCCTCTCTTTGGGACAGTAGGGAGCATACTCACGAAGTGCCTTTGTGTTCGTCACAGCAGACACCCTTCAAACACTAAGCTGAGTTACAAAACCGCAGTGATCTGCCCACCAAATTCCGACTCGCACACATGCACGCACGAAAATCGTCCTCCATACCCTGGAAATCCTCTGCTGCTGTGACTGCACCCATAACAATTAAAAAAAAATCCAACCCCAAAGACTTGGGTCAGGGCCCAAGAGCTGAATTTTCTGGGTTCCCCAGTACCATCAAGTTGAAGAAGCAAGGCTCGGCAGCTCTCTTCTCGGGTGGCCCGCTGGTGTGGATTTATACTGCTTCACATTTTTCGGGTCTGCTCCAGGAAGCAGGCTGTAGGCTTTAAAAAAAACAACCACCCAAGTTCACCTTAAACCAACTGGCCAGCAACCATAGCCCTCACTGGGCTCTGGCTCTGAAAAAGAGGGAGGGCAGCCCCTATGTGAAATACGCAGACTGGTATGGCCAGAGATGCCGTCACTGCTCTGGAGAGCAGCCGCTTGAAGGATTTACTGAGTCTCTCATGCCTCTCGTGACTGCGTTTACTCCTTTCTCACTTTTCCACTCTGTCTTCACGAGATTCTGCAGTTACACAGATGTTGGTCAAAACAAGTTCCTTGTCTGTACTGTCCCCAGTTAGAAGGATGAGGAGAAAACACTTCTTAGTTGTAGCCAGACCACAACAATATTTCCTTCACCCTTCTTAAGGCCCCTCAGATAAGCTTTTTACGGTTTTGTCTAAATCCTCCTTTCTTAAGTCCAGTCCCCAGCATCTTTCTCTTTGCACATTAAAAGCTGATTCAGTTTGCTCACTCCTGCCTTTATTTTCTGTCACATTGGAATCACTTCCAGTTTAATCCCCTGTCATGGGACCTGCTTTCTATGTCCTGTCACAACTTTTAATTCGCAGTTCTCTCCCCCCAGGATTTCTGACTGGAGCCACAATGGGATGCCGGAAGTTCTGAGCATCAGATGAGCCAGGAGAAACACTGATGCTGGGAAGACACTGAACATCCTCTACAGAAAGAAATATCTGTTCAGATTTGTAGCTGGGCATGCCGTAACTGCTTGCCGTCTCACGCAACACTCTGTCCTGGGAGCAAGCTTACACGTCCTGGGCCTGGGCAAAGCTGACTGGTATCGCTCCCATTAAAGGCAATTTTGCATTTCATGGAGATTTGCATTTGGAGATTTTAACCTGGGTGTCTTGAATTCCAGACCACTTCTGATTCTTACAAGACACGTCTCCTCAGTGTTTATAGATCATTCATCAATCACTCATCGAGCCAGTTCATGATTTTTTTATCTTTAGGAAACATGAGGAAAATTCATCAGTCAGATCCTGAATCTGTAACTTCCTGGCAGGGCTTAGTGGTGGGTTTGGTAGCGTTAGCTTAGGCTCAATCTTAAGGGTCTTTTCCAACACAAATGATTCCAGGTGAGGGTTTATGGGGTTCTGAGTTCTATTATAGTTAGAGATGTCCTTGTTTGTTGTAGGGAGGTTGGACTAGATGACCTTTGGAGGTCCCTTCCAACCCAACACATTTTGTGATTCTAAATGGCAAATTAAGACCAAAACTCTGACCAGCTAAACTGTGTGGCACCTAATCATCATTACTGGAAGTCTCTGCGCTACTTTGTAAGACATGTTGATGCACACATTGAGGCTGGTTTCAAAATCCATGTTCTGCGTATCTTGTGGTCCTCCAGTGATTTAGTCATGATGTAAAAATAATGCAGTCAATGGGGATGAGGTCTGCTGGTGACATAAACAAGGGCTGTGACCAGAATGGAAATTGCTGTGTGGAGGCACAAGCTGGTTGAGAAGAAAAATGATCTGTAACAGTCAGGCATCCAGGGAAACACAAATTAAGGGGATGAGTGCTGCAATGCAGATATCTGATCTTGCACATTCCAGGCTAACTGGGACCTTGATCCTCTGATTGCTGCACCCCACCCTCCCCCCAACTCAGCTTGCATCTTTGTAAATAGCATTGCTGAGCATGAACCACCCCACCTGGCACAGGACCAGTTATACCAAGTAAAGTGCCCCCTTCCCCTGGTCATGAATTGTGATAAACCCAGCAGTACAGGAATTTCACACTTTATAACATGATTGTTTACAAGTAACAGCAGTGATTAATCCAAAAACACGTGAAAAAAAGTTAACTAAATATGCTGAAATGTTAACGAGAGGCTTAGCCATTCCCAGCAACCTCTGTCCCAAAAAGCCCAATTTTCCCTTTATTTTTCTGCTGCTTTTTCTCCAAGGAAGCTTAACTCTGCGCACTCATCCCAAGAGGAGGAACATCAGTGAAATGCCCTGCGCCCACAGTGCTAACCCCTTTCCTTGCTCCCCAGGAAGAATCAAGCCCACAGGGTGCCTTGTAGGGTCTATTGATTTTGCTTACCAGCTTGAGACTAGTTGGACTTGGAGACTCTTTGCTCTCATAGCCCTTCCTTATGCAATTGTTCCAAGCACATCCCACTGGGGGAAGGCTGTCAGAAGACATCCAGCACTCATGAGCCTCTGTGTCCTTCCAGAGTGTGACCACACAAAAACACCAGAGACACCATCTAGGAAGGAGTGAAGAGCAGCTTCCCCAGCACTCCTGTTCCAGTAGAAACCAAGGGCAGACGACCCATGGTGCACACAGCTAGAGAAGCAGTTGCTCGGTCACACTGCCAGCCCAGAGCTGCTCCTTCTCAGCTGAGAAGGACTCTGCTGAGTCTCAGCAGGGACTCTAACCAAAAGCCTGCCACAGCATCTCAGGCTGCAGCTGGTGTTTCCTTCTGCTCCAGTTTAGTTGCAAGTATCACCAAAGTGGGAACAACCCCATGTGGTTATTCACCCCGCTGTGTGGTCCCAGATAGCACAGCAGAGTCATTACGGCCCCACAAGTGTTGCAGTGATCGACACCGCTCTGCAGTCAGGCCAGTGACGCTGGAGCAGATCCTACATGCCACAAACACATCTCTTTCCCTCACTCTTAGCCTTCTGGCAGCAGAGATTACTCACAGGCTCAGACTTTCTACATTTAGAAAATTAAAGCTGAAAACTCTGCGCAGGGACTTTCCAGACCTTTCAGAGCTATTTCAAACAGCAGCAGCATGTGTCCTCCTCCACCCTCAGCAGTGAGGTATTCAGGGGCTCATCTTAAAAATACCTAGGGCACAAAAATAAGCTCTGCCTGAAGGTCAGTTAAAATGAAATCTTCCGAACGGTGTTGCAAATGCCCTGCTAGATGCAGCTGAGAGTAGGCTCTGGGGTTTATTTCCCAACACCTTCGGTACATCTCGGTCAGCACTCATGGCAATGGAAAGGGGGAGCCAGGGAAAGGCTCTGGAGGGTCAAGTATTGCAGAGCCCTTCCTTTCTGTGTGGGGATGTAGACAGGCTGACTGAAACGGTGGCAGTGTGCCTGGCACAGCGAGGTCCCTCTCTATGACTCAGGATCCATAAAACAGGGCTACAGAAAACCAAACGATGCCTTCCTTTGCCATTTAGCCCTAGGACAGGTCTGGCTCCTGCGACCTGGCTGTCCCACCAGTGTCGCTGGAATGTGGCACACGGGGGACTGCAGGTGAGCATGAATTTCAGGTTTCTGTGTCTTTCTAGAAAATAAATCCTTTTATGCTTATATTTCCCTACAGACATTCTGGGTGTTAGAATTTGTTCTGCACAGCTGTGAGAGGCTTCTTCATATAGAAGCTGCATCTGCTCTGCATCCCCCCTCCATTATAGTCACAGGAAAATGCAATCATAAAAGTAATGTGAAGGTTGAGATAGAAGCTTCTTGAATGAAAGAAGAAGATTAAAATCCTTGTTCTGTGGCAGAAGAAAGTACTGAATTTCCGTGATTGCTGCTCACTAACAGGTTTGATCATTTTCTGGTTCCCACCTCTTTACCGGTTCCCATGTAATTATTCTCCCTTATCAGTCACTTAGAGACTAAGGATCTTCAAAACCGTCTTAATTCAGCCTTGCCCTCGTCTTTGTTGTCTTGTCAAGACTGTGGTTATCTACTACTCCTTCCATCTGTGTTATTCGTTCTGCTATGGCAACAAGGTTCTCTTTGTCAGCTCCCCAAGGTCGTCCTTGGGACATCTTCCGTATGTGGAAGTGTATCTCAAACCCCAGTGCTGCTACCCACTCACAGCAAAACACAGTGACTTCAATGTGCTGCAAACTGATGTTCTCATTCCTCTGCCCATTTGGCAGCCCTTGGGCTGTGGTTTTTCTGAAGGAGGAACTGTACTCTCCAGCTATGTCTAGACTGGTCAAACAGTGTCTGAACACAGGCCCACCACAGTCACCCACCTTGATGAACCCATAGCGCGGCCTCTGGCATGGTTGTGGCTTAGACCCGGTTACTCTTCCAAGCACCGCATGGGCACAGCTCAAGTTTGGACGTCAGGATGGGACAGGGATCATTCCCAATAGGCAGTCGATGTGTCCAGTGTTATTTGTGAAAGGAGTCCAGCTGCATGGGATGTGAGCACCAACACATCAGCATGGAGCAGGGTGACATCCTACCTGACATTACTGTAACTTACAGTCCTTGCAACAGAGGCTGCTTGCCATGTGTCCCTGGAGAGCACCACCAGGACAGGCCTCAGCTCACTGCCTGAACCTCCATAACTAAATGTCTGTATTTTGTCACTTCCAAGATTTCACGTGTACATGAGGAAATTGTTGTCCTTTTTTTTCTCTTATATTACTTGAGCACCCCTTTCTTAAGGCACAGAGACCCCTCACGTAACACTGTAAGGAGAAAATCCAATTCATTTGCTACTACTGCTGCTACTTTGGTTTAGGAGGCAATAAAAGCAGAGGCAAGGAGAGTGTCTGTATATTCTTATCTACTGCATTATTAGAAATTATATTATTATAATATTTTTTCCTAATATTATATAATTTACAATATATATATATTGTACTCTTATTGCTAGGGTTCACTAGTAGTAGGACAAGAGGAAATGGCCTCAAGTTGTGCCAGGGGAGGGTTAGATTGGACATCAGGACAAATGTCTTCCCTGACAGAGGGGTCAGGGGTTGGAACAGGCTGCCCAGGGAGGGGGTGGAGTCACCATCCCTGGAGGAGTTAAAAAAATGAGTAGATGTGTCCTTGGGGAACAGGGTTTAGTGGGCAGGGTGGGGTTAGGTTGACAGTTGGACTGTATGATCTTGGAGGTATTTTCCAACCTTAGTGAGTCTGTGATTTATATTTTATTTAAAGATAAGGAAAAAGCAGAAGTTTTTTAAATAAGGAGAAGTCAGAAAACCCAGCCTTTCCAAACCTTTGCACAGAGCTGAGCTCTGAGAACTTCGTAATGCAATTCCTTAACCTTTCACTTCCCATGGCTGCATACAGTCAATATTTAGGAGACAGACTTAAAATTTTACAGCCTTGTCCTCATTCAGCCACAAATAAACACAAGTTTATTCCAGAGTTGTGCTGAGATCACTGATAGTATCAAGTGTAAACAGGGCAGTAAATTAGAAAGACATATTGGCATCCCTCACCTTGCAGAGGCACAAAAGCACAAACACACACGCACTCCCACACTCGTGACCTTGCCAAGCACTGAAGGCAAAAGTTATTTTTAAACTTCTGTCTAACAGAATCATAGAATTATTTTGGATGGAAAGGACTTCCAGGATCATCAAGTCCAGCCCTCAGCCCAACATCTCACTAAACCCTAGACCATGGCCTCAAGTGCTCTTGCTATTCAGTTTTTAAACCCCTCCAGGGATGGTATCTCTCCCACCTCCCTGGGCAGCCTCTTCGCAGTGCCCAACCCCTCTCTCAGGAAAGAACTTCTTCCTAAAACCCAATCTAAGTCTCCCCTGATGCAACTTGAGGCCATTTCTTCTCATCCTATCATTAGTAATTTGGAAGAAGAGACCAGCATCAGCCTTGCTACAACCTCCTTTTAGGTTGTTGTAAGAGAGCAATAAGGTCTACTCTCAGCCTCCTCTTCTCTAGACCAAATTACCCCAGTTCCCTCAGCTGCTCCCCATAGAGCCTGTTCTCCAGACCTCTACCCAGCCTCATCGTCCTTCTCTGGCCCATTCCAGCACCTCAATGTCCTTGTACTGTGGCCCCAAAACTAGACCCAGTACTCAAGATGCAGTCTTGCGAGTGCAGAGTACAAGGGCACCATCATGTCCCTCCTCCTGCTGGTTACACCATTCCTGATGCAGGCCAGGTTGCTGTTGGCCTTCTTGGCCATCTGGGCACCCTGCTGGCTCCTGTTCAGCCGGCTGTCCACCAACACCCCCAGGTCCTTTTCCGCCAGGCAGCTATCCAGATACCATGAGATGAGACACAGGACTGCTGTGGAGATGTTTAAAATGTCTGATATAATTTCAGATCTCTTAAATACCTACTTTTCTTTGCTTTTCCAAATCAGTTTTAGGGTATTCACAAAGGCTCAATGCCTTTAAGCTGGCTGAAACAAGGCTTGAGAACTTTGTTCTCAAGTAAGTTTCAAGAGCCACTACTTTTTCAGAGATGCTGCTTTTACTGCTTTGCTGGGATCCACCTGGATAAAGCTACAGTCACACGCACAAGCAATTGCCCTTCCCTGTGTCTGACTACAATATGCAAAGGTATGCAGTTTGTGAGGGCTACTGGAGGGGCCCCAGCTGAGGAAATGTTCTTTACCAGAGCTGCAGTGAGCAGCAAGGCTACTTTACTGGGGAAGTTCTTGGCCTCTGCATTTGTCAGATAAGAGCAACATTGCTGCCCCATTCCTGCAGTGCTGATGCAATAGTTTTACAAGAATCCTCACAGAGAAAGTCCAAAGGAAAAGGCAACCCCCAGAATACATTTCATTGATGATAAATCAAACCATGAATGCTTCGAACAGCGCTGCACAGATTGGTTTTCTGCACAGATACTACCTTGCCATCGCATAGCACGTTTGTGTTCACGGAGGCAGAGCCCTGTTACAGAAATGTGATTACAGCAAGAACTAACATCAGCTTTTCCTCTGGATCCATGTTCAGGAATGCAGAACAGACACAGGCAGCACGTAAGCATGTATCCTGGTTGAGTCTGCTGTTGTCACAGCACACTTGCCTTGCGATACTGCTAAAAGGAAGTAGATTTACATGAAAAGAAAATTCTAGTATGAATGTCAAAACGTTTGAAAAGATAGAAAAAATTACATATATATATATATTTAATGGGTTTAGGAAACTAGTATGCCATCTTCTCGCAAGGTTCCTTGGCCCAGCTCCCCCAGCCCCCATATGCAGCATCAAACTGACCACTCAGGCATTGCCACCAAAAGGACATCAGGACAAACTGCTCTTCGCAAAACACGGCAAAAGTTTCCTCTTCACAACCAAGCAAACCAACCCACCTCGCCATGGTACGACTCACGTTTCATAAAGCCAACACTTCTTTCACTCATCTAAACCTTATGGAAGTCATAAAAACTTAAGCAGAAATTCTGCAACTCTGCTTCAGGCAGACTGCTTCAAAGAGCAGAATTCCCAGGATCTCATGATATCCACAAGATGCTTGATTACAGCCCATTACATCACACAGAAGGCATTCAAATATTGCAGGAACAGGTGGGAGCACTCATGTGCAGGAAGGATAAATCACTGAGAAGCAGTCCCGGACACATAACCCTGTGCAGCACCACATCACAGGTTGCTTTACTTGGCGTTGAGGTACAGAGAGGGCCACCACAAGCCTGAGCAGCATGTGCGTGTTCCTGTGGGCTGGCACATGAGAGTGGTCTGAGCTAAGTTAGGTAGCTGGTGTCATGCAACCAAGTCACAAAACTTTGGGCATTGTCTGAGAGAGTGAAGCACTCGCACAAGTAGAACAGACAGTGATGCTAAGGGGAACAAGATGAGCAAAGGCTTAACCTTGGGAGACCGAATCGTTCTCTAAGATGTTCAAGAAACCTGGGAACACCTTAATGACCTCCGTATCAATCCTCCTGATGAGCAGTGTGAAACAGCCTGGTACAGTTCTGATCAGGAACGCCTCAGTCACATTGTATGGTGAACTGCTGCTCCATTAGAGCGGCAGGTGCAGACAGACAAATCCTGCTGCCTGTGCCATCTCTCAGTGGTGTCACAGCTCTGTGCAGTCTTAGTGCTATCACTGTTCCATTTACTTTTATGGACTTTGCTTCTTACGTGGTCTCCACAGGCCTTTTTTTTTCTCCCCACATGAACTTACACAGGGTTCAACTGGAAAGTTTGCTTAAATCAGCCAAGTTATAACTGAAAAGCGTTTGAACTTCCTTTGCTGGCCTAACCCTCCTACAGATCACTACAGCAGTCAAAGCCCTTGTGGACTACAGATCTAACACAAGATGTACTTCAGCTACAAAGGCCATCTGTAAATGAGCTTTGCAGTTACCGATTAGAAGAATTCTCTGGTTCCAGTAGCTCACCAGGCTTACGCACAACTTGCTTCTGGTTTGCCTTTGCAAACAAGGTAGCACAGCCCGGCTGAGGACTGCACAGACTTTACAGTCAGAGTACAAGTCTCTAAAAATATGAGGTGAAAGCAACAGCAAAACTAGAGCCACGCTGCATGGACTGCAACAAACAAAACAAAGAAAAAGAAATGCAGATCTGGCTGGAGCCCTCCAGAGACAATTGGCATGGGCTGTGAGAAGCTCTACATGTGCCTAGAGCTTGGCTCTTTTCACTTGGGGCTATCATTAAGCTGTGATTTACCTCTGCTCTCTAGCAGCATCTCTTACTTCTGCTTGGTCTGCTGTCTCTCCCTGGTAACACAGTACTGTGTTCTGGTTATTTACTGCTCAGCCCTCTGCTCAAGGAAGGGCTTGTGCCTGATGCTCAGTGCTAATCTCTTTTACCTCATTGCAGTAGTTCCACAGGGACTATCAGCGCTGTTTCTGGGCTGCTGATTTCTCAGGTTTTTGTTAAAGGCTCATGGTGCTCTTCAATCTCCTTTAAACATAAAAAGCTTGGCCAAGGCAGAGGGAAATACCACCTTTTTCAGACTCCTTCAAAACACTATCTTCTCATGACAAAATACATTTGTCACGTTGCTGTGAGCTACTCTCCACATTAACTGCAAACTTAAGGTCTTTTCTGCATCTTCCCTAACAAGAACTCACAGAGAAACCTTAAAGGGGGTTTGACTAGATGATCTCCAGAGGTCCCATCCAACCTCTTTCATTCTGATTTGATGATTCTAAAGAAGTGAGTAGGAGAGATTAGGGGGAGGGGAGGGAGGGGCACTACAACTGGAAACAAGTAGTTGCACGACAAAAATGAAGTTGCAAAGGACATGAAAATCAAGAGTGTTTTTTCAGGGACCAAAGGTCACAAAGCTAGCAGAGAGCTCAGAGTTCACAGAAAGATGGGCAAGCCACATCCCTGACAGAGCAGCTGGAGAAACAAACCACAGAGTTGGTCTCCATGATTGCAGGATCACCACACAGGAATGGAAAGCTAAGCAGGATAAGAGGCATGGAGCTGGACAGGCTGAGGAAGCTGGGGTCATTCAGCCTGAGGAAGAGAAGACTCCAGGTGGACCTTACAGCTGTCTTCCAGTACCTCAAGTGAATCTACAGGAAAGCTGGAGAGGGACTTTTCCCAAGGGATCTAGCGATACAAGGGGAAATGGTTTAAACTGCAGGAGAGGAGGTTCAGACTAGATCTTAGGAGGAAGTTCTTCGGTGCAAGGATGGAGAGATTCTGGATTGCCTGGAGAGGCTGTGGCTGCCCCCTCCCTGGAGGTGTTTAAGGCCAGGCTGGATGAGGCCTTGAGCAACCAAGTCTAGTTGAGAGGCATCTCTGCCCATGGCAGGGGGTTGGAGTAGATGCTCTTAGAGGTGCCTTCTGACCCAAGATGGTCTATGAGCCAGTGCAACTACCAGAGCAATTCACTTAACATGGAAAGAATCCAATCCCTTATGATTCTATGAAGGGACCTCCAAAGATCATTCAGTCCAATCCCCCTGACACAGCAGGATCACCTAGACCAAGTCACGCAGGAACACGTCCAGGCAGGTTTTAAATATCTCCAGTGAAGGAGACTCCACAACCTCCCTGGGCAGCCTGTTCCAGTGCTCCATCACCCTCACTGGAAAGAAGTTCCTTCTGATACTGATGTGGAACCTCCTATATTGCAGCTTACACCCATTGCCCCTTGTCCTAGACAAGATGACATTAAGAAGAGCCTGGGTCCATCCTCCTGACACCAATCCTTCAAATATTTATAAACATTAATGAAGTCCCCCCTCAGTCTCCTCTTTTCCAAGCTAAAAAGAGACCCACCTCCCTCAGCCTTTCCTCATGAGGGAGGTGCTCCACTTCCTTCATCATCCTCGTTGCTCTAAACGGACTCTCTCCAACAGCTCCACATCCCTCTTGAACTGAGGGGCCCAGAACTGGGCACAATACTCCAGGTGTGGTCTCACCAGGGCAGAGTAGAGTGGGAGAAGAACCTCTCTTGATCTGCTAACCACCCCACTTCTGATCCACCTCAGGATGCTCTTGGACCTCTTGGCCACAAGAGCACACTGCTGGCTTATAGTCATCCTGCTGTCCACCAGGACCCCCAGGTCCCTTTCTCCTAAACTACTCTCCAACAGATCAGTCCCCAACATATACTGGTACCTAGGGTTGTTCTTGCCCAGATGCAAGACTCTACACTTACTCTTGTTAGACTTCATTACGTTTCTCTCAGCCCAGCTCTCCAGCCTGTCCAGATCTCGCTGAATGGCAGCACAGTCTGCNCCTGGGATGGAGGTGAGGCTGACCAGTCTATAGTTACCTGGGTCCTCCTTCTTTCCCTTTTTGAAGATTGGAGGGACACTGGCTATCCTCCAGTCCCCAGGCACCTCTCCTGATCCCCATGACTTGGAAAAGATAACGGAGAGTGACTTAGCAATGACTTCCACCATCCCCCGTTAGTACATGCGGGTGCATCCCATCTGGGCCCATGGATTTGTGTCTATCCACTTTGATCAACTTATCCCTAACCCAGTCCTCATCAACCAAGGCAGGCTGCTCTCTTGCCTCCTCTTCCTCTGGAGCCTCAGCAGCCTGGGGCTTGATATCAAGAGAGCCCCCACAAGTACAGACACAGGCAAAGAAAGTGTCCAATATCTCTGCTTTCTCTGTATCCTCTGTCTCCAGGGTACCCACCTTATTCAGGAGGGGTCCTACGTTGCCTCTAGTTTTAGTTTTACCTGCAATGTATTTGAAGAAGCCCTTTTTGTTGCCCTTGATCTCTCCTGCAAGGTTTCATTCCAAGGAGGCTTGTCTTTTCTAGTTGCATCCCTACATTCTCTTAATATGATGCTCGTTTAGAGATGACAGTGGGAAAGAGCTGAATCAAGAGTTAACTTCTAAATATGACTTGCAAGTTGTAGCTGTTTCACTCCAGCACTGATGTCAGTAATAGGCTAACTTGCAGGTTTGAAGCTAATCCGTATTTGCTGTTACATGGCTCTTGGCTGGTATTTCTTTGCTTGGTTCATTGCACTGATTTTAAGCCAGGAACTGTTGTAGTTGACTCACAGGTTAATGAGGTTTAAAATAAATAGGAAAAAAAGAAGGAGCAGGAGGGATATGTGACATCAGTGGTGATTAAAAGAATCTTAGTGTGTTCTGAGAAAACATTCTGGTCACATTAAAATAGAAACTGAAAAATGGACTTTCATTCTTAGGTCAATTTGAAAAATAGTTCTACAGTGAACACGCACAAAGTCCCCAGTTATTGCCTGTTAATAGCAGCTTTAGATGATCTGTGTTTGGCCTGACATTTACGCCTAAATGTGTCAAATCTGAATAGGGCTTTGAAATCAGTGACTTTGAATGAGTAATATAGGAGAGATGGAAGGGCTCTGCCTGGTTTTCTGAGACCACATTCACTTTGAAAGCCAAGCACCTTCAAAGGTTTCTCCAACAACAGTACACCATTTCTGAAAAGGAAGACTATCAGTCCTGTAGCCAGCTGTTAAGATCTATCACAAGTACTCCAGGAATGCATATGGGGGGCTGACATTTGTCCTGGTATCTGCAATGCATCTGCCTTCATGAGATGCACCTTCCTCTAAATACACCCTCAGAATTAACAAGTCTTTCCATTCTATTATGCGTGCCTGTACAACTATGCACATGTGCACTGTAACACAGGTATGCACATAAAGTTCTTGAAAGACCCAAAACAGTAGCAGAGGGAGACCTGACGATGGAGGAGGATCAGAATGCCCGTAATACAAAGAAAGAGGTAGCAAGTACATAACTGTTGTTCCAGATGTTCAGTCTCAGGAGTGAAGTGGATGAGATTTTCTGGGGTGGTAATTGGTAAAGCCTCACCTCAACAGTGGGGCAGCTCCTGGCTCTCCATCTCCGACACCATGTGCATTGCCTGTACATATTTAAATGCTATACTTCAACGTCTCTGCTGATATCTCTCCTCTATCATGTTAATTCTGACAGGAAATCTGGCGTGTGGCCAGTAACACTAGTCATCCTGTTCCTCAGGAGCACACTGTCTCTGGAGCGTAGCTTTTCCCTCTATTACGTAGAAGACAAAATACATTTCTATTCCACACATCTGCTCAAGAGAGGGAGGCTTCAATGAGAAAAATTCCATGCTGAAATTCTGCAGGGAAGAGACATTGGAAGAGCAGAATGACTTCATGTGACCAAAATAGGCAAAGAAAAACAAATTTTAAAAAAAACAAACAAGAGAAAGGAAATAAGGGTCTTCTCACAGGCACCTCTCCTACCTAATGGCAGAAGCCATTACACAGAAATGAACATGATTCCAAATTCTCCATCTCTGACTCCAGTTATAAAAGAGGGTCCAACAGCCTTAATGGGAATTATCTTCTTTTACATCAAGACAACTGAATTCAAGCAGAAACTTCATGCTTTCAAGGTTACAGTGAGGTATAATTCAGGTTTAAAATTTACCATAAAATCACAAGAAAAATTGGAGATTTTTCTGCCACTGAAAGATTTCACACCTAAACCCTTCCATGGCAAACCTAGTGCTGCACACAGAGAAATAGTTTTAAAGACTTACTTTACTAGCAGGTAAACCTGCTGCTAAGATAACAGTTTTTGTGGGACCCTCATAGTGGCAGCAAATAGTTTATTCTCCATTCCAATAAGCTTGATGAGGATACAAAGCTTTATCAAGGTGTCAAGGTGCTTTTCCTCTCCATGCACCAAAATAACACTTTTTTACTGCTGCTTCAAATCCAATTTCCTGTTTGGTTTCCTCTTATCTTCTGAATTTCTCTTCAGGGATTCCTGCTGAACTAAAGGTGTTGTTTTAGTGACCATAACACAAGTACACCTCCATAGCAGAGATAACCACGTTCTTGGAGACCTCCATAACAGAGATAACCTCATTCTTCTTGCATTATTCTTATGTGGAAGACAGATCCAAAATCATGATGAGTGAGTAAACTACTTGGCATAGTTTCCTGTAAAACTCTAAAAAAAAATCCTGTTTTGAGAAGAACTGTAGCAATGACAGTTAAAAAGGAAACAATCCCAAATAGTCTAAATGAAAAGAACTCATTCAGATCTAGTTAGATGCAAGTGTCTCACATTAGATTTCCGTTTTATTGCTGCCTCTGTGGGGGCAAACTGCTATCCCTCTGAAGGAACCAAATGAATTGCTGGTCTGTCCTGCCCGTGGGACAGAACTGATGTAGTTTTAAAAACCATGATACTGCTTTAAGTAGTAACAGCTTGTAAATCCTACTGCAGCAAACATCCGGCTAACCTGACTGTATTAAAAGAATAACAAAAAAGACTAACTTCTTACTCTTGGGACCCCATTTTCATTCCCTTATAAGCAGTTAACACCAAATTAAAGATTTGAAGTGATGATCTACTACGGAGCCTTATGGCTCCTCTTTTGGGCCAGTGGCATGCAGAAGCACCTTCTGATTGCTCTGTGCCTGGTGGATGAAGGTGATGGGCTGGCCTAGCTCCTGCCTCTGCTCCACGTGGGTCCATCTCCTCCCACCTTGGAGCCATACAGCTCCATGATCTTTCTCCTTTATACAGATCCCACCTGTCAGATCCAAGGAATGCATGGGGGACAAGGAGCAGAAGAGAGGCCGTTACAGAATCACCGAATCACTAAAGTTGGAAGAGACCTCCACGATTGTAAAGTACAACCATCAACCCAACCCTACCCTGTCCACTAAACCATGTTTTCAAATGGTAACCATGTTTTCAATTGCCAAACCACTTGTGACAAAGGTGACGAGCCCCGTGGATCCCTGGCACCCGTGTGGGACCCAGTCAGGCAGAACTAATCTGTAATAATCACTTTATAAACACAAGTAATTCTGTTTTGGAACACCCAGCCTGAGGAACCAAAACACATAACTTTGTAAGACTGCAGCCTGTGCTCCGAAGAAAGCTGACCACAAGAACACTGTTGTACAGAAAAATGTTTATTGAGAGCACTGGTGCACTAGAATCATTACCAGTCCATCAGTACAAGCCGCAGCAGAAGCAATGTGTCAGTATTGTCTTCCAGTCACAGAATCTGGTCCCCATGTCAGCACTGGTCTCTCAGTTGGTTGCTCAGTTCCTGAAGTTCCGCAATCACGTTGTCCGAAATCGTCACCTCATCTGCTATCTCACTGTGAACCTCATTACTTGTTACATCTACAAAAAGTTGCTTCAAGATACAAAAGAAATAAATTGTTTTCAAATATCAGTACAGTTTCTCTGTTCCAGCACAGAAATTTAGAAAAAGAATATATATAAAACACATATCACCTGCCTCTTGTACTTTGGGTACTTGTGATGGNGAGAATATATATAAAACACATATACGTAATATAACACAGCATACACAACAGAACAGATCACCTGCCTCTTGTACTTTGGGTACTTGTGATGGTATCTCTCTCTTAAAAGGCTGTTTTCTGGATGCTAAGGACCACGTGCACATGTGAACACACATGTCTGTGCCACATGGCTGGTACTTCATTAAAGAGAGTGAATCCTCCAGGGGATGCTGGGTTTCTGCCCTGACCTGACTGTCTACACTGACTCCTGATGCTACCAAAAGTAAAGGCCTGAAGCACAAAACTTTGATTAGAATCACAGAATGGCAGAGGTTGAAAGGCACCTCTGAGGATCATCTAGTCCAAGCACCCTGCAGAAGAAAAGCATCTCGCATACTGTCACCACAATGCACGAGCCCACCTGTCAATAAATCATTATCTGCCAATTTTAATGGCCATGTAATAGAATCCCAGTGTCATATTCTGCTGTGGCATTTTCTCCCAAACTCAAATTAGCTTTTTTTGACATTTGAGTTCAAGGCATGCGTGAGTGGAGACATTAATGCGAGTGTCATGAAGTTATACAAGAGAAAAACAAAATCCTATAGAGTAATAAAAATAGTTTGCTCTTAAATCACAGAATCACAGAACATTAGTGATCGGAAGGGACCTTGAAAGGTCTTAAAACTTTAACAGCAACACAGAGCAGCTACCTCTGAGCAATCATAATCTTCACATATTTACAGGGTCCTTGAACCCAGGTTTTCAATGTGTCTCAGAACAGTGCTGTCACTGAGCGAAGGAACATCTCGCACAACAATAGGAACAGGTGCCTGCTACAAGAACATAAATGTTTCTGACTTTCAGCCTCCAAATCCTTACTCTGGGAATGTGACAGACAAGCCTGGTTCTTCCTCATTAAGAGAAATAAATCAGTTTTAATTTCCCTCACACAGTTACAAAGATCTGTTCAACCAGATGCAGCCTGGGAGCAGGTTCACGCACCGTCATTCTTAGGGCTTTGCGCCTCGTATTTCCCCACAACAGTACCCACGTGTGTCATGCATTTATGACACAGCTCATTGATCTTTCTCCTTTTTAGCGACTCCATCTGTCAGACCTGAAGGATCCAAGGAACAGAAGAGAGACCACTACAGAATCGAAGAGACCTCCAAGATCACCAAGTCCACTCATCAACACAACCCCACCCTGCCCACTAAACCCTGTTTTCACTTCCATTTGCCAGAGCAAGGCTCCATCCAGAACAGAGCCCACGAATAGCACATTTTTGAGTTGTAGCCTTCAGCAGACTGTGGGTGCTTCCTGAGTCTGGCATGACTGCAATATCAGAGATGGAGATCCCAGGAAAGGTGAGAAGCTGGGGAAGTGACATGGTTTTACCTAGACAAAAACTACTGTTTTTTTCCAATTATTATCACCTCACTGTAACATTTTGAAATCTTATCTTTTCTGAGGTCCTTGCAATGTTTCTTTGTCAGTTTTTACCCCTTTAAATGTTTTTCTCTGCTAAAAGGAAAAAAACTCAAACTCCCTCACAGTAATACTGGCTCACATGGCAGCAAAAGGAAATGCTGCAGTCAAGCTTGGACAGGCACAGAGTGCTGAACTGTACACGGGATCTTCCAGAAGATGACTGGGTTTTAAAACCACAACATGTTTTAGCAATTTAGCATGACTTCAAATTAAAACTAAGATGACATCTTGGACAGCATGCAAAAACATCAGGAGCTTTTATCTCTAACATGAGAGTTTTCAAATGTCTGCCAATAATAGAGATGTTCATCCTGGCATGCATCAAGAGGAGTGAGGCTAACAGATCAAGAGAGGTGATTCTTCCCTTTTACTCTGCCCTTGTGAGACCCCTCCTTGAGGTCCAGTTCTGGTGTCCCCACCATAAAACGGACATAGACCTGTTGGAACAAGTCCAGAAGAGGGCCATAAGGATGATCCAGGGGCTGGAGGCACCTCTGCTATGAGGACAGGCTGAGGGAGCTGGGATTTTTCAGCCTAGAGAAGAGAAAGCTTTGGGGTGACCTTACAGAAGCCTCCCCGTATTTGAAGGGAAACTACAGAAAGGCTGAAGAGGGACTTTTTACAAGAGTGTCCAGTGATACGACAAAGGGAAATGGCTTTAAACTGAAGGAGAATAGGTTTAGATTGGAACTTGGGAAGAAATCAGTATGAGGGTCGTGAGACTCTGGAATAGGTTACCTAGAGAGGCTGTGGATGCCCCCTCCATGGAGACATCCAAGGCCAGGCTGGATGAACCTTAGAGCCATCTGGTCTAGTCAAGAGGCACGCTTGCTCATGGCAGGGAGGTTGGATTAGCTGATGATTCTGTGATCTCTGAGGTCCGTTCCAACTTAAGCCATTCTATGAATCTTTGCTTTTGCACAGCACACACCACCTGCCTTACTTTCTCAACAACCACACTCAGTCTACACACTTTAAAAAATACAATCACAACATTTTGTGAATCACAACAAAGCAAACGTCTTGTGGCTTTTTTCACCATGTTCCGAAGAGTTATGTATGTTGGTATTTCAAAGTACAGTTAAGGAGGCAGCTTGTGTTTGCTTACACAGCTGTCTTAGGTTTTTACTCTCAAAGTTTTAGGACTAAAAGAAGAGTGAGCCAAGGTTAGCCCAGTGGTGACAGATCAACACTTGGTAACACAAGCATACATTCTATAACAGAAGCTTTACTAACCCACCTACGTGGCCGGCAGAAATACTTCTTTAAGACATGAAACATATTTTGAATGAAAACTTATTCCAGATCAGTCCTCTATGCCTCATGGTGTAAGATTATGGGTAAAATTAGGACAATATTGGTGCAGGAAGAGACTCAGCTCTTTGTGGAAGCACAGCTCCAAAAACATGAACCAAACATGTTGACAGTTTCCAACAAATCAAAATCTGAATGGCTAGGGTATCCATGAAAGCCTCATTAAAAATGAGTTCATTCTTTCAGTGAAAAACTGCTTTTGAAACACTTTGAAGCAATGGAAAGCAATTCTGATGCATTTTGGTTCTTTCTGCAGGTTTACATTCAGTATTCCCAAGACTTGGTTCCCCCATGACTACTCTTGTAAGGAACAGGTCTTTGAAACTCCTGATTTCTTCCAAACATTTAAGTCACAGAATTCCAAACATTTAAGTCTGCTTACTTCTGTCAAAGCTCAGCAGGAAGAAGGGAAATAAAAGTCTGCTTAAAGTTGGAATCCTTGACAGTGTAGAAGTGAATACCCAGCTGATGGTGCATTGGGACAGGCTGCTATTATTCAATCTACAAACGATTCAAACCAGAGAAATAGTTTCTGGCAAAAGAACAGCCGGCCCTAGCTTTCCAACACAAATTCCTACCTTTCAAACATTCCTACCTTTGCTTTGGATGACAATCCGCGTAAGTTGAGTCGAGCTGAAGAAAGGATCTGCAAGGCTTCGTGAGGATTAGATTTGTTCTTGCTGCATTTTATAGCCACTAGAATGCAAACACAGGAGTCCGAATCGAAAAGACATTACCTCAACAGCAACAATCTTTAAACAACATCAATAAAAATCTCGATGTAATATGCCCCAAAAGAAAAAGAATGTCAACTGATTTTGAGTGGATATCTATAAACCCAACCAGTATGTGTATTCTTCCTAAACATAAGTACACAGCACACGTAAGAGTCTCGCTGAGTCTAAGTTTTGTCCATATCCAGACTGGCAGTGCCAATCAAACTTCAGTTATGATTTGAGGACTGAGACAAACTACAGATGCATTTTCACTTGCATTATGAAATCATTAGACCATGAAATTAATTGATTCCCTGCTTAGTCACCTTTTTACTGACTCACTCAATGAAATTCCTGGCTCATTCCAAGTGTGTTTCTGTAAGTCTCTGTCAGAGGACTCCCAATAACAGGAATAAATACACCAGGCACAGTAGAATACTATATGATATGCTACAAAGCTTAATAAATACTTGTGACACTCTTCATGAACAATAAAAGCTCTTTTTGAGTCAAACATACCACGTGCAATTTCTATGGCTCCTTTCATCACTTCCTTAAAAGAAGAAACATCTTTCTCCCAGTCGCGTGATTGAGTTTCACATTTATGTGCCTTAGTGAGACACTGCAGTGACTGCAAAGAGGAAGACAAACATTAGTGTATGTGAAAACAAAAGAGGAGACTAATCTATTTTTAAGTGTCTATGAAATGAAAGGTCAATCCAGAAAATGAGTGTATCTTTACTATGTTTGCTTTCCTGTGAGTTGGAGTAGGGTCCTTCTCTGCAACAGTAAGCACCAGCTGTAAAACAGATGTTCTTCACCAATACTGCACATCAAGAATGAGAGGCATACGAAGCAATGTGTGTCTAATTTTTATCTTTTGAAAATGTCTAGACTGATGGATGTGATCCGTGTTTGCCAGCTCATCATAATTAAATGCACATGAAGAGGGGAGATTGAGGTTGGACATGAGGAACAAATTCTTTGCTGTGAGGGTGGGGAGATGCTGAAACAGGCTGGCCAAGGAAGTTGTGGCTGCCCCATAACTGGAAGTGTTCAAGGCCAGGTTGGATGGGGCCCTGAGTAATTTGATCTAGTGAAGGTGTCCCTGCCTCTGCAGGGGGGTTGGAATTAGACGGTCTTTAAGGTCCCTTCCAACCCCAGTCATTCTCTGATCTATGAAAATGGAAAAGTACTTGTGCTCCCACTTTGAGCAGCAATTTTGTAGCTAAAGAAATTCTAAATGAACGCGTCAAAGCTGGCTTTCAGTACAGGTATTCTTGGTAGCCATAAACATGTAGTTTATAGTTGCAGCCACACTGCTCTGGTTCTCGGTGTGAACAAGATAAGTAAATGTAAATAATATGCATTAAGAAAAAAAATTAATCCAAAATTTGAGTAGAAGAAATGAGCATTTGCTTCTGAGTTTTATTTTCTTTCTATGGGATCAGAAATACACAACAAATACATGTCAGAAGTTAAATGGTTTGGGTCAATGGCAACTCTTCAAGAGTTGTCCTGGGTTCAACTGAGATAGGGTTAATTTTCACTGGGAACACCTGAAACTACCATGTGATGTCATGCTCAGTACATAACTAGAGGACTGGGACTAGGGAAAGGATTGAGCTTCATGTTCCGTAAACACTTGCAGGGTGCCCCGCTTGTTTTATGTTTTTATTTATTAGTATGACTGTTGTTATTGTTTCTTCCTTCCTTGTGCAGTCCTTAACCTGTTCTTACCTCAACACACACGGTTTTACCTTTTTCTTCTGATTCTCATCATCCCACTGTGGGGAGATGACTACCCAGCAAGGGACTGGGTAGTGCATTTTTGCTGTCTGAGCCTAAAACACGACAAGAGTTAATTTATATAAAGGAATGAAAAGGCTTTCAGTGTGGTTCATGTCCATGAGTGTGACAGACTTTAGACTGCTGAACAAAGATTACATTTGGGGTCATCACCCCAAAAGTTTCTACCTTCCCTCTGGAGTTCAAACCCCTGATGCTGATCTAATTTGCAGTACCAGCGTACTAAGTCAGGCCAGAGCAAATGAATTTTTCTCATCATAACCTTGGTTATAACTGGTAGCTGTTTGACCAGTAGAAGAAAGAACTTCCAAAAGAAAGAATTACAGTTTTTACAGCAGTCTAATTTCATCTTGCCTGTGTCTGAGTCACAGCTGCAAATCTGAGGGATTTTGCTGGCAGATGCTAGGGATGGGAAAGAATTCCAAGCCTTGTGGGCAATTTGTTTGCACTTCTGGAACATGGATTTATTCTGGAAAGAAACAGTTACTAACTGGAGAAAGCTCAACCAACTGAAAGGTTTCACAGGGTATGGAACAAGAGGAAATTTGAAGGTTGGAAAAGTTCCTCAGTGTGAAAGAGTTGGACTGGACTGCATTCAGTACTGAATGAAGAAGCAGGTCAGATACATAAAAGTGTAACAGTAAACAAATGCTAAGCTGAAAAAAACCAAACCAACAAAAACCCCAGAAACAAAATATTTACTTAATCTTACACTCCTAACTTGTAAACTGTGTCTCACTGATTCAATTTACAAAGCACTATTGTGATTGCAGAAATATGCAATTCATGCCATCAAACAGAGAGGCAGAGAAGAAAAGAAAATAAACACCCACCACCCCCACCACCCCCTTTTACAATAGCCAGACAACCAAGGCAGTTCTTTCAAATGCACACAAAACCAAACTTGGTTAAATACAATTAAATCATAGAATCACAGAATCATTTAGATTGAAAAATACCTTGAGGATTGAGTCCAACCATTAACTTAACTCTACCAAGCCCATTACCAAACCAAGTCTTGAAGCTCCCCATCTACTCAGCCGGACTATAGGGAACAAAGGCCAAAGCCGACATTTGTGAGAAGGGACATGACACTGGGTCACATCTGTTGTCATCTCTTTGTCCTGTGATGCCACCACATAGTAAATAATGCCCTTTCAGAACTCACTGACCTCTGCATAACAAATACAGGTGGAAAACCGCAACGATGTCTGGAATTTTTCAGACAGTTACAGTCACCTCATACTTGGCTGGCACACGATGGTGCTTGTGACAGTGAAGCAAATAAATACCGGATTTAATATTTTTACATTATGGTAAGAGAACACCTACCAGTGATTTTCTAGTGTTTTCTAAGTTAATTTGTACTTCTTTTTCTTTTTAATAACACATGTATTGGCTGCAGCCCGTTTTGCTGATGATCTGTATGGTACTGCCATACTTGGACACACACATAAGCGTAACTTCAGTATTTATAAACATCACTCCACTCTGCAGGGCAATCTGGACCAGAAGCATGTTCCACAACCAGCCTGACGAGGAAAACACAGTTCAAGTCCTGTCTACTCTACAAATTGAAACCACGTTTATAACTGGGTTAGTAGAAAAATACAGTGATGTAACCAGATTCTGAAGAGATTACATTCATAGTGCAGACAGGGCCTCTGCTACTTTGCATGTTTGAGTAAGAATCTGAGGATATATTACAGGATATTGCAGTGTCTGTATTTCTGAATTGTAAATAGTCCAAATCTCTTTTATTGTTCAGCTGTAAAGAACAACAGGGAATGAAAAATGGGAAGAGCTGGAAGTACCACAGACATCAGCTATAACTAAACAAGGCATTTGACAGGGCAGAGCATAAAGAGGAAGAAAATGAGCAAGGCTCAAATAATTTCAAGTTTAATCCCACATGCACATGAATTTGTAGGCTCAGCCATTTGGTGGACTCTGACATTTGGATGGGGTTGGAATAGGCTGCCCAAGGAAAGGGTGGAATTGCTGTCCCTGGAGGGGTTCTAAAAACATGCAGATGTCTCCCTGGGCAACAGGGTTTAATGGGCAGGATGGGGTTGGGTTGATGGTTGGACTGGATGATCTTGGAGCTCTCTTCCAACCTTAATGATTCTATGATTCTGCCTGCCTTAACGTGCTTGACATCAAGCAATGAGGCTACTTAATTTTGGAAATGTAATGTCAAACACAAAGCATATTCCAGCATACAGCAAAGTGAACCTTTGTTGCATGTGCAGAGCAGTTGGAAGTGCAATCAGATCAGTTACCTGGGAACTGACAGGAACAAGAGATGCAGTTAAGCTACCAAAACCAGAAATGGGTAAAGGAGAACCAATAATTCAACAGATTTCTTAATCTGTTGAACAGCATGACTTCATTCAATTTTAAGCTCAATAAGGACAAAGTACTTTTACTCTGGGAACTCTCAGTGAGGTACAGGTTATCGTAAACGCTTTTTCCCTCAGTGACTGCAAAGAGGAATAGAGATGGCTGACAGATCATTCCATTAAGACCCACATTTTTTCAGAAGCAGCAATATCTTGTCTTTAGAATCAAGGACTGCAACTCAGAAAAACAACACACTCACCACCATTAATTATAGCCCTTTGATTGCTGCCAAAAAATTTGACAGTGCAAATCCAAGACAATGCACATGTGCTGTGATAGGAAGTTTGAAAATGAAGTACTGGTCAAAGATTTTTTCAAAATACACAAAAGCTGATATAAAACATCTTGCTCGTGTGAGATAACAAAAACGTGTGCTGTAGAAACAGGAAAAGCAGGAAATAAGCTTGTAGAAACACCTGAACATGTATGGAACAGCCACGTGTCTTGCTACAGCACTGCAGTTAGTTAGAGAACAGAGGTTTTGCACCAGAAACGCGTATCCATGAAAAAGCACCTCACCACAGTTACCTTTTCAATATCTTCACTGCGATCGCTCTGTCCATTTCCATACAGTTGAGCATACAGTCTCCAGATTTCCCCATCATTTGTAACTTGGGAAGTCACTCTGCCCAACAGCTCCTGCAACTTCCCTTTCAATCCGCTCACTACCTCTCCAGCACGATCTTCCATACCATCCACTACTGCTCTGACCAGAATAGCCAGCACCTTAAGAAAGCAGCAGGAAAGAGATTTTATTACAAATCATATCAACACCAGTATGTATAGTCTTATCTGTAGCATTATTACAATAATAATTAGTCAATAAAACACAAATATAGTCCCACATGAGAATAACCGAACAAGCTAAGAAATGCATTATTAGGGGAGTAATCAAGCTAATTGAACCCTCTTCTATAAGATCCTGTAGTTGGTGAAGAGGGCAATGAGCTAAGACAGAAGGTTGGGTTACTGAAACAGGACAGAACGAAAGAGAAGAGTGTAGGAAACTGTGGCATTATCCTAAATATGTTTTCACAGAACAATATGGTCATAAAAAGGCTGAACTAGGTGAACTTATGCAACAGCAAACACTGTTGTTTGCAGGACCTCTCCTGAAGTACCTGCAGAAACTGAAAGATGTACAGTGGGAACTGGAGAGCAACTGAAAAAAACCTTAGGAAACTGTGCTTAATGCACTTCTGGTGAATGACTGTTCAAGTCGCTTCAATCAAGTGTTTTACAAGCACTAATTTAATGGCTGTACTGTCTTTGGCTTGAGAATGTGGGATCTGACCTGCAGAAATGCTGAGCATGAGCAGCTGTTAGTGAACTCAATGACAGCCAAGCATAAAATGCTAAATAATACCAAGAGTCCCTGAAAAAAACCACTTTTCTTGTCCCAAACTGGGTATGGAAAATTGGGAAACTGTTTTGTTGTGCCTCAGTTCCTTGTCAATAAAATGAGAAACAGCAAATGTAAATTAAGACATTGGATCATATGGTGAATTAGAAGAAAATAAAACACAGAAAAGCTGGGTAAAAAATCAAAATGGAAAAAAAAAAACCCCAACCCAAACCAAAACAGAAAGGTTACTGAGAATTACCTGTTCTCTGTAGTACGTGAGACAGAGAGACTGGGGAAGAAATATTGATAAAACCAAACTGGAAGTCTCACAAGGCTTGAATTTAAGTTAGGCTGGTACAGGAATGCAAACACATTTCAGGCTTGTTCTTCCCAACTGGTGAAGTTATCATTGGGCAAGGTTTTTGTCCACACCATTATAATATGTAAAATGAGATCACCTTCAATGCTGCATTAATATCAAGACAGTAACAAAACCACGTAAAAATACTGCTTCTCTAGTAAAAGTACGACAGGGATGGGGATCTGTCTCCAGAAACCAAGATGTAGCTCACTGGCAAAAAGCACTGCACCACATTACAGCAGTAACTGTGTAATTAGTCATGTAAGCCTTAGTACTACATCAGTTAAACTAAAACTAGTGTCAAGGCCTGGATTAAAGGGTCCATTAAACAGTAATGAATCATTAACACTCCTGGGCTGTATCCAGCAGTTAAATAAAACTATTTCAGATTGCAAGGAAACTGTGTTAATCATCTAAAAGTGCTAGCAGTGTCACAGAGCTCTGCATTTTAGAGGGTTGCCTTAAGTGCTAAATGCTAATGTATATCTTTGAGAGATACTAAACTGCCATATATACAGGACGATTAAAGCAACATGCTGTTGCCCAGCATCCCACACAAACAGTAGAGCTTTTTTTTTAAATTCCTCTTTTAATGAACTGGGCTCCAGTATGACCAGTGTGCTGAGTTTGTGTTTAGTATGACATCACAGCATCTGCATTCCTCCTTCTCCTCCGCTTTTGTGAATAATGTGTGCCTAAGAACAACCAAATAAAAACCACCGTAGGACATACTCTTAGAAACAAACCCAATCAGTTTTAGATGCTGTGTCTGCTACCTGCACACCTCATTCCGCAATTGTCTCCAAACAACTCCTTTCATACAAAAATTCACTTGGTCAAACCATTTTTAGAGGCATCATCAACATTAAATGAATTTGACAGTGCTCAAGTGAAAAGAGACCCCCCTACCAGATTCCAAATGACAAATCTGCTGTGTATGAGCTTTCCCTACACCCATCCCAAATCAAAGCTTATAATAAAACACAGTAGTCATTACTGAGCTACTTAAAAGAAACAGAACTCTGGAAAGAATTAATTCCTACCCTCACTCCTCAAAATCCCTTGAAACGTGCTCTTGCAGCCTTTTATTAGGAGCAATGCGGCAGTATGAACTGCTGAAATAAGGGTAGTTCTGACGGAAAAGGCAACAGAAAAGCTTTCCCAGATTCTCAACAACACAGGACTGCAGACAAGAACCATTTGTCCGTACTTCCAAATTCATATTCATTAACAGCAGGATGTTAATGAATAAGATCAGGATGAAGATCTGCTTTCTGACAGTAATGCAGCAAACAATCTTTTTCACCAAATCACAGAATGATTGAAACTGGAAAAGCCATCTGAGCTCATCCAGCCCAGCCTAGGACCTAATATCATCACATTGGTCAGACCAGGGCACTAAGGGCCACAGCCAATCTGGCCTTCAACACCTCCAGGGATGGGGACTCCACCACTGCCCTGGACAGTCCATTCCAGTCTGTGATCACCTTTTCCATAAGGAAGGGCTTCCTAACATCCAAACTAACCCTCCCCTGGGGCAGCTTCAGGCCCTACCCTCTTGTCCTGGCACTAGTTACCTGGGAGAAGAGCCCCACCTCCACTTGATTACAACCACCCTTCAAGTTGTTGGAGAGAGGGAGAAGGTGCCCCCTGAGTCTCCTTCAAGCTAAACAAGCCCAGCTCACTCAGCCTCTCCCCATCAGACCTTCCCTCCAGTCCCTTCCCCAGCCTCCTCTGGACCCACTACATCCCCTTAATCTCCCTCAATCTCTTTCTTGAAGTGAGGGGCCCAGAAGTGTCTCCAGTACTCGAGGTGAGGCCTCCCCAGTGCTCTCCCCGACAGAGAGAATTACAGGGGAGAGAATTAAATCCCTAGTACTGCTGGCCACACTATTCCTGCTTCTCAAGTAAAAAGACTGCTTGCCCCCCAGACATGCATGTGGCACAGGGCAGAAAACTTTCATGCTTATCTGCCACCTCAGGCTAATACTTCAGAGGTTAAACTGAGGTTGACAACAGGTAAGGCTTTCTCCTCCGGCCCTTTTCAGCAACTGATGTACTAGCTGAAACAACAGATGATTCAGTGAGCCTTTACTTTTCATTATTATATCATCATAGTACCATCAAGGCTGGAAAAGACCTTCAAGATCATCAAGTCCAACTGGCTACTCTACCACCCCCAACCACTAACCCATCTTCCAAAGCGCCATGTCTGCCCTTTTGTTGAACCCCTCCAGGGACAGTGCCTACATCCCCTTCCTGGGCCTCCCCACTATGTCTGGGAAGAAGTTTTCCCAAAGAACCAATCTGAACCTCCCCTGGCACAAACTGACCTAGTTCCTTTTGCCCTATTGCTACTCTCCAGGGAGAGGAGGCCAACATCAGCCTCACTCCAACCTCCCTTCAGGTAGCTGTAGGAAGCAGTGACGGCTCCTCTCAGCCTTCTCCTCTCCAGGCTGAACAGCCCCAACTCCCTCAGCTTCTCCTCATCAGATCTAATTTGCACATTCCTAACCAGGCCAGTTGCCCTTCTCTGCCCTTTCTCCAGCACACTGACAGATACTATGTAAGATCTGTATTAAAGGTGTTCAAGGTAAATTTTCCATAGGCATGAACAGGAATATGAAAATCTGACCAATTTTAAGAACAAGAAAGGAAGGGAGGAAAGAAAGTGTTTTTATAACATTTATGGGCATTAGTAGGAAACGGCGGTTTTTGAAAGCACGCCTTTTGCTGTGTCTTGTATTGTACTGTTTTCTTATTCATAAGGAGCTCTTCAGCTTTTTCTTATTAAATTCTGTTTGCAGAGTCTGTACATACATATCTTCAACATCATCATTCCCTGATCATGGAACCTTTGTCACAATATTATGTTGTTAATTAACTGGAATAGCTCAGAAGCCAAATTTCCCAAAGCTGCAGCCTGTACTCAAAGGTCTGTCACAAAAACCCAGAATGGCCCAAGAGAAGTCACAGATGAAGACTCGAATGCCTTACCGTAATTGGAATAAATCAGTAATTTATGAGCATGGCTTCATGCTATGCTGAAATAAATTAAAGAATCTGATCTAACTACACAAACCAGGGATGTTTCAAGTGATACATTCAACTGCATAGCCTTGAATTCAGTCTCACAGGGGGTACTCTGCAACCATGACTGTGCTAAAAACAACTGGAGATTGGCTTTCTGCTTTCACAAAATCCTGGAATCAATGACTCAACTTGTTTATTCCAGTCCTGTGTATATTTATTTTTGTGGACCTACCTTCCGTCTCACTGCTAGGTCTTGTAGCTTATTAGTCCATCAATTAAAATCTAAACCAACTACAATTACTAAACATAATTGGAGGAAAGAACGTACTATGTTGCATGGAAACACAGTTATATGCTTCCATGTACTAATGTTCCAGAGTCATACTTTTTTAAAATCCAACTACACAAGAGGGCTTACAGAGCACCTCCATTTAGAACAGGGCAACTGGTAAGTGGGAGAGGCTCAGAAATGAATGGGGAGCCTCGTAAACAAGCCCAGCAGAAGCCTTTGGCTTTATCTTGGCATTTTTTACAATTTTTCTTTGCTATGGAAATACTGTCCTCTCTCTTGTAAGATTAGCGACTGAAGCCTCTGTGAAATCCTTCAATCAGGTTCTGAGGTTTTCTTGCTGTGAGGGTGGTGAGATGCTGGACCAGGTTGTCCAGGGAAGCTGTGGCTGCCCCATCCCTGGAAGTGTTTGAGGCCAGGTTGGATGGGGCCCTGATCTAGTGAAAGTGTCCCTGCCTGTGCAGGGGTGTTGGAGCTAGATGGTCTTTAAGGTCCTTTCCAACCCAATCATAGAACAGCCATTCTATGAAAATATCTAAAGGTGACAAATACATGTAGAAAGCTCTATTCCAGGTCAGCTGTTAACGTCACAAAAACAATAAACTAGACCACTGCTAAAAATGTTACTCAAATAAACAACGGAGAAAAAAACTTTTTAAAAATCCAGCCCCTACAAGATTTTCTGTGAATTAACACACAGGCCCTACCAGAACCACTAAATAGTAGCTGCCAAACATGATAGTAGTTACCACATATAAGACTAATTCCTACAGACAAATTCCCATAGACACATTTTAGTGCAGTTTGAGGTCTTTTAATGTTCAGCTTCATCAGACCCAAAGGGTTTTGTAATACAGAATGTTATCCCGTGCATGGTTGGCTCTCTAGCAGTCAGGATTGTATTAACATACAATTTATTATAAAGAAGCAATCTGAACAAAGTCGTTAGCATCCCTGCCCCCCCATAAACACATATTTCCACAATCACAATTACTTACATCTGCTCTGTCTCATCATTAATGGACCCAAGATCTAGGAAAGCTACTTTTGGTCATGTTATAGGACAAGAAAAGAAACACACTCCTGGGATCAATGCTGAGCAGCAGCTGGGTCCTCTTACCCCAGTACTACATACAAACCCCTTAAAAGCTCATAAGCTCTCCAACCAGATCCATTTATTTTGCAGAGCCCTTTGGGGGTGTTTCACTACTCTCTCTAAGCGATTCTGTGGGTGGCTTTCAAACTCACCTTGCTCTTTTCACTGAGTGTGCAGAACTCTGCTCAGATCAGGACCTAGAGTTCCTCAAGGTAACATCCTAGCTGAAAGTGGTAAAGTAGATGCTCTGCATTTTGCCTAAGAGCTTACACTTGCAAACACTGAAGTTAACTAAAATTAACTGAACTGCAGTGAAAGATGAGCAAAACATCTTTATTTCTGGTTGCAGCTATTAAGAATCTACGTTCTGACTGCAACACATTCAATCTATGAAACTGCATTCACTTTCACTTGCGGAATTGTCAAACATGTGGGAACAGCTTACCTTTCCTTAAGCTAAAGAACTTACACTATTATTGATACTAAGATATAGTGCAGCAACACAGAAAGATGAGGTTATGCATTGCTGTCATGGGTGTTTCATTTAGGAGTAGATCTTAGAACTGAAAGGCTCACATTTGTCCTTCCATAAAGGCAAACACAATCTGGATGCAAAGGTTTCCCTTTTTGTGCATTTTTATTTTAAATGCTTTGTCTTACAGTCCAGATCCCAAAACAATCAAATGGCTTGCATACATAACTTCGCCAGCATGTGTACTATTTTACTGGTATCAGAAAGCTCTCTGTGTCTCACAAGAAAAATTAATCAACATATAGAATGACTTCACACAAAAACTCCCCCACCTGGGTATCCTTGTACTTTCCTCGTAAGTCCATGAGCCGGTGATAAGCTTTAATTGCTTCTGAAAACTCTCCAATGTCTGTACTGGTGAGAAGATAGTTCTCCCATATTTGCCAGTGTTCATAGTTGCACTTGAGAGCTTCTTGGAGGGTTCGAAATGCTTTGATTCTACGCAACAATAAAAAAACAATAGAAAAGAAGAGTCTATATTAAAGATTCAACAGAGAACATTTCCACACTAAAATAACTGAGCTCTGTATCAATAAAAAAGCTGCTTTTTTAAAAAGCAGGTTTAGAACATAGTTCAACATCAAAGTTCGTAACTTAAAATAATTATAATTCCTTAATCTCTTGCCAGTTACCTAGTATCAGTTCATGCCACATGTAGAGTCTGGACCAGGAAACTGCCATGTTAGCTCTTGTAATTACATTTTGACAAATAATCATTGCAATCAGACCATCCATGGCCACATTTCTTTTCTGAATTTTTAACTGGAACATATGAAAAACATCTTATTCACGCTGCAGTTGCAAAATAAGTTAAACAACAAAAACCCATGGAGTTCACCGCAGATGCACAACACTGACTCATTCCATCACACTAAGGCAGGTGACTTCACGTAACAGCTTTCTGAGATTTAAGCATCTGCTCACAATAAAGGTGCAGCACACCCACCGCACCAAAGCCCAGCATTTCCCAGCATGTTCTTCTTCTGTCATCTGGAAACTTGACTTCTACTACAGTGTTCCATGATGCTACACTGCTCAGTACAAATGGTCAGAGTGTTCCCCAACACTATTAGGGTTCTTCAGCAAAGGTGATGCCCAGTGTATCATCCCATGGTGGCAGGCGAAAGTGTTGCGGAATGAAGGTGGGCAAAGTAATTCCTGCATAGTTACTGTCAAGTGAGGAAGCTTCTTTGTTTTTCATATGGATCCACTGCAGGCAACTCTTTTACTATCCATTTCTGGAGCCCTTATTACAGGAGGGATGTG
>VXBP01008047.1:18201-61394 GCA_013400115.1 Rhinopomastus cyanomelas
GGAGGGAGGGAAGGAAGGATGGAGGGAAGGAAGGAAGGATGGATGGAGGGAGGGAGGGAGGGCGAGGGCGCCGCCCCGCCCCGGGGAGCCGCCACGCACACGGGCTGGGCCCCGGTCGCTGCCTGGGGCAGCCGCCACGCACCCGGGCTGGGCCCCGGCCTGAGGGAGGCAGCGGGCAGGGGAGCAGCGGGCGGGGCGGTGCCCGCCTCAGCCCCGGGGTGGCGGATCCCGCTCCTCAGCGGGGCGTCCTCGGCTGCTGGCGGAGGTCTCGAAGCGGGGGGCACCGGTCCGTGACCCCCCCAGAGCCCTCAGTGCCCCCCCCCCAGCTCAGCTTCATCCTGCTGCCGGCGGTTCAGGGGTCGGCCTGCCGAGGGCTCCCGCATCACGCAGCCTGTGTCCCGCCCGGTTGTCGTCTGGGTGCAAAGGGCTGCAGCGAGGGCAAGGCCTGGAGAGGCTCTTTTCTTCTCCATCCGCACCCCACCGCCGGGTCCGACACAGGGGAGCACAGGCGCAGCCCCGCCGCTGGATCTCCTTGGTGCTCTCCATTTCGTTCCTGTTTGTAAGGAGAGCACGGAGCCAGAGAAGATCAGGGGGCTGGAGCATCTGCCTGGCGAGGAGAGGCTGAGAGAGAGCTGAGGATGTTTAGCCTGGAGAGGAGACTGAAGGAGGATCACATCAGGGACCGGAAGGGACCTTGAAAGATCATCCAGTCCAATCCCCCTGACACAGCAGGATCCCCTAGAACAAGTCGCACGGGAACACATCCAGGCGGGTTTTAAATGTCTGCGGAGAAGGAGACTCCTCTGAAATTTCAGGATGAGGAGAGCAAAGCACAAAGGGTGGGATATTACTTAAAGCATCAGAAGCCATTGCTTCATAAATACTGGCCGTGTTCCTGTGTGACTGGATCTAGGGGATCCTGCTCTGGCAGGGGGATTGGAGTGGATGATCTTCCGAGGTCCCTTCCAATCCCTAATGTTCAGGGTTCTGCCATTCTGTGATATTCAGTGTAAAGTTGAGGAATCACAAGGTTAAGCTCTCTCCTTCAAAGGCTGTTCTCCGAGGAGGGCTCTGTCTGTTCTACCTACAATCCCAATCTGTGCGCTCCGGAATCCACTTCCACAATGCAACTCCTGAATCCAGATCCCTTTTGCCTCTGAGAGCAGCCTGGGACTTGCCCAGCATTTGCCATCAGAGGTCTTTTCTAACCAGAGTCACTGAAAAGGGCTATGGAGCCCTGGCAGGGGCTGCCCAGGAGGGTTGTGGAGTCTCCTTCTCTGGAGATGTTTCAAACCCGCCTGGCCACGTTCCTACTGTGGCAGGGGGATTGGAGTAGCTTTTACAAGGTCCCTTCCAATCCCTTCTGTTCAGTGATTCTGTGAGGATTTGCCTGTCCTAAAGATCTGTGTGGGATGAAGAACTTTCAGTTCAAGACATAGTCAATGAATGAAAACAGTTCTTTCAAACTCTACTGGGGGTCCTGGGTGAAGATCACACGCAGTGTCTGCAAGAGACAAGAAAATCTGAGGGGCAGCAAGCTCTTTCCACCTCGACTGCTGAGCTGCTGGCTGCCAACTCCTTTTTCTTGAGTCCTGTGCTTTGCTGTTGAACTGAAAGGCTTTGCTTGCCAACAGTTGTTCCCTGAGTGGGAGTTCATTGTATTAACAAGATAAAAGGCTGTCATGCTAACGTCTCGGTTTCTGTGTTTGAGTGGGACAAGATATCTAATCAAGGTTTCTCTTAGAAGATGTTTTCTTGGTCTTTCCTCTGCACACACTGTTTAATTAGGGTGGTATTTGTCAGAGATAGTGAATGTTAAACTGCATCAGAGGCTCTGATGGCAGCCTGGCAAACACAGTTCCATTCAATACTTCTGCCAGGGCTTAGGATGAACAGAACTGTTTGGTCTGAACGTGATGTTCTAGTCAGTAACTACTGAGCCAGCAGGGTGCCCAGGTGGCCAAGAAGGCCAGTGGCACCCTGGCCTGGATTAGAAACTGCGTATCCAGCAGGAGTAGGGAGGCGATTGTCCCCCTGCGCCTTGAGGACTGTGTGAATCCAAAGCTGAACACTTCGGTGAGGAAGAGCAGCAGTGCTGCTGGACCCTCACCAGGCTGATTTCTCCTCACAACGCAGCAAACTCCACAGAAGATCAGGCTGAGAAAGGATCCTTACACCTGCATTGCAGATTTTTTGTCTTATCCCTGAGCCTATTATCGAATCTGGACTCGACAGCCTCCATCAGCTCAGAGTCTTAACATCCATCTGCCAGCGCTAAAGCCAGCCTGTCTGCCGCGGTCATTAGCATTAGGGCAAAACACCCTGTGACTTCAAGTTGTGTTCTCAGAAGCAACTTCTTCCCAGCGAGGGAACAGAGCCCTGGAACAAGCTGGTTGTGGAGACTCCTCCTCTGGAGACATTTCAAACCCACCTGGATGTGTTCCTATGTGACTTGGTCTAGGTGGTCCTGCTGTGGCAGGGGAACTGGACTGGGTGATCTTCTGAGGTGCCTTCCAATCCCTAATGTTCGGTGACTCTGATTCCAGATGAGTACCTGGTCATGGTTTAAGCTCAGCTGCTACGTAAGGACCACACAGCCTCTCATTCATTTCCCCTCATCAGGATCAGTGGGGAGAATCACAAGGTTAAAGGAGAGAAAACTCATGGATTGAGAAAAAAAATAGTTTAAGAATTGAAAATAAAGTTTTAAAAAAATAGATAACAAAAGTAAGCTGGCAACTAAAACTTCTTGCTCCTCTGGACCTGCTCCAGCCCCTCAATCTCTTTCTTGAAGTGAGGGTCCCAGCACTGCCCCCAGTACTGGAGGGGAGGCCTCCCCTGTGCCCCGTACAGGGGGAGAATGACATCACTAGTCCTGCTGGCCACACTGTGCTGCACAATGAGTCCTCCCAGGTCTCAGAAGTATCTGATGGAAGTCAATTAATTGTGTCTCTCATTAGCTAAGTGGATTCTGGATGTAGCATTTAGTGCCCTGATCTAGCTGATGGGGTGATGTCAGGTCACAGGCTGGGCAGGATGAGCTCAGAGAGGTGCCCCCTGTACAGGAGGACAATTACATCCCTAGTCCTGCTGGCCACGCTATTGCTGATCCAAGCCAGGATACCACTGGCCTTCTGGGCCACCTGAGCACACTGCTGGCTCCAGTTCAGCCAGTTATCAACCAGTACTGCAAATCATCTTTAGAACATGTGATGAACTGTAGAGAATGGACGTTGTCTTTGCCCAGACCACAGCCAGCTGTACGTCCTAACAAACCTCTGCCATAGCAGGGGCTTGAGGCAGAGAAGGGAGTTTGGCTACACAAGTGCCAAGGGCCCTGCCGGAGCACCTGCCAGCCCTGACGCTCGGAGCCCAGCCTTCAAAGATGTTAAATGGGATTAAGTCCAAAAGCCTAATCCGAAAGCTTCCATAAAGAAGACGATGTTTTAAATAACTGTGTTGACGCTGCTTTGCCCCAGTTTGTGCACGTCACGTGGCAACAACAACCTGAGAGAGGCTCAGGAGAGTTTTGGAGAAGACTACCTGTGGTAGTGTAGAGATAGGCCGCCTTGTTTATGCCTGCCTTCACTTCCAAGGACAATATTGATTATTATTTACATACATTTTGGGTTCAGTGCCAGCTGAAGGATGGGGAAAGATGAAGTTCAGGTCTTTGCTGTGATGGCTGAGAGTCAGGGGGGACCTTCTCCCTCTCTACAGCTCACTTGAGGGAGGTTGGAGTCAGGTGGGGGTCAGGCTCTTCTCCCAGGCACCCAGCACCAGGACGAGAAGGCAGAGCCTGAAGCTGCACCCAGGGAGGGTCAGGTTGGATGTCAGGAAGCCTCATGGAAAGGGTGATCAGAGCCTGGACTGAACTGCCCAGAGCAGTGGTGGAGTCGCCATCCCTGGAGGTGTTGAAGAGCAGCCTGGCTGTGGCCCTTAGGCCCGCTGTACCCAGCACTGGTGCAGTTGCACCTTGAGTAACTGGGTCCAGTTCTGGGCACCTCAGCACAAAGGAGACATCGAGGTGCTGAAGCGAGGGCAGAGGAGGGCAACGAAGCTGGGGAAAGGCCTGGAGAATCAGTCTGATGAGAGATGGTGAGAGTTGGGGCTGTTAGGTTGAGAAAGAGGAGGCTGAGAGGAGACCTCATTGCTCTCTACAGCTCTCTGGTGCTGGGCTCTGCTCACAGGTCATTAGTGACAGAAGCGGAGGGAAGGGCTTCAAGCATCCACAGGGGAGATTTGGACATCCAGAAGAAATTCCTCCTGCAGAGAGTGGTCAGACCCTGGGATGGGCTGCCCAGGGTGGTGGCTGAGTCCCCATCGCTGGATGAGTTTGAAAGTCACTTAGATGTGGTGTTAGGGGATGTGGTTTAGGGGTGACCTTGTTGAGTAGGGTCGATAATTGCACTCAATGATCCTGGGGGTCTTTTCCAACCTGAATGATTCTGTGATTAGTGCCCTGGCCTGGCTGCTGTGACGGTGTCAGGTCATGGGCTGTGCTGGCTGAGCTCAGAGGGCTTCTCCAGCCCCAGTAATTCCGTGCTTCTATGAAGGGGAGCTCTGTCTGCTCGTGATGAGCAAGGCTTGGGTTTAGTTAGCTCCTCGAAGAGATCATTTGCCCTTGTGGTGGGTGAGGCAACGGTGGCACGCAGCTCCTGTGAGAGGAAGCCACCATGACCCAGTGGGTGCGTGAAGCTGCCCGGTGGCGGAAGCCAGCACAGCAATAAGGGTTTTATAAAGGCAGCGCTGCACGTTCCTCAGCGGCCCTGCCGACACCACAGCCATGAGCAAGGCCGGTGACTAAACTCCGAGGAGTGCGGAGCGGCTCCCCCGAGGCCAAGATGGCAGCGAAGCCAAGGGGCGATCAAGATGGCGGGGGAGCGGGGCCGCCTCAACCCCTCTCCCCATCAAGAGCCTAAGGAAACCCGAGCAGGACGGCCCGCGGGGGATAGTTAACGCTTCCGGACAGCTCAGGGCACAGACAGCCGCAGGTACAGCCCGCCGGACCTTGCGCTTTGCCCTCCTCCCGCTCCGCGACCCCAGCTGCCCCGGGGCGGCGCCAAGGCCGAGCTCCCGCCTCCTCCCGTCCAGCGCGGGGCGGGGGCACGCGGGACGGAC
The DNA here is from genome assembly GCA_013400115.1 of Rhinopomastus cyanomelas. Taxonomy (NCBI): domain Eukaryota; kingdom Metazoa; phylum Chordata; class Aves; order Bucerotiformes; family Rhinopomastidae; genus Rhinopomastus; species Rhinopomastus cyanomelas. The sequence goes on from VXBP01008047.1 coordinate 23,323, forward strand.
GCGGCTCTTCCGTAAACAGCGCCCGGCCGTTCCCTCGCCTCCTCCCGCCGGCAGCGCTCACTCAGCGCGGGGGGGGCTGCCGGCCTTCGTGGCTTGTCGCCCCTGTTTCTGTCGCTTACTTCCCGGCTGTGCAGTGCGAGGGGACACGGACTGACTGTGACAGGCGGCTGCGGGCTGGCCCGGGTACCTGGGGCTGGCTTAGGCGCTGTCAGGCAGCGAGTAGTTGCGCTTCTCCCCCCGTGGCCAGCTGAGATGGGCGCGCCCAAGGAAGACTCTTAATGACCCGGGCTGGCTGCTGCGGGCCGGGGAAGCTGTTTAAAGCCCCGTCGAGCACCGCGCTCTGGGAGGGCGAGTAGTTGCTGCCGCCGGGCCGCGGTGAGTGGGTGAAGGAGGGAAGGTGGGTGGGTAGAGGCCGAGCTGCGCCGTCCCGCGGCAGCTCCACAGCATACGCGTGGGTGTCCGGGTTAGCCGCGGGGGGAGTGCGGGTCAGGGCTGCCCGGTGGGGAGAGGCGCCGCGCTGTCCCGCTCTGCGCCCGGTCCTCAGTGCCCGCTGCGGCTGGGACGAGCTGTCCTGGCCTGGGGCACAGTTCCCCCTCCTTCACTCCCTGCAAGGGCACCCCGGCTCCCTGCCCGGGGCACTCGGAGGCAGCGGCCGCGCTGGCACAGGGACGGCTCCCCCTCCTCCTTTCCTCCCTCCTCACCCCGCCCCGGGCCTTTCCTTAGAAACGCTGTTTGTTTTGGTCGGCGAGTGCCAAACTCCTGCCGCTGGTGCCTGCCATAAACATGGGGCCGGGGGAGGAGACGGGCACCGACCGCGGTGGAGGAAGAGGCGGGCCCGCGGGCGGTGCCGCTGTCTCCCCCCGTCCACCCCGCCCCGAGCGCCGCCGGGGGAAGCAGGAGGGGGCCCCGGTCCCCTCGTCGAGGGTGGCAGCCTCAGAAGTCGGAGGTCAGCGGGGCTCACCTTGTGTGCACCGGCTTGGGGGATACTGGGACAGGCTGCCCGGGGGGTTGTGGGGTCTTCTTCTCTGGAGACGTTTAAAACCCGCCTGGACATGTTCTTGTGTGACTGGATCTAGGGGATCCTGCTGTGGCAGGGGGTTGGCCTGGATGATCTTTCGAGGTCCCTTCCAATCCCTAATAACTGGATCTAGGGGATCCTGCTCTGACAGGGGGTTGGGCTGGATATTATTTCGAGGTCCCTTCCAATCCCTGATGTTCTGTGATACCTGCTTTGACTCGGCTGCCTCTAACCCCTCACGAAGGGAGCCTGAGTTTAAAGGGAAGAGCCGAGGAGCTGTAAAGTTGCAGGAAGAAAGAGTCAGCTCTAAGCTGTCAAAACTGAGGCATGAGGAAGTTCCTTGAGCTAACAAAGGTGCTTTTCTGCCCCAGTGCTGGCAGAGGTGGAGTCGGTGAAAGGGATACTGGAGCCCAGATGAGATTGACTCGGTGCCAGCTTGAAGGGCTTAAGTCTAGTTAGGACATCTAGAGTGGTGGAACTGGACAGAGCACTTAGAAACCACAGATAGAGGGACAACTTTTTCCACAGCCTGGCTTTGTTCAGAGTTTTCTTGAAGATGCTATCTGAAGAAACAAAAAAACCCTTCCAAACTGTGTCTTACTTTTCCCCCCCAAGTGCTTCATGAGAGCTAAAAGAAGCCTTGAGGAATAAAAAGCTTGTGTTCTTTAAAAATAGCCTGGCCTTGCAGTCTCAGGTTGAAGTGAACGATCAAGTTGGGTTGACTGTGTAAGAGCAAGATGCCTTTAAGCATCTAGGGTGTTGTATTTCCTGCGTCTTTGCTGAAGAGAATAATCCAAAACACCCTGCCTAGCAGAAGCTGTGATAATGTAGTTCATCTTTGTGAAGTTAACTGGAATCTTGGGTTTTCTGTGTTTAAAATATCACTAGCTTGGTCTCCTTTTAGAGCTTATCCTTTTAAAAGCTGCCAAATAGCCCTGGTGGAAAGAAAGCAAAGAGCCTGCTGAAGGTATCCAGCCTAATAGCTTTTGATTGAACATTGATTAATTGATTGATTAAACATCACTTGTTTTCAAGGCAGGAAGAGTAGAGCTGGTTGTAATCACAGGCTGAGCCTTTAATAGAACAGGCAGGATGTTGAGCTGTGTGTTAAAACAACAGCTTAATACTGAGTATGTAATGAACAGCTCACGAGAATGGTGGTGTCTGTTCAGGATGGTGAATCACAGAACATTAGGGATTGGAAAGGACCTTGAGAGATCATCCAGTCCAGTCCCGCTGCCACAGCAGGATCAGCTAGATGCAGCCACATAGGAACATGGCCAGGTGGGTTTGAAACATCTCCAGAGAAGGAGACTCCACAACCCCTCTAGGCAGCCCCTGCCAGGGCTCTGGCACCCTCACTGGGAACAAGGTCCTTCTCACATTGATGTGGAACCTCCTCTGGTCCAGCTCACACCCACTGCCCCTTGTCCTATCATTGGGTGCCCCTGAGCAGAGCCTGGCTCCATCGTCCTCACACCCACTCTTCACATATTGATCAGCATTCATGGGGTCACCCCTTGGGCTCCTTCTTTCCAAGCTCCCTCAGCCTTTCCCCAGCAGGGAGATGCTCCTCTCCCTCCATCATCTCTGTGGCTCTGTGCTGGACCCTCTCCAGCAGCTCTGTGTCCTTCTGGAACTGAGGGGCCCAGAGCTGGACACGAGACTCCAGCTGTGGTCTCCCCAGGGCAGAGTAGTTACAGACAGCTCTGAGCAGGCTAAAGGGCTTTCTGAAACACTTTCAATTGGGGATTTTATTTACCTAAATCTAACAGTACGTGTGAACTTGGTCTGTAGGAATTTGAGAATCTCTGCTGTCTACGAAAGCGTGAGGAGAAGCAGCTCTGCTGTGAAGGAAGAAGTAACTCAATGTGTTGTTCTAACAAATTCCAGATGCTTATCTTTTGCTTTGATAAGCTTTGAGTGTGCTCTAAGCTTTTAAACTGTTAGGCAGAGTGTTTAAGAGCTGTAGGTGGGATAAGCAGGTGCTGCTGGTGTGTTCTGGAGTGTTTACTTCTGTAGGCTTGCTGCCTTGTTTGTCTTGGGGTGAGGGCTTCACTTGATGATCCTGGGGGTCCTTTCCAGCTGTAGTGATTCTATGAATCTGTGATTTTTCCACGCTCAGAACTGAGCAATAACCTTCTGAATCTGCAGTAAACACTCGCTCCTCCTCCTAATTCCAGGTCAGGCATCCCAGCAGGAAATGCGTTTACTGTGGGAAAGACTGGGGTGCTTTTTCAGTGTGTCATCTCCTGTTGCTTTGTTGAACTTGTTGTTTAAATGAAGCCTTCTGGACCACTCTACTGACAACTCCAGCTGTAGGGTGCCTGTGGCATAGGAACAGCTATGCTCTTAGAATCACAGAACCATTCAGGTAGGAGAAGACCTTTGGGATCACCAAGTCCAACCATCAACCCTGCTCCACATGTTCACCCCTAAACCACATCCCCCAACACCACATCTGAGCGACTTTTAAACACGTCCAGGGATGGGGACTCAACCACCACCCTGGGCAGCCCAGTCCAGGGCCTGACCACTCTCTCTGTGGAGAATTTCTTCCAGATGTCAATCCAGACCTCCAGATCCAGAGGTCTTGGTACATCAGAACGTGCCATGGGTCTCTCTGATGTGCAGATGCTTCCTGCTGAAGGAGCCTTTGCTGGGATAGCACGTAAAGACTTTACGGCTTATACACATTTTTATTTCTGACCTTCATGGTTTGGCCTTCCTGATTAGGGTAGAAGATGGCATTCTGTCTTGCTTCCTTATGGAACCCAGGAACCCCCTCCAGCTCCTCCAGCCACACCTCCACCTCCTCCAGGACCTCCTCCTTGAGGTCACAGAATCATGGAATGTTAGGGGTTGGAAGGGACCTCAAAAGATCATCTGGAGGACCCCCTGGAGATCCCTTCAGCTCCTCCAACCCTTCCAAATCCACGTGTTCATTTGAACTCTCCTGCTGCCAGTTAAGAAACTGCTGGTGCTGTGATGATGTGTAAGTTGTGTGAGAATGTTGGGGTGGTTTTTAATGCTAGTTTTCTCTCCCATGTTCTCAACACCTAGACTGAAGCAGTTGACACGCCTGGTAGCGCTCGTACTACCCAAGTGACTGAGAAGAGCTTTTGGGCCAGTACTCTGCGAACAACACTAATCAATTCTTTTGATGGACTATGCGCAACGTTAACCTTTTGGTGGTTAGTTATGTAAATCAGAATGTTCTCTACATGATGAAAGTGTTGAAGGCCAGTCTTCTGGTGCTAACTTGGAAACAACAGCGGGAGGTTCGTATTAGAAGGGAGTGGAACATCTCCATGGTGAGGAAAGGCTGAGGGAGCTGGATCTCTTGGGGAAAAAGGAGCCTGAGGGGTGACCCCATGAATGTTGATGAATGTGGAAAGGGTGGGTGTCAGGAGGATGGAGCCAGGCTCTGCTCAGGGGCACCCAGTGACAGGACACCAGGCTCTGCTCAGAGGCCCCAATGATAGGACAAGGGGCAATGGGTGTCAGCTGGAACAGAGGAGGTTCCACATGGATATGAGAAGGAACTTATTCCTGGTGAGGGTCACAGAGCCCTGGAAGGAGCTACCCAGGGGGGTTGTGGAGTCTCCTTCTCTGGAGATGTTTAAAACCCGCCTGGACATGTTCCTGTGTGACTGGATCTAGGGGATCCTGCTGTGGCAGGGGGATGGGACTGGTTGATCTTTTGGGGTCCCTTCAATCCCTAATGTTCTGTGATTCTGTGATGAGGTTTGCAGGGTCACTGCATGGAGAACCTAGAGTAGGGTTACCCATCACAGCTGTTTCCTAGTCGGTGCTAGCTTGGAGATCTGTGACACAGCTCTTCATTGACGAAATAGCTTTTCTGTTGTGTAACATTAACTAGTGACTCACTTCTAATTGTAACTTAAACAACACCATTTCCTACTCAAAAATATCTCAGCCTTGTTGTTTTCTGCATTCTCTTGCAACTCTCCAGTCTTGTTTAGTCAGGACTGCTTTAAATATCTGATTGTTTTCAGTTGCTTCTTAGAAGTTGTAAGCTGGAGCAGAGGAGGTTCCACATCAGTGTGAGAAGGACCTTCTTCCCAGTGAGGGTGACAGAGCCCTGGGAGGGGCTGCCCAGGGGGTTGTGGAGTCTCCTTCTCTGGAGCCATTTCAAACCCTCCTGGCCATGTTCCTGTGTGACTGGATCTAGGGGATCCTGCTGTGACAGGAGGATTGGACTGGATGGTCTTTCAAGGTCCCTTCCAATCCCTGATGGATGGTCTGAGATTCTGTGATGTTAAGGATCATAACTAATGCTCTAAGTGTTGAACTCCTGACCTCTATATCCTAATCAAAAGCCTCTGATACTGGCTTCTCCTGTCGGGTAATAAACCCTGAGCTGTGGTTTTTGATCATGATACTAATTCTTTTTACAACTCTCCCCATTTACCCCGTCATAAAACATTACATAAGTTGCTCAAACACATCCTTTTTCCTTCTGGGAGAGTAGGACAGTAGACTTTAACTTGGCAAATGTTAATCATCTCAGTTAATGGGGAAGCAGTCCAATAGCTCCTCAGCTTGCAAGGGCCTGCTCAGGGTGAGCTGCTACCCAAAATCAAGTGCTCTAAGCTGTGACTTAGAGCCAGCATAAGGAACTATAGAGATTCACAGGTCGTTAGGTGTTGGGACATCCAGAGGTCATAGAGTTCAACCCTCCTGCTCAGGCAGGACCATAGAACCTAGGGCAGGTCACACAGGAACTCATTCAGAGGGTTCTTGAAAGACTCCAGAGGAAGAGACTCCACAGCCTCCCTGGGCAGCCCCTTCCAGGGCTCTGTCACCCTCACTGGGAAGAAGCTCTCCCTCATGCTGAGGTGGAATTTCCTGAGCTCCAAGTGACACCCGTTGCCCCTTGTCCTACCAGAGCATGCAAGGGAAAAGAGATTGTCTGTCTTCTTGACACTCAGCCCTCATGGTTTTGTAGGCAGTGATTAAGTCTCCTTGTAACCTTCTCTCTAAGCTGAAAAGTCCAAGGTCTTTCAATCTCTCCTCCTAAGGCAGGTGCTCCACTGCCCTAATCATCCTTGTGGTCCTCTGTTGAACTTGCTCAATCATGTCTTTATCCATCTTCATTCTTAGTCCTTTTTGTGTGGCTCCTGACTCCACGATGACTGGATCTAGGGGATCCTACTCTGTCAGGGGGACTGGACTGGGTGATCTTTTGAGGTCCTTTCCAACCCCTAATGACTGGATCTAGGGGATCCTACTCTGTCAGGGGGACTGGACTGGGTGATCTTTTGAGGTCCTTTCCAACCCCTAATGACTGGATCTAGGGGATCCTACTCTGTCAGGGGGACTGGACTGGGTGATCTTTTGAGGTCCCTTCCCATCCCTAATGAATGGATCTAGGGGATCCTGCTGTGGCAGGGGGACTGGCCTAGATGGTCTTTAGAGTTCCCTTCCAACCCCTAACGTTCTGTGATTCACGTCGGCACATGGGACGATCATCCTTTTGCTGTCACAAGTGGCTTATTTAAAGTTCACTGGTTGCAAGGGGTGGTATTTCTTGCCTTGGTGGAAATTAATCCTGAGTGAAATGGGATTACTTACAATTTGCTGACAGAAGGCCTTGCTGGCCCTCTTCATGAAGTCTCCTGCAGCATGCCTCATCATCAAGCACAGACAGCTACTCCTGCTATCTGCACCAAATCCCTCTGGCAGTAATTACACCTCCCTTCCAGTTTCTCTGGTGAATGTGATCACGGATGTGTTTTACACTTGCTGCCACACAGCTATTCACCGCTGCTATCGCTCTGTGCAGCTGTCCCAGCGCTCTGCAGCTGCACATTATCTGCCTGGGAGGCAGCTGCTTGATGCAGGCAGAAGCACTGTGAGGCGTGACAGCGCTCGCTGGTGTTTGCTGAACGTAGCGTGGTGGAGGCTCAGGGTTAGTTTGACATAGAAAACCCATCCACTCTTACTCCTGGGAGTAGTGGGTTTGGCTACACCTTGTTGGAGCAGTTGTGTTCTGAGTTGTCTGCCTCTTCTCCCCTAGCAAACCCTGTGCTTGCTTAAGAGTTGCTGCACCCAGTGCAGTCCATTCTTGGAAGGAAGTTAATTGCTAAACATCCCTCCTTGGTGAGGTAAGGTGAGGGATGGTCACATCATGAGATGTCTTTGTGGGTGTGTCTACCCCTGAGTTCTGCACTGGAGAGACCCCCACCTGGAGTGTCCAGTTCACAAGTCCACAACAGAAAGAGGATGTAGAGCTGCTGGAAGGAGTCCAGAGGAGAGCAGCTCTAATGAGCAGAGGGCTGGAGCAGCACCCCTCTGAGGACAGGCTGAGCAAGGTGGGGTTGTTCAGCCTGGACAAGAGGAGGCTCCCAGGTGACCTTAGAGCAGCTTCCCAGTCTCTGAACAAAGGGGGCTACAAGAAAGCTGGGGGAGGGCTTTTGACAGGGTGGTAGCGAGAGGACAAGGGAAAAGGGTTCCAGACTTGAAAAGGGGGGGATGTGGGTTGGACATGAGGAACCAGTTCTTTGCTGTGAGGTGGGGAGATGCTTGAACAGGCTGCCCAAGGCAGCTGTGGCTGCCCCATCCCTGACAGTGCTGAAGGCCAGGTTGGCTGAGGCCCTGAGGAACCTGCTCTAGTGAAAAAAAAAAAAGTGCTGGTTTTTATAGGAAGTGTGTTTGTGTGTCTCTAGGTGTTGGTGAGTGCAGCAGCTGAAGCCAAGCAGAATGCCTCTCAACGATGACCAGAGCAGCGACTCGGATTCGTCACGCCTCTCGGAAAGCACGGCGTCTTCTAGCGACTCGGAGTGCTCGAGACAGAGCTTCAACAGTGACTCTTCAAGCAAACCCAGTTCCCTGGCCTGTAAGCCTATTCCAGCCTTACCTGTGTTTGTACACGGACAGACAAAGCCAATTCATCTTGTTTCTCCTTGCTGTCATGGGTAGAGCCTGTGCTTCTGAGCCAGGAATGGGTCCTCATGACCAGGAAGGCCAGTGGCATCCTGGGGTGGATCAGAAGCAGAGTGGTTAACAGATGGAGAGGTTCTCCTCCCCCTTTACTCTGCCATGGTGAGACCATATGTGGCATGTTGTGTCTAGTTTTGGATCCCTCAGAAGAACTTGGAGCTCCTGGAGGGAGTCCAGTGCAGAGCTGCAGAGATGATGGAGGGGAGCATCTCCCTGCTGAGGAGAGGCTGAGGGAGCTGGGGCTCTGGAGCTTGGAGAAAGGGAGCCTGCATCAAGCAACCATAGATGTTGATCAGTCTGGAAAGGGTGGGTGGCAGGAGGATGGAGCCAGGCTCTGCTTGGGGGCACCCAGTGACAGGACAAGGGGCAGCGGGTGTGAGCTGGAGCAGAGGAGGTTCCACATCAGTGTGAGAAGGACCTTGTTCCCAGTGAGGGTGACAGAGCCCTGGCAGGGGCTGCCCAGGGGGTTGTGGAGTCTCCTTCTCTGGAGACATTTCAAACCCTCCTGGCCCTGTTCCTGTGTGACTGCATGTAGGGGATCCTGCTGTGGCAGGGGGATGGGACTGGCTGATCATTTGAGGTCCCTTCCAATCCCTAGTGTTCTGTGATGGAGTTCTCTGTTTCAGAGTGTTGGCAGAAAGGCCTGGCTTTCTCTCTGCCATGAAGCAGTGCCTCTCCTTATGTGAAACACCACCAGCAGCCCTGTCTGTGGGGGTCTCCTCTAGAAGATGTAAGAAAAGTCTACCACCATGGCCCTCCTAATCTTGAGCTAATCTTAATGTTGGTAGCAATCTTCTACTCCACCAGACACAGCTTTGTGCATCAGGGGAGGTTTAGATTTGACTTAGGAAGCAGCTCTTTGCTGATGGAGAGTGGTTGGGCACTGGGACAGGCTGCCCAGGGAGGTGGTGGAGCCCCCATCCCTGGAGGGGTTTAGAAACAGGGTAGCTGAAGCACTTGAGGCCGTGGTGTAGAGGTTGGGGGGCTGAGGTCTGGACTTGATGGTTCTGGAGGTCCTTTCCAGCCACAGATCCAGACTCTGTGATGTCTATGAGCATTCTCAGGCCATGCAGCACTTCTCAGCACCTATGTAACTGAAATCTCAGCATTAAACCAAGCCTGCTAGCGGGGCTGCAGTTGGCAGCTGGCTCTGTCTTTCACTACTAGCCTTCATAGGCTAATCTCTAATAAGAAACTAAATTAATTACAGAACTTGGCCACTTTAAAGTGTTGAGACTTTGTTTTTTGCTTTTCACTGTTAAGTTTTCTGTGATGGTGGCAGGTTTTTTCCTAACAAGGGAGTGGAACTTCAGTTGCACTGGAGTAACTGATGCTGCTGTGGAGTGTAAGCAGGGTGTTTCTCAAGGCAGTGGCTTCAGAATCCTCTCTCTAAGCAGTAAAACCACGATGCAGCCCTTATGTGCTTGAAATTCTAAAGGCTATCTAGTATTTGATGCTGGCCCTGCTTTGGGTGGATGGATTTTACTGATCAGTCAATAGGAGATCTGTGGGACACAAGCTCCTGTTTTCAAGGTAAAAAGATACCTTTAAGATGCAGAAATGCAAACTTGCTTTTCAGAATGTTGTGAGGCTTGTGTGGTGTCACCACACACACCCCTGATAAGCTGGGAGTTTCCTGAATTAGTGTTGTAAAAAGATATAAAGACTCTGCAAACCTAGGTTGTTTCTTTGGTGGCACTGGGGAGGCTGCAGCTTGAGTACTGGGTCCAGTTTGGGGCACCTCAGGACAAGGGAGACATCGAGGTGCTGGAGGAAGTGCAGAGGAGGGTAATGGAGCTGGGGAAGGGCCTGGAGAATCAATCTGATGAGACTGAGAGATGGAGAGAGTTGGGGCTGTTTAGTTTGAGGAAGAGGAGGCTGCGGGGAGACCTCATGGCTCTCTACAAGTACCTGATAGGACACTGTAGAGATGTTGGTGCTGGGCTCTGCTCACAGGTCATTAGTGACAGAAGCAGAGGGAAGGGCTTCAACGGGGGGAGGTTTAGACTGGCCATCAGGAGGAACTTCCTCCTGGATAGAGTGTTTGAGCACTGGACTGGGCTGCCCAGGGTGGTGGTTGAGTTGCCATCCCTGGAGGAGTTTAAAAGTCACTTAGATGCAGTGCTGGGGGATGTGGTTCAGGGGTGACCTTGTAGAGTGGGGTTGGTGATTGGACTTGATCCCAGGGGTCAACTGAATGATCCTGTTGATATTAAGTGGAATCAAATAAGCAACGAGTGCAATTTCCAAATGGAAATAGAATCACAGAATCATCAGAGATCAGAAGGGACCTCGAAAGATCATCCAGTCCAATCCCCCTGCCACAGCAGGATCACCTAGACCAAGTCACACAGGAACACATCCAGGAGGGTCTTGAACATCTCCGGTGATGAAGACTCCACAAATACTTAGAGTTGTGCTTATTGGCTGTAGCTAACTGGGCTTCACTTGCTCTCCTCTGTGCCAACAGCAAGCCCTCCCAAGGTTATAACGTTTGATGAGCTGATGGAAGCTGCCAGGAATCTGTCAAACTTGACTCTCGCCCATGAAATTGCTGTGAACAAAAACTTCTGCCTGAAACACGAATACTTTCCAGCCAACAGGTAAGAGCTCGAGCTGCGCCGCGGTCGGGAAGAGACCACGAGGGAGTGGAACAGCACATCAAAACGCAGGGGGAACGCTGGTGGTGGAGATTAGTATCAGCCTGCTCTGTGCAGTTCCAAGCCCTGGGGACAAGATGGAACGGTGGCATTTGATGTGGCTCTAGGGGAGAGCTCGTTGGTGCTGTAGGGATAAGAGACTCAACACAAGCTCGTAAATAACTCTGCCTCAGAGGAGATGCAAAAACATCTGGAGATCCAGGGTAAGGCAGAAGTAACCTCCCTAATGGAGGTAGCTAAAATGTTCTTGCTCACTTGTCTAACTTCAGAATGACCCTTGTGAAAGCTGATGTGAAATAACAGGTTTTAATTGCACAATCCCTTAATTGATCACAGAATCACAGAACATTGGGGGTTGGAAGGGTCCTCGAAGGATCATCCAGTCCAATTCCCCTACCAGAGCAGGATCCCCAAGACCCAGTCGCACAGGAACGTATCCAGGTGGGTTAGACAACAGAGAAGAGTTTCTGAGGATACAGAGTACATAACATGCAAGTGGAGAATCTTGCATCAGGGCAAGAACAATGCCAGCAACCAGTATAGGGTGGGGATGACCTGTTGGAGAGCAGTGTAGGAGAAAGGGACCTGGGGGTGCTGGTGGTCAGGAGCCAGCAATGGGCCCTTGTGGCCAAGAAGGCCAGTGGCATCCTGGAGTGGATCAGAAGCTGGTGGTTAGTAGATGGAGAGAGGTTCTTCTCCCACTCTGCTCTGCCCTGGTGAGACCACAGCTGGAATCTTGTGTCCAGCTCTGGGCCCCTCAGCTCCAGAAGGACACAGAGCTGCTGGAGAGAGCCCAGCGCAGAGCCACAGGGATGATGGAGGGAGGGGAGCATCTCCCTGCTGAGGAGAGGCTGAGGGAGCTGGGGCTCTGGAGCTGGGAAACAAGGAGCTTGAGGGGTGACCCCATGGGTGTTGATCAATATGGAAAGGGCAGGTGTCAGGAGGATGGAGCCAGGCTCTGCTCAGGGGCACCCAGTGACAGGACAAGGGGCAGCGGGTGTGAGCTGGGACAGAGGAGGTTCCACATCAGTGTGAGAAGGGACTTCTTCCCAGTGAGGGTGGCAGAGCCCTGGCAGGGGCTGCCCAGGGGGTTGTGGAGTCTCCTTCTGTGGAGATGTTTCAAACCCTCCTGGCCATGTTCCTGTGTGACTGGACCCAGGGGATCCTGCTGTGGCAGCAGGATTGGACTAGATGATCTTTCAAGGTTCTCTCCAGTCCCTAATGTTCTGCGAGTCTGTGAATACCAGGTTAGGACAACAAATGCCAATTCAGTAAGTAGAAAGACAAAGTAGTATCATCTTGCCTGCATCTGTTATGAAATACAGGTGTCCAGGAAAGGCTTGTCAGTGTAGACAGCACTCCAGGAGCTGGTGATCCAGAGCCTGCAGAAGATGCAGTTGTAGGGCACAAGAGCTGATGAGGTGTGTGTTTCTCAACAGTGATCAGGCTAATCTGAAACTCCTACCAGGGATGAAAGCTCTTCAGGAGCCTCAATCTAACTGACTTCTTCCACAGCCTTGTAGGCACAGTGAAAGAGATTGTACACAAGGCGTTTTGGGATCATTTGGAAGCTGAACTGAATGAAGACCCTCCAGAATATGAACGTGCCATCAAGCTCTTTGAGGAAATTAAGGAGGTAATGTTGCCCCTCTGCTGTCCTTGTTCTGAGAGCCTCCTAGGTTGCTGAAGGGATTGCTAACTCAGCAAAGCCAACACCGTCGAGTTCATGTTTGGCTTTTTAATTTAGAGGTGAAACCATGACTGTTCAAAACTGGAAATAGTTTTCTAGCTGCATCAAAAGAAGCAGTGACAGTCGGTCAAGGATGGTGCCTCTCCCCCTCTCCTCTGCACTGGTGAGACCCCACCTAGAGCACTGTGTCCAGTTTGGGACACAGCTTCTGGAAGGTGTCCAGAGGAGGGCAACTCCAATGAGCAGAGGGCTGGAGCAGCTCCCCTCTGAGCACAGGCTGGGCAAGTTCAGCCTGGACAAGAGGAGGCTCCCAGGTGACCTTAGAGCAGCTTCCCAGTCTCTGAAGGAAGGGGGCTACAAGAAAGCTGAGGGGGTGGCTTTTGACAGGGGTGGTAGCGAGAAGAGTCCCCATCCCTGGAGGTGTTTAAAAACCAAGTAGCTCAAGCACTTGAGGCCATGGTCTAGGGGTTAGGGAGCTGTTGGGCTGAGGTCTGGGCTTGATGATCCTGGAGATCCTTTCCAGCCAGGATGATCCTATGAGCAGGACTATAAATTTAACCACACCTGGCCACACAGCCTATTGTTTATCCTCATTGCACAAGGGAAGATGGAAGCCTTCAATCCAGGCACAGTGCTAAGTCTTTCAAGACCCTAAGTTAGCAAATAGTTGTTTTACAGGGCTCTCTTCCAGTTTTGTAGTGAATAGAATTGTTGGGATCCTTCTTGGTTTGCTGCCTCTGAGCATTTCTTGCAGATCCTTTAACAGTCCTTTACCCTGATGCCTTATTTAATGTTCAGTTTTAAAGTGGCTTGTTGTATCTGGTCAGCAAAATACCCATCACTTCTCCAGTGAAGTGATGCTGCTGTGGCAGGGGGATAGGACTAGATGATCTTTCGGGGTCCCTTCCAATCCCTGATGATTCTATGAGTAAGAACATTTTATTTTAAAGTGTTTACTAAGTGATTTGATTTATTGATCTGCTTTTCCTTTCTCCCTTATTTTAGAGTCTTCTTTCCTTCCTGACTCCCGGAGCAAACAGGATTCAAAATCAAATCTGTGAAGTTCTGGATACGGAGCTGATAAGACAGCAAGCAGAGCACAACGCCGTCGACATTCATGGGCTGGCCAACTACGTCATCAACACGATGGCCAAGCTCTGTGCTCCGATAAGAGACAACGACATCCAACAGTTGAAAGCAACTGACAACATTGTGGAATTGCTGAGGTTGGTGTCAGGGAGTTTTCAGGAGGAAAAACATCTCAAAGATGTTTTTCAGTGGTGATGAGGGGGGTTAAAGTCTTAAATTGTGTGAGTTAATCACCTGGTTTCAAACTATAGGCTAACTTATTATTTTAGGCAGGAGCAACTGGAAAAGAGGAGGTTTTCTTCCAGGCTGGAGAACTGGGCAGAGAAAAATCTAATGAGCTATAACAAGAGTAAGTGCAGAGTCTTGCATCTGGGCAAGAACAACCCCAGGTACCAGTATAGGCTGGGGACTGACCTGTTAGAGTGTAGTGTAGGGGAAAGGGACCTGGGGGTCCTGGTGGACAACAAGATGACTATGAGCCAGCAATGTGCTCTTGTGGCCAAGAGGGCCAACAGCATCCTGGGGTGGATTAGAAGAGGGGTGGTTAGCAGATCAAGAGAGGTTCTTCTCCCCCTCTACTCTGCCCTGGTGAGACCACACCTGGAGTATTGTGTCCAGTTCTGGGCTCCTCAGTGCAAGAGGGATGTGGAGCTGCTGGANTAGGAGGAATGTGGAGTCTTCTACTCTGGAGAAGTTTAAAACCTGCCTGGCCATGTTCCTGTGTGACTGGATCTAGAGGATCCTGCTGTGGGTGGGGATGGGACTGGATGATCTTTCAAGGTCCCTTCCAATCCCTAATGACTGGATCTAGGGGATCCTGCTGTGGCAGGGGGGGTTGGACTGGCTGATCTTTAAGGTCCTTTCTAATCCCTAATGATTCTATGATTATTTCTCTTAGTGCAGTTAACAACTAAGAACTTTTACATCTGTTCACTGAGTCTGACATCACAGAACTGTTGAGGCTGGAGAAGTCCAGCCCGTGACCAAGTGTCACCACATGCAGCCGTTGATACAGTTCTCAAAAACCCTGTTAGAGTTGTAGAGTTAATGGATTGGACTCGATGATGCTTCAGGGGCCCTTCCAGTCCCTCCTGTTCTGTGTTTCTGTACCGATGCTGCGTGTTTGTCCGTTCCCTATGGAGCTCGGTGCGAGTGATCGATGCCTCTCCATGTCTGAGTTGAAAATCAAGTGCTCAGGCAGGTGTAGCTCATGAGTGTGGGTCCGAATCAATGGGTTGGTGTAATTATCAAACTCCAAACTTCTCCTTTCAGACAAATATTCCGCGTTTTGGACCTGATGAAAGTGGATATGGCTAACTACACCATCCAGAACCTTAGGCTGTACCTTCAGCACAACCTGGTGGACTACGAGAGGACAACATTCCAGGAAATTCTTGAGAAAACACCAGGTAGGTGGCACTCTAATTCCAGCCTTTCTTTTACAAGGAAAGTGTAGAGTCTGGCATCTGGGCAAGAACAACCGCAGGGACCAGGATGGGCTGGGGGCTGAGCTGTTGGAGAAAGGGACCTGGGGGTCCTGGTGGCCAGCAGGATGACCAGGAGCCAGCAGTATCGCCCTCTGGTGGCCCAGAGGGCCAACAGCATCCTGGGGTGGATCAGAGAGGGGTGGTTAGCAGATCAAGAGAGGTTCTTTTCCCCTTCTGCTCTGCACTGGTGAGATCACATCTGGAGTGTTGTGTCCAGTTCTGGGCCCTTCAGTTCAAGAAGGACACAGTGCTGCTGAAGGTTGTCCAGCATAGAGCAACGAGAATGATGAAGGAAATGGAGCATCTCCCTTATGAGGAGAGGCTGAGGGAGCTGGGTCTCTAGAGCTTGGAGAAGAGGAGACTGAGGGTGACCTCATTGCTGTCTATAAATGTGTGAAGGGTGGGTGTCAGGAGGATGGAGCCAGGCTCTGCTCAGTATCATTTAGTGATAGGATGAGGGGCAGTGGGTGTGAGTTGGGACAGAGGAGGTTCCACATCAATCTAAGAACCTTGTTCCCAGTGAGGGTGACAGAGCCCTGGAACAGGCTGCCCAGAGGCCTTGTGGAGTCGTCTTCTCTGGAGATGTTGAAAACCCACCTGGTTTTCAGGTGGTGACTTGGTCTGGGTAATCCTGCTGTTGCAGGGGGATTGTACTGGATGATTTTTTGAGGTCCCTTCCAATCCCTAATGATTCTGTAATTTTAAAATAGGGGGTATAAAGTGCTTTGGGAAGTGGGACTTTCAGGCTTTTTAACTGAAACCTCTTGGCTGAAAAGCAGGTTAGCTGCTGGGTTTGTACGAGCTGGCTGAAATATTAAGCTGAGTAATTGAAGTGAGAGGGTTTACTTGTGGGAAGGCTCAGCTGTCCTTCTTGGGTGTTCTAAGTTCAGGACTGTTGTCGTGTCCAACTGCTCCTTCACTTTGCTGAAAACATGCAGTAAATCCATTTGCACTGCTTAGGTGCCCTGGATCTCACAACAGAGTGGATAAAGGAGTCAATAGAAGATGAGTTGTCGTCTCTTTCCGACGAGTCTTCATCACCTGCTGGTGCTGACAGTGATTCTAAACCAATCATTAGTCCTATGCAGGTGCTAAACAACAGCTACTTGAGACTGTTACAGTGGGATTATCCTAAAACGATTCCAGAGGTGAGGAGAGGATTTCATTGTCTTTCATTCCTTGTCTGCAATCGTAGCTCAGCAACTCCAGCCTCACAGCAGTCCTGGCCATGGTCACAGACCGAGCCTTGAGCTCGCAGCGCTTGGCTCTCTCTGTCTCTGCCTGGAGCTGTTTTTGTCCCAGCAGCAGGAGTTGGTGGGGTCACTCCTGCTTTAGATCAGAGTCAGTAGAACTTGAAGCCCTCTGAAGTAGATATCTTTTACCCTTTCTCAGGACATATAATCTATTGCTTCAGGAGCTGGTGTTCAGCTTTTCACTTCAACTTCTGATTACTGACCTCTGCAACTCGAAATCGGGGTTAAGTCAGTCAGGGCTACAATTAGCCTCTGCAGGGAGGCCACTTTGGCCGTAAGAACCTCCTGCAGCTACAGACTTGAGGATGGGTGGGTGGAGAACAGCCTGGCAGTACTTGGTCACAGCTGGCTGAACAGGAGCCCAGATGTCCCAGAAGGCCAATGGCATCCTGGCTTGGATCAGCAATAGTGTGGCCAGCAGGACTAGGGATGTCACTCTACCCCAGTACTGGGCATTGGGGAGGCCTGTCCTTGAGTACTGGGGCAGCTGTGGGCCACTGTCTTCAAGAAAGAGATGGAGGGGCTGGAGCAGGTCCAGAGGAGCAACAGGGCTGGGGAAGGGGCTGGAGGGAAAGTCTGATGGGGAGAGGCTGGGGGAGCTGGGGGTGTTCAGCCTGGTGCTTCTGAACTGCAGTCTGTGTCTCTCCTTTTCCCTGCCTCCCTGTTCTCAACTGAATATTACTGATTNGCAGGTGCTAAACAACAGCTACTTGAGACTGTTACAGTGGGATTATCCTAAAACGATTCCAGAGGTGAGGAGAGGATTTCATTGTCTTTCATTCCTTGTCTGCAATCGTAGCTCAGCAACTCCAGCCTCACAGCAGTCCTGGCCATGGTCACAGACCGAGCCTTGAGCTCGCAGCGCTTGGCTCTCTCTGTCTCTGCCTGGAGCTGTTTTTGTCCCAGCAGCAGGAGTTGGTGGGGTCACTCCTGCTTTAGATCAGAGTCAGTAGAACTTGAAGCCCTCTGAAGTAGATATCTTTTACCCTTTCTCAGGATATATAATCTATTGCTTCAGGAGCTGGTGTTCAGCTTTTCACTTCAACTTCTGATTACTGACCTCTGCAACTCGAAATCGGGGTTAAGTCAGTCAGGGCTACAATTAGCCTCTGCAGGGAGGCCACTTTGGCCGTAAGAACCTCCTGCAGCTACAGACTTGAGGATGGGTGGGTGGAGAACAGCCTGGCAGTACTTGGTCACAGCTGGCTGAACAGGAGCCCAGATGTCCCAGAAGGCAAATGGCATCCTGGCTTGGATCAGCAATAGTGTGGCCAGCAGGACTAGGGATGTCACTCTACCCCAGTACTGGGCATTGGGGAGGCCTGTCCTTGAGTACTGGGGCAGCTGTGGGCCACTGTCTTCAAGAAAGAGATGGAGGGGCTGGAGCAGGTCCAGAGGAGCAACAGGGCTGGGGAAGGGGCTGGAGGGAAAGTCTGATGGGGAGAGGCTGGGGGAGCTGGGGGTGTTCAGCCTGGTGCTTCTGAACTGCAGTCTGTGTCTCTCCTTTTCCCTGCCTCCCTGTTCTCAACTGAATATTACTGATTCGTTTCTAGACTCTCATAGCAGATGAAGCTCGTCTGCAGGAGTTGAGAGAAAAGCTTAATCAGTTAAAAATCATCGCGTGTGTTTGTCTCATCACGAACAACATGGTCGGTGCAGCGATTGTGAACGTGCCTGATTTTGTTGAGGAGCTGAAAAGGATCTCTGTTCCTCTCCTGGAAGGCATGAGCAAGAAGTAAGGCCTTGTCTTTATCACTTCTTACTCTAGCTTTGTTTGATAAGAAGTAATAGATGGATCTTAAAACCTTTGGGAACTGCTAACATGTTGTAGCCAGTGCTTGTTTGATTGTGGCCAGTACTTTATTAATGAAAGCAGTCTTGACAACCACTATGTTCCCTTTACAATGCAAATCTGCCCCTGGAAGGTGTCCAGAGGAGAGCAACTCAAATGAGCAGAGGGCTGGGACACCTCCCCTGTGAGGACAGGCTGAGCAAGTTGGGGATGTTCAGCCTGGACAAGAGGAGGCTCCCAGGTGACCTTAGAGCAGCTTCCCAGTCTCTGAAGGAAGGGGGGCTACAAGCAAGCAGGGGGAGGGCTTTTGACAGGGGTGGTAGCGAGAAGACAAAGGGGACTTGAAGAGGGGAGACTGAGGTTGGACATGAGGAACCAATTCTTTGCTGTGAGGATGGGGAGATGGTGGAACAGGCAGAAGAGGAGTCTGAGGGGGGACCTCATCTCTGTCTGCAAGTATTTGGAAGGACACTGCAGAGATGCTGGTGCTGGGCTCTTCCCGCAGGTCACTAGCAGCAGAAGCAGAGGGAAGGGCTTCAGGCTTCTACACGGGAGGGTCAGACTGGACATCAGGAAGAAATTCTACCCAGAGAGAGTGGTCAGGCCATGGAGTGGGCTGCCCAGGGTGGTGGTTGAGTCTCCATCCCTGGATGAGTTTGGAAGTCACTTTGATGTGGTGCTGGGGGATCTGGTTTAGGGGTGACTTTGTAGAGATGGATGGACTTGATGATCCCAGGAGTCTTTTCCAACCTGAATAATCTGTGATCAGCAAAAACAAACTTCCCTGAATTGTTTCATTGCGGAGAGCAGCTTGAAAATGAGGAAGGGGGAGACAAGTGAGGTCACCCTCCAACCTACAGAAAGTGCACAAGCTAATGCTTTTCTGTCTTTGTTCCAGAACTTTCGACCTGAAGGAGGCTCTCAGTGCTATCGGCGTCCAAATTTGCAGCAGAGTGAACAAGTCCTTAAGTGAAAGAGATCTTCCCCTTCTCAGTGAAGAGATGCAGAGTAATTTAGTGGGTCAAATCACTCATATTGTTGAGGAGAACAATCCCGTCAGTTCCTTGATTGGTTAGTAAGAGAACAAACACCTCGTTGTTTCTGTTTCTGCCTTTCTCCCAGCCAGCTTCAGCAGCTGCCTGTTCTTAAAAGCACTTTCACCCTGTAGTAAAACATCTGGTGAACTAAGAGTAAGGGAATGTTACCTGTAGATGTGCTCTTGTTAGGATGTCATGGCTGGACATCATTCCAGACGTCATTCTTCCCCTGTACTGGGCACTGGGGAGTCCTCAAGTCCTGGGGGCAGTTGTGAGCCCTTCACTTCAGGAGTCTGAGGGGCTGGAGTGGGTCCAGAGGAGCAATGAGGCTGGGGAAGGGACTGGAGGGAGAGGCTGAGGGAGCTGGGGGTGTTTAGCCTGGAGAAGAGGAGACTCAGGGGGGACCTACTCCCTGAAGGGAGGTTGTAGTCAGGTGGGGGTCAGGCTCTTCTCCCAGCACCAGGACAAGAGGGCAGGGCCTGAAGCTTCCAGGGGAGGGTTAGGTTGGATGTCAGGAAGCCCTTCCTCAGGGAAAGGGGGATCAGAGGGTGGACTGGACTGCCCAGGGCAGTCCCCATCCCTGGAGGTGCTGAAGGCCAGCCTGGCTGTGGCCCTGCGTGGCTCTGCGCACGGCTCCACCTTGGCTCTGCTGATGCCCCGAACCTGTCTTACCTTCCGTTTCAGACAAACGAATCCAGCTCTTCCTGAGGAGCTTGCTCGCTCTCCCGAGTTTCCAGAAGTGCAAGCCCACGGTGCCAGGCGGCCTCTCTGTCGTTCAGGCAGAGATGGAGCTCCTCGGATCGCAGTACGCGAGCATCGTCAACCTCAACAAGCAAGTGTACGGACCCTTCTACGCCAACATCCTCCGAAAACTGCTCTTTCCTGAGGCGCAGGCGGCCAAAACAGAAGCCCCTGCCAATTAAACCACAGGACCTGTGGCTCTAGACCTTTGTTTTTTACCTTCTGAGACAGGGATCTGACTTCCTTGCTAACAACAGCCCACTCTAGTGACTCTTAGGGTCATCTTGTAAAAAACACACGCAGCTTGCTTCTGAAATTCACTGGAGAGAAACTGAATGTCGAGGACAACTGCATTTTAATAGATAAATCTATTGGGTGGGTTGTCACTTGCAATCTCCAGTGAGTTAGTAGCCATCGAGGGGAGCCTTTAGTAGGATTTGCAGCTGGAAGGAGCTGGTCAAGTCCTCGCTGTCTGGCTGGTTGTCAGCTTAATTCTGCTTACATCTAGCATAGAGCAATGCAGTTAGGAAATGAGGATGCAATGGTAGGTACCACGTACTGTGCTTATTACTGGAGGGGGGAGTGTGGAGAGTAACATTTAATAAAACAATTATGGTTCTGAAGAGAGTCTGGAAGCAAAAAAGAATAGGATTAACTGCTTTGTAACCAAAACCAGGCTCAGCTTAGGCCAAGCTGTGGCACTCCTGTGGCTAGTGGAACCACAGCTTTACCTGTTAAGTTGAGAACTGCCAGCATTGTCAACTGTTTGGAGTAGAGCAGTTACTGAAGCAGCTCTCACCACTTAAAATAGAAAGAATTCTGGCTTCTCAACTGTAATTGAGATGAATGATAAACACCTGTCAATCACAATGTTAGGGATTGGAAGGGATCTTGAAAGAGCATCCAGTCCAACCCCCCTGCCACAGCAGGATCCCCTAGATCCAGTCGCACAGGAGCATGGCCAGGTGGGTTTGAGACATCTCCAGAGAAGGAGACTCCACAACCCCCCTGGGCAGCCCCTCCCAGTGCTCTGTCACCCTCAGCACAAAGAAGTTCCTTCAGCACATGAAGTTGGCAGAGGACTGAGGATGTTTCTGTATATAATGTTTATAAGTGTTTTGTTTACCCAGTGGAGGTCGTGCAGACCTGCAAAACTAATCTCTAACATCTGGATGTACTGATCGTTGATGGGTATTAAGGATTTTGAATCGCAGAACGTGGGGGACTGGACTAGATGATCTTTTGAGGTCCCTTCCAATCCCCTTTGATTCTATGAGTAGGGTTTGGAAGGGACCTCGGGAGATCATCTAGTCCAGTCCCCCATTTTGAAGTTAAGGTCTTTCTGACCTTTATTCCCAAAAGCACTTGAGAGTGACCTTACAAAACACCACAGAGTAACTTCCCCTTCTCTCTTTTGTGGGTGTTGAGGGCCTCAACTTTTCCAATCTTCCTATAGAGTCTGAAAGCAAGAACCCAAATCATCAGTCTTGAAAATGGGCTTAGATTGGGTTTCTCCAAATCGATGAGGAATACTGGCACCTGGATCAAGTTCCTTTGGAACAGAGCCCAGTATTGAACAGGTTGGTGAGGAATACTGGCACTTGGATCAAATTCTTTTGGAATAGAGTCCAATATCGAATTCCAAAGAACAGCATCAGCGCGGCTGCACCTGGAAAACAAATGGGTTTTGAAATGGACTTGTGGAACTAGACTTCTGTATGTTTACGCAGGCTTTACGTCGCGTGTTTCAGACGACTCTGAGTAGCTCCTGCTGGAATCCATCGTCTAGACATGTTCTTGCCTCTAGAACCGAATCATAATTTACTTGAAAATGATTTTTTAATATATTACCCTATAATAATCCTTCTAAGAATTGTCCTTTTAGCATCATCTATATATAAATCTCTATAGAAACTCCACCTGGTACAGGTCCTATAGGTAGGTTTTAACATTTTCTATCACAATCTATTTTTACAAAGAGCCAACCCAATTGCCCATCGAAGCTTCCCGTGTCCCGCTGTTGTGTCTGTGCATGAACTCCCGTCTCTCCTAAAGCTCTGAGAAGAACTGGGCATTATTAGCACTGTGGTTTTGTAATCCATTCATACAGGACCTTTTCAGGAAGGGAAACGATTCCATGACTTGTAGCCAGTTGTAGCTCAGTGTCCAAGGCCTTTGGTCGCACCTGGTTACAGATCATTTTCTCCTAAAGGCCTTTTTTTGTTAGAATCACAGAACTTTAGGGATTGGAAGAGACCTCGAAAGGTCGTCTAGTCCATTAGGAAGCAGATCTCTCCAGAGCGCTTCGACTCTGTCCCTTGTGAAGAAATGCTGCACAAAACAAAGGTGAAAACTACTTCTTAAAGGGAAAAGCCTTTAGAAGGCTGAAAAAACCAGAGAGAAAGGAACTCCTGCAGTCGTCATGCCGCTAGGTAAAGCAGGATGGCTCCGCTGCCTGAGAAACGCCGACGAGAGATGTTCAGAATCGGCGGGAGGAGCGCGTTTCAAAAGCAATTAAATCGTAGGATTCGCTAGGTCTTTAGAAGTATCAAGGTTATTTTGAGCTTCAGCCAAAAGAGGATTTTATGACTATTTGAAGATGATTTATACTGCGATCACAAGCTTTTTATCGACACTTTCTATGCAGTCTGTTGTAAAAAGAGAGAGACCTATAGATTTTTAAAGTGCTAGTGAAGCTGTTCAACTAGTTTTAACCAGCAAATTGAACAAAAAGATTCATTGGGGGGGTGTTTTTGGGTGATGAAGGGGACTTGCAAAGGGCATTTTACGGCATGGCCTGCGTGTCAAGTGATCGTTTAACGTCTCTTAACTTCATGCTTCAAATGTGGGTGTTGCGTCTGCCTCGTGTCGTGCTTGTGCTGCCGTGGCTGAAGAGCGCTCGTCGCTGAGAAACAAGCAGCTGTCTGTTGAAATACAGATACCAGGGGTTTCGTATGCGTTACATTCTTGTTTGTGATAGCAGTAGCGCTGAGAAGTCGTTTATGTAAACTTTCTTAATTGTAATGGGTCGTTAAAAGCCGAAGATAAATAACTGCACTAATACATTGCGGCTCTTCTCGTTCTTTAACTTCTCAGTTGCATCTTTAATCCAGCTGTGCACGTGCCAATTAAAACAGCTGTTTGGGGACATCTGACTCTCAGAATCACAGGATGTCAGGGGTTGGAAGGGACCTCGAAAGATCATCCAGTCCAGTCCCCCTGCCACAGCAGGATCACCTGGATCCAGTCGCACAGGAGCATGTCCAGGTGGGTCCCCATCCCTGGAGGGGTTTAAAAACTGAGTAGCTGGAGCACTTGAGGCTGTGGTCTGGGGGTTAGGGAGCTGTTGCGCTGAGGGCTGGACTTGATGATCCTGGAGGTTATTTCCAGCCATCATGATTCTGATCTTTTGAGGTCCCTTCCAATCCCTGATGCTCTGTGATTCTAATTGACCAGGATTTGGGTGTCTTTATAGCACCAACACTTCCAAAGAGAAAAAAGTCAGTTTTTGGGGGGTCCAGCTACAGCACTTAACCCTGAGATCTGTAAAAAGAACTGTAACAGTGGGATGGTCTGCTCCACATTGCTTGGCATGTGAAAACCTGCAGGAAACCAGTCTGTGCCCATCTCCTCCTGGGCCTTCAGAGCCTGGACTGGACTGCCCAGGGCAATGGTGGAGCTGCCATCCCTGGAGGTGTTGAAGGGCAGCCTGGCTGTGGCCCTCAGTGCCCTGGTCTGGCTGCTGTGGTGGTGCCAGCTCCTGGGCTGGGCGGGCTGAGCTCAGAGGCCTGTTCCAGCCTGACTGTCCCGCTGTGAGCAGGGCTGGGTTATGGTGCCAGGTGGGTGCCACCAGCTTAAGGCCTTGAAGTCGGCGCTGAAGAGCAGGGCGATGGGAAGGGGCTGGTGCCGGGCGCGGGCGGAGGCCTCGGGCCCGCTCTCAGACCCGGATGTGGGCCCGGAACCTTCGGCCGCGGTCGCCGTGCGGCGGCGGAGGGGTTGTTCCGCTGCACCGGGGGTCCCTCTTCAGTCGGCGTCCGCCGCGGCCGCTTTCTCCGGCCGGAGATGGAGGCGCTGGCGGCGGAGCTGGGGGTCCGCACGACGGAGCAAGCAGCAGCCCCTGTGAACACGGTGGAGGTGAGGAGCGGGCGGGCCCCGGGGAAGGGAAGGGCTGCCCTAGGGGCGAGCGGGGATGCGAGAGAACGGGGTCCAGCCCTCGGTGCTGGTCGCGCTCGCTGAGGGCCAGGTGTGGGCACAGGGAGCGGGCGGCGGCCCTGGCTCAGGCCCCTGGGGCTGGGCTGGGCTGCGCTTTTCGTGTAGAAGCGGAACCCAAGAGTTCTGTGCTGTGCTCTGCCGGCACACAGCTGCCCCCTCGCCATGTGCTTCTACACGCTGCAGCTGGGCGGCCTCAGGCCCTGCTCCCGGGCCCTGTTCCCCTCTGCACCCCACTCTCGCCTCATCCCAAACTTGAGTTGGGCTCCACGGGCCGTGGCGGGGCTGATGTTGAGTCCCATGGGATCATCGGGGAATAGCAATATGTAGGAGCTGTGGCATGCTAACCCTTCGCAGCACATTGGACAGTTTTCCAAACTCTTTGTAGGATTTGGGGACGAGCTGCTGTTATTTGTCCACAGCACTGAGAGTCTTCCTTGCATTTTACAAAGTAAAAGTTGTAGCAACTTTGCTGACAGTCGGTTGAGGCATGTAATTCTCTCCCACTGCTCTGAGATGTCTTTATGGATGTTTCTCCCACTCTGGGGGGAGATTCGCTCCCTCTACTCTGCACTGGTGAGATTCCACCTGGAGTGCTGGGTCCAGTTCTGGAGTCCCCAGCACCAGAAGGACTCAGAGCTCCTGGAAAGTGTCCAGAAGAGAGCAACTCAAATGAGCAGAGGGCTGGAGCAGCTCCCCTCTGACAGGCTGAGCAGGTTGTGGTTGTTCAGCCTGGAGAAGAGGAGGCTCCCAGGTGACCTTCCAGCAGCTTTCCCATCTCTGAAGGGGGCTACAAGAAAGCTGGGGGAGGGCTTTTGACATAGCTAGTAGTGACAGGACAAGAGGAAAGGGTTCCTGGCTTGAAGAAGAGGAATTGAGGTTGGACATGAGGAACCAATTCTTTGCTGTGAGGGTGGGGAGATGCTGGAACAGGTTGCCCAGGGCAGTGGTAGCTGCCCCATCCCTGGCAGTGTTGAAGGGCAGGTTGGCTGGGACCTTGAGTAAACTGCTGTAGGGAAAGTGTCCCTGCCTGTGCAGAGGGGTTGGGACTGGATGATCTTTAAACTCTCTTCCAACCCTGGGCATTCTATGATTCCTTTACTAGGAATACAATTAACAATGCTAGCAGGACCCAAACAAAACAAGTTAGTTGCTCTCACGCGAGAGCACAGTAGTAAGGAATTATCTCAGAAATGTATATTCTAACATTAAGTTGCTTCTAGAAAAGGCAGAGGTCTGGTGGATCCCGAGTAAATATGTTGCATAGCACCTGTGACTTACTAGGATGATCTGCATCAACTCCTGGTTTTGTTTATAGACTGGACTTGATGATCTCGGAGGTCTTTTCCAGCCTCGATAATTCTGAGATTCTTTTTTCACTAATCTGCATTGGTTTGGGTCCTGTTTTTCCTTATCTAAAATGATCTGAAACCTGCCTGGCCATGTTCCTGTGTGACTGCATCTAGGGGATCCTGCTGTGGCAGGGGATGGGACTGGCTGATCTTTCAAGGTCTCTTCCAACCCCTCATGTTCTGTGATTTTTAACCACTATTACTGTTCCAAAAAAAACACCAACAAGGTAATAAAACCCCCAAAGCTCCAGCGTCTGAGATGTTTAGCTGCTCGTTGAGAAGAGATTTCAAACGGGTTTTGTTTTGTTTTCAGGAAAAATGGAGGCTTCTGCCAGCATTTCTGAAGGTTAGTAGTTACACCCTCCTTTCACAGCTGCTTCATCATCTGTTTAACTTCACCTTCCTCTCTCCTAGCTTCTGCTGTTTCCCAGAACACCTATCTTAGAATCACAGGATTCATCCTCAGCTTCTGTGTGGGTTTTACAGTTCTATCCTCTTTAGCTCCATGCAATCAGGGATGAGCTGATGGGTTTATTGATTAGTTTACAGCTTAATTTGTGGAGATATCCTTTTAGAGGTTGCCCATTCTCAACAACCATTTAGTCTTTAATATTTCGAGATGCTTTTGCTGTTTTACTGGCACTCAGATCCTATTGATGGTCTTTATATCAGAGCCACGGGGCTGCCTGCTGCACAGTGCAGATCTCTCCCTGCCAGGTGCAGCCTCCCCTGTTACCCTGCTCACAAATCATCTCCTCTTTGCTCACTTGTTGTTAATCATAGTCTATAACAATTTTGCACCATTATTGGGAGACTTGGGCCCCGTGTGGGAGACTTGGGCCCTCCACTGGAGGGGTTTCCTTTCTGTCAGCTGGAAGAATTCAGCACGGAGGCAGAATCACTGCCTTGCATGTTTCATATTACTGAAGCTAATCTTACTTGCTGCATGTATGTGTTTTCCAGGTGAAAGGGCTGGTGAAGCAGCACATAGACTCGTTCAACTACTTCATCAATGTAGAGGTATGCTTTCTTGGGGTTGGGTAGGGCAGTGGCTCTTAGTGCTGATCAAAGCCACAGTTCTCTTTAATTGTAATTCATTTCTGTCTGCCCTCCAGATAAAGAAAATCATGAAGGCCAATGAAAAAGTCACGAGTGATGCTGACCCGATGTGGTACTTGAAGTAAGTGCGAGATGATTGTCCAAGTGCTTGTAGCACGTGGACTGTTTTATGGGTTTGTTGTTGGCTTTAAGATCGTAGAATCATACACTGGCCTAAGCTAGAAGGGACCTTTACAGGTCATCTAGTCCAGCCTCCCTACACAGGGACAACTCTATCTAGGGCAGGTTACTCAGAGCCTCATCAAGCCTGACCTTGAATGACTCCAGGAGTGGGGGACCCCACCACCTCACCAGGCAGCCCATTCCAGCCACCAACCACCCTCACATCTCTCCTTTCCCACTTCCAATTGTTCTGTCCATACGACCCTCTTGAAAAGACCTTCCCCTGCCTTCATGTGGGCCCCCTTTAGGTCCTGGAAGATCAAAAGAAGGTCCCTTCAGAGCCTTCTCTTCTTCAGGCTGAACAGCCCCACCTCTCTCAGCCTGTCCTCACACGAGAGATACTCCTTTCCCCTGATCATTGTAGTGGCCCCTCCTCTGGCCGTGCTCCAGCCTGTCTGCATCCTTCTTGTGCTGGGGGCTCCAGAACCAGACACAACCCTCCAGGTGAGGCCTCACCAGGGCAGATGTTTACAGCCACCTCTATAGCTGCAAATAAACAAAGTGTGACCCATGAGTTATCTTTTACTTGGAATATTGAAACATGGGAGGATTTAAAGAAGAATAATGTGAAGCAGACAGAATAGCCAGTTGTTACCAGTACATTATGTGTTACTTGAGTGGCTGAAGGACCTGGGGCTGTTTAGCCTGGAGAAGAGGAGATTGAGGCGAGACCACCTTGCTCTCTACAACTACTTGAAAGGAGGGTGTAGAGAGGCAGGGGTTGCTCTGTTCTCCCTAGTGGCCAGTGACAGGATGAGGGAAGATGGCCTGAAGCTGCACCAGGGGAGGTTCAGGTTGCATGTCAGGAGGGATTTCTTTACTGAAAGGGCTGTCAGTCACTGGAGCAGCTGCCCAGGGAAGGGGATTGGGTCCCCATCCCTGGAGGTGTTGGAGAGAAAAGTACACAGATACATGGATCATGAGGAGTTGGAAGAGAACTCCAGGGGTCATCAAGTCCAAATCCTGTGCTCAAGGAGGACCACAGAACCCAGGGAAGGTCACACAGAAACGCATCCAGACAGGTCTTGAAACCCTCCAGAGAAGGAGACTCCACAGCCTCCCTGGGCAGCCCCTTCCAGTGCTCTGTCACCCTCACAGTAAAGAATTTCTTCCTCATGTTGAGGTGGAACTTCCTGAGCTCCAACTGACACCCACTGCCCCATGTCCTGTCCCAGGGGGCAGGTGAAAAGAGATTGTCTCTGCCTTCTTGACACCCAGCCCTCATGGATTTATAGACAGGGATTGAGCCCCCTCTTAACCTTCTCCTCTCCAAGCTGAAAAGCCCCAGGTCTCTCAATCTCTCCTCACAAGGCAGGTGCTGCAGCACCCCAGTCATCCTCATGGCCCTCCCTTGGACTCTCTCCATCAGATCTGTGCCCCTCTTGAGCTGGAGAGCCCAGAAGTGGACACAATACTCCAGATGTGGCCTCACCAGGGCAGGGTAGAGCAGGCAGATGTTGTGTTGGGGGGACAAGGTTTAGTGGCACTGATAAGGCTGAGAAAAGGTTGGAAGGTCTCTTTCAGCCAAAACTGTTGTTATGTCTGTAATCTAGATGACAGATGTGAGCTGTTTGTCAGTTAGTAAAGGTAACTTGAGGCCACCACGTGCATTTTGAATTCTAACTAGTACATAGCTCCAACACAGTGAGCTACTTGGGAAGGTTGTTGCTCATTCAGGAGTCTGCATTCATCAAAGCAATTTCTTTCTCAGCATATACAGAATTTTGCTTCCTTATGGCTTCCCAAAAGGAAGATGACCTGTGTGACTGGATCCAGGGGATCCTGCTGGGGCAGGGGGATTGGACTGGATGATCTTTTAAGGTCCCTTCCAGTCCCTAATGTTCTGTGATTTCCAAAATGGCTTGTGACTCACTGTGGAGCTGTTTGTCTTACAGGTACCTCAATATCTATGTGGGTACTCCAGATGTGGAGGAAAGTTTCAACGTGACGCGACCTGTATCACCTCATGAGGTACTGATGTCTGCATCTCTCTCACAATCTTTGATCCAGGGCCTGTCTTGGTTAGCATTGTGTGTGAGGTTTGAGTGCTGTGTTGAGTCACTGTAAAAAAAAAAACCCTCAGAGATTTGAACACATGGAGTTTTTTATTTCTGAGGTGTGTGTAGTTGGATTTGTTGTTTCATGGTAGCTGGATATCTGGCAGGGGGATTGGACTGGATGGTCTTTTGAGGTCCCTTCCGATCCCAAAAGTTCTGTCTGGAGTATCGTGTCCAGTTCTGGGCTCCTCAGTTCAACAGGGATGTGGAGCTGCTGGAGAGAGTCCAGTGCAAGGCAAGGAGGATGATGAAGGAAGTCAGCATCTCTCTTATGAGGAGTGGTTGAGGGAGCTGGGTCTTTTGAGCTTGGAGAAGAGGAGACTGAGGGGTGGCCCCATGAATGAATATGTGAAGGATGGGTTTCAGGAGGATGGAGCCAGGCTCTTCTCAATACAATCTAGTGATAGGACAAGGGGCAATGGGTATGAGCTGGAACACAGGAGGTTCCACATCAATATGAGAAGGAACTTCTTCACATTGAGGGTGACAGAGCCCTGGAACAGGCTGCCCAGGGAGGTTATGGAGTCTCCTTCTCTGGAGATGTTTAAAACCCATCTGGCCATGTTCCTGTGTGACTTGATCTAGGGGATCCTGCTGTGGCAGGGGGATTGCACTGGATGATCTTTGGAGGTCCCTTCCAATCCCTAATGATTCTGTGATATCTTGGAAGCAGTGACAAGTACTTCTCTTGCTTAATCTTATGGCTCTGCTTATGCCAGAGCTTCGTTAACCAAGTGCTGGTTCATTCATGCTGTGTCTCTGTGTTGTGTGTGGACAGGCTCATTTCTCTGCACAAGTACTACTGGGGAGGCTGTCTTCAGGGTTCTGGGCCCCTCAGTCAAGAAGGGGAGTAAGCTGCTGCAGCTGATCCAGAGGAGCAGCGAGGCTGGGCTTTAAATACAGAGTGCTCTGAGATCCTAATCAAAAGGAGCTCTTTAGACTGGTGAAGGAATTGGGGGAAAGTCTGACGAGGAGAGGCTGAGGGAACTGGGGCTGTTGAGCCTGGAGGAGAAGAGGTTCAGGGGGGACTTTCTCTCTCTACAGCTGCTTGAGATTGAGGAGTTGGAGCAGGGACTGGAGGGAAGGGCTGATGAGGAGAGGCTGAGTGAGCTGGGAGTGTTTAGCCTGGGGGAGACTCAGCAGTGGGGTCCTTCTCTCTCTACAACTCCTTGAAGAGAGGTTGTGGGCAGGTGGGGATTGGGCAACTAGAGCCAGGATGAGAGGGCAGGGCCTGAAGCTGCACCAGGGGAGGGTTAGGTTGGATCTTAGGAAGCCCTTCCTCATGGAAAGGGTGATCAGAGCCTGGACTGGACTGCCCAGGGCAGTGGTAGAGTCCCCATCCCTGGAGGTGTTGAAGGGCAGCCTGGCTGTGGCCCTGGTGTGGCTGCTGTGGTGGTGTCAGCTCCTGGGCTGGGCTGGCTGAGCTCAGAGGGCTTCTCCAGCCTCAGTATGTCTGTGAATCTATGAAAGACTGAGCAAGCTGGCTACAAAGCAAAATGAAAATAGTCCTGTTTGCTCAGAGGGCTTTTCCAACCTCAATAATTCTGTAACTCCTCTCCTCACACAGTTTTTATGTGAGTGCCATGAACTTTTCATCCAGATGAATAAAAGTGATTAGAAAATGGATGTTCTAAATGCTCTGAAGCTGCTGGGAGCAGTGTGGGACCTAGTTTCCTACATGAGACAGCTTGAAAACTGCTGGTGCACATCAGCATTTTATTACTAGAGAGTCAGTTCAATGTGGGACGAAGGAGCATTCAGTTCACAGTGGTTCTTGTGGTGCAGTGGCTGCAGCATCAGAGGTGGTCAAGTTTCCATACTGATAAAGCTCTAATCCTGGAGCTCAGTGGTCTGGAAAGCTCAGAGAATGGTAGAGAGCAGTCATGAATGACCTGCTGTGAATGACTCTGTGGTGGGTGCTCTGTTGTATTCAGCAAGTGCAATAAGCCTTGTCTTGCATGAAGGCACACAGTTCCTGAAGGGCTAGCAGCAGGTTCGTGGACTGAGGCTGGGATGAGCAGACAGCTGGATTAGAAATGACTGAGCCTGGAGCTGTACAATGGCCTAGATAGCATCTCCTGTTTGTGCTGCTGTCTGAGGGATTTGCTAACAGATTCTTTGCAGGCAGGGGTACTGTAGTGACTCCATAATTCATCTCTAGGACCAGGACTATGCAGTGGCATTTGCTCACTCTGTTAAGATAGCAGAGTGTTTCTGTTACTCTTGCGTGCTTCCCTTCCACCCAGCTTCAAGTGACAGTGCTTGGAGCTGTTGAGAGTCTTCACACAGAATCACAGAACGTTAGGGATGGGAAGGGACCTTGAAAGATCATCCAGTCCAGTCCCCCTGCCAGAGCAGGATCCCCTAGATCCAGTCACACAGGAACAGGGCCGGGGGTTTTGAAATGTCTCCAGAGAAGGAGACTCCACAGCCCCCCTGGGCAGCCCGTTCCAGTGCTCTGACACTTTCAGTGGGAAGAAGGTCCTTCTCAGATTGATGTGGAACCTCCTCTGTTCCAGCTCACACCCGCTGCCCCTTGTCCTATCATTAGATGCCCATGAGCAGAGCCTGGCTCCATCCTCCAGACACCCACCCTTTCCATATTTATAAATGTCCCTGAACCGAGCCTGTTGCATGGAGTCATAGAATCATTCAGGTTGGAAAAGACCCTTGAGAACGTCCAGTCCAACCACTAACCCTACTCTCCCAAGTTCACCGCTAAACCGTATCGCTAAGCACCACATCTAAAAGATGTTTGAACACCTCCAGGGACGGGGGATTGGACTGGATGGTCTTTCGAGGTCCCTTCCGATCCCTGATGATTCTATGATGGTGATTCAGCCCCCTCCCTGGGCAGCCTGTTCCAGCCTCCAACGACGCTTTCAATGAGCAAAGCTTTCCTCACGTGCAGCCTAACCCTCCCCTGGTGCAGCTTGAAGCCCTCCCCTCTTGTTCTATCACTACCTTTGTGGCAGCTCTGCTGATGAGGGCTGTTCAGTTAGCCAGAGCCACAGGTTGCTTTTGAGATGTAGTTGTCTTTGAGTCTGCCTGGTCTCACAGGAGATGGGGCAAACATGAGGTGCTCTAAGGGAGGTTCTTCAGCTTGCAGGCCCTTCTCTAACTGCATGACTCTTCCCTTCTCAGTGCCGCCTGAGAGACATGACTTACTCTGCCCCCATCACCGTGGACATCGAGTACACACGAGGGAGCCAGAGGATCATACGCAACGCACTACCCATTGGCAGGTGAGGTCTGTGTGCCCAGCTTTCCCTGTCAGTTTTCAACTGCTGCTGTGTTGGGAGGAGTTTGTACTGCTGCAGGATAAACGAAGGCTGACGTTGCTTCCCTGTTCCAGGGAGCGTCTTGGTGAAGAGCTGAGCAGGGTGTGATTGTTAGGTGTCACTACAAGAGTTTCTTATGCAAAAGCTTTCTGACATCTCCTGAAGAAGGCTGGATGTAGGGATGCATGTTACGTTTGTAGTGATAGAATTATAGAATCATTAGGGGTTGAAGGGGACCTTGACAGATCATCCAGTCCAATCCCCCTGACGCAGGAGGATCCCCTAGATCCAGTCACAGAATCATTAGGGATTGGAAGGGACCTCAGAAGATCATCCAGTCCAATCCCCCATATAATCTGACTGGTTTTAAGGGCACGTGTGTGAAAAGTCTATTCCTGTGACTATCCAGTTATTTCCATGGAAAACAGTTTTCCTCACCTACCTCTAGTATTAATCTGGTTTCCTTTTGCCACGTGAGTGTACACAGTGCTGCTGTTTGACCTGTGGTTCAGGCTGGGGCAGAAAAGCTCTGTGTTCTTTCCTCTTTTACTTCAGTGGTTTCCAGTGCTACTGATAACACGTGTGGGGGTGTGTTTAGAAGCAAACACACACAAAGAAACCTCCTCCAGGGCAGTGCTTTTGTGTCTTCAGAAGGAAAAATTGCCTTTGGATGCTGAATAGCATCTGTGTGGGTTGTAGCAGGAGGGTAGTGTTGTGTGGGTCCTTATCTGGATCCCCTGGGTCACCACCAGTGTTGTGGGTCAGAGACTCCGACTAGATTTGTGGAGTCTCCTCCTCTGGAGACATTTAAAACCCACCTGGACATGTTCCTGTGGGACTGGATCTAGGGGATTCTGCTGTGGCAGGGGGATGGGACTGGGTGATCTTTCGAGGTCCCAACCAATCCCTAATGATTCTATGATTTTAAAGTGGAACATGCACTGTCTGTCTGCAGCCAAGAGATTTGATTGCTCTTTGGGAAATTAGGTCTGAAATTGCTTTTTGTAATTAAAACTGGTAACAGTGGCTCTGCAATGACATGTTTAGTGCAGGCTGTGCTGGTTTTGGAGACTGGGAGTCTCTGCACTGGTCATTACTGGTCTTGGAGACTGTGCTTGTCATGGATGTCTGTATGAAAGTTCAAGAGGAAACCTACACAGCTAACTAGGGGTTGGAAGGGACCTCCAGAGGTCATCGAGCAGGACCACATAACCCAGGGCAGGTCACACAGGGACCTTCAGGGGTCATCAAGTCCAACTTCCCTGCTCAAGCAGGATCCTAGAACCCAGGGCAGGTTACACAGCAGCCCATCCAGATGGGTCTAGAAATTCTCCAGAAAAGGAGGCTCTACAACCTCCCTGGGCAGCCCCTTCCAAGGCTCTGTCACCTTCACGGTCAAGAATTTCTTCCTCATGTTGAGGTGGAACTTCCTGAGCTCCAGCTGACACCCACTGCCCCTTGTCCTGTCACAGGGCGCAAGGGAAAAGAGATTGTCTCTTTCTTCTGGACACCCAGTCCTCATGGATTTATGGACAGTGATTAATTCCCCTCGTAACCTTCTCCTCTCCAAGCTGAAAAGCCCCAGGTGTCTCAATCTCTCCTCATAAGGGAGGTGCTCCGGTCCCCTGATCATCCTCATGGCCCTCCTTTGGACTCTCGCCATCAGATCTCTGTCCCTCTTGAGCTGGGGAGCCCAGAAGTGGACACAGTATTCCAGATGTGGCCTCGCTAGGTAAAGTAGAGATGGAGAAGAACATCTCCTGATCTGCTGGACACTCTCTTTGGGATAATTTCTCATAGCATGTCCACTTTTGGTTTCTCTTTTCAAACTTAATGAAACAAGGTGGAATTAAGGGAAGCCCCTGTGTTCATAGCTGCCGTGAGATTGTCTTGAACATTTTTTCCAGGTTGTTCATCACAGGTTTTTTTTCTGAATTCCTACTTTTCTCTCTGAATTCAAAGTCACTGCTTTTCTTGCAGGATGCCTATAATGCTGCGCAGCTCCAATTGTGTTCTCACCGGGAAAACTCCGGCAGAATTTGCCAAACTTAATGAATGTCCTTTGGATCCAGGTACATTTGCACTTGGGTGGTTGTTTTCCCATCTGTGCTTTTTAGTTTTAAATCTTTTTGAGCAAAAAAAAATACCCAAGGATGCTCTTCGTGCTCACCATCTCAGAGTGGGAACTTGTGTTTGATTGAAACTCAGAATCACAGAATTATTGAGGCTGGGGAAGCCCTCTGAGCTCATCCAGCTTTCAAGTTCCCTTCCAAGCCCTAATGTTCTCTGATTCTGTGATACCTATTAAAGGGAGGATTTACTCTTGAGCTTTGTCTTTGACTACTTACTGTTTCCTCTCTAATTATTTCTAAGGAACAGAGTGAGATGCAAAGGTGCTGACTTGCAAACACTTTTCTTTCGACTAGGTGGCTATTTCATTGTTAAGGGTGTGGAGAAGGTCATTCTCATTCAAGAGCAGTTATCCAAGAACAGAATCATCGTGGAAGCTGACAGAAAAGGAACAGTTGGTGCTTCTGTTACCAGGTATGGTGGAGGCCTCCAGAGGAGATGAGCCACAAGCTTGCCAAGCTGCTTGTTGGAGTTCAAGTGGCTGTAGAGTTTTCATCCTGGTTAATGGGAAAAAAGATCACAGAACACTAGGGATTGGAAGGGACCTCGGAAGATCATCTGGTCCAGTCCCTCCACCACATCAGAGTCCCCCAGATCCAGTCGCACAGGAGCGATGTAGATGCTGCTGTCACTCTAAAACACCAAACCCAGGATCAGTTGGTACCATATTGCCACCAAACTGATGGCAGTTGCTCACAGGATTCAGAATTCATCCTGAGTAACTAAAAAGCAGGTTCTGATTTTTAACAGAACCAAGAGCAGCTGGTGTGTGGTTTCATTGTGCAGCAAGTGACGTGAAGTTCCTGCAGTGGGAAAGGAATGTAACCTTCTCACAGCATCACTCTGCCCTCACTCCAGCCCCTTGATGTCTCCCTTGTGCTGAGGTGCCTGAAACTGGACCCAGGACTCAAGGTGGAACCTCACCAGTGCTGAGTACACGAGGAGAATCCTCTCCCTACTCCTGCTGGGGACACAGTTTCTAATCCAGGCCAGGATGGAACTGGCTGCCTTGGCCACGTGGGCACCCTGCTGGCTCAGATTCAGCCACCTCTCACTGAGAACCCCCAGGTCCCTCTCTGCCAGACTGCTCTCCAGCCACCCTGTGCTGCTGGGGGTTGTTGTGACCAAAATGCTCCTGTCTACCCAGCTCTAAACCCAAATGACAATCTGATCATTGATGCCACAATTCCTAGTCTTGTTTACAAGGATGTTATGGGAGACCCACCTGGTGATGTTCCCGTGTGACTTGGTCTGGGGGATCCTGCTCTGGCAGGGGGATTGGACTGGATGATCTTTTGAGGTCCCTTCCAATCCCTAATGTTCTGAGATTCTGTGACTTGTATCAGAAACTTTCCCAAGATCAAGGCAGAGCCTTGATTTAGCTGAAATACTCCTCAAGCTTAGTAAGTCTTGTACAGAAGATTCTAGAAGTGCAGGAAGGTTGTAGGATCAGTGCAGACATTTTGTTGGATGTAATTGTTCTGTTTTATCTTCAGTTCTACTCACGAGAAGAAGAGCAGAACAAACCTGGTTGTGAAGCAAGGAAGGTTTTACCTGAGGCACAACACTCTGTCTGAAGACATCCCCATTGCGATCATATTTAAGGTAGCAGAGCTGGGTTCCTGTTGCTGTCATGTTGACGGTGATTCAGCTGTTAGTTTGGGGTGCAGGAAAAAAACAGATAAAAGGGTCGTGAGAAGCATCCACCCCTGATTCTGGGTGAGAGGTTGGGAGTGTTTGCTCTGCCAGCTGAGCTGGTGGCAGTGCCCTGCCCGTCACTGCCTGTGACGCTGCCAGAACCGCTTTGTTTCACCCTCTGCTTCAGTTTATTTCCCTACTGGGGCACACAGCTGAAAGCTTCATGATGACTGCTCTCTAGCTGGCCAACAGGACTGCAAGCAGGCTGGTAGCCCATCTCTCTGTGGTATCAAACACATGGGCTGCCAGCAGTAAAGGTGCTGGATGGACATGTGCTGTGTGGCCGTTGTGGAGCACAGAAGGGCGCAGACAAGGAGTGGAAGCTCCGTGCTGTGCTGTAGGCTTTGAAGCTGCCTGTGAGTTCACAGCCTGGTGCAGTCCATGTGCAGAAGGAAAGTGGGCAGCAGTCTCAGAGGCTTCTCTTCACAGAAGAGGTGGCTCAGGGAATGAAAAATGCCTCTGATTGGATTTATCAACTGACAGAAGTAAGTCCTGTAACTCCCTTTTCATCTTCACTGCAGTGGTTGGCAAGTCAGAGGTTTTGGGGAGCTGATAATCACAGAATCACAGGACATTAGGGATTGGAAGGGACCTTGGAAGGTGGTCCAGTTCAATCCCCCTGGCACAGCAGGATCCCCTAGGTTAAGTCACACAGGAACATGTCCAGGCAGGTTTTAAATGTCTCCAGAGAAGGAGACAAGGCCCCTGGGCAGCCTTTCCAGGGCTCCGTCACCCTCACTGGGAAGAAGGTCCTTCTCAGATCAATGCAGAACCTCCTCTGTTCCAGCTCACACCCGCTGCCTCTTGTCCTGTCACTGGGTGCCCCTGAGGAGAGCCTGGCTCCATCTTCCTGACACCCACCCTTCACATATTGATCAACATCTATGAGGTCACCCCTCAGGCTGCTTTTCTCCCAGCTCCCTCAGCCTTTCCTCAGCAGGGAGATGCTCCCCTCCCTCCATCACCCCTGTGGCTCTGTGCTGGGCTCTCTCCAGCAGCTCTGTGTCCTTCTGGAGCTGAGGGGCCCAGAACTGAACAGAGATTCCAGCTGTGGTCTCAGCAGGGCAGAGTAGATGGGGAGGAGAACCTAACCTCTCTTGATCTTCTAACCACCCCGCTTATGATCTACTCCAGGATCCCACTGGCCTTCTTGGCCACCAGGGCCCATAGCTGGCTCCTGGCCATCCTGCTGGGCCCAAGGACCCCCAGGTCCCCTTCTCCTCTGCTGCTTTCCAACAGGTCAATCCCCCCCTTCACTGGCACCTGGGGTTCTAATCTCTGGAGGCAGAGAGTTGTCAGGAGAGGGCAGCACCAGCTCACAGCATCCCAACAGCTTCTGCCACCAGCGCTGTGCTGTGTTGGTGGCCGTGGCAACCACACACTTGTGTGTTACCGCAGCTCTTGGGCTGATGGAGAATTGTGAGAATCGATTTTCTTGTAGGAAATGCTTTGGGGTTGGTACTAGGAAGTAGCTTAACAGCTGGAGTTGGACTGGACAGACAAATCCCTGTTACCTGTCGTGAAGCTCATCTCTTCAGGTACTTAGAGAAGATCATCTGGTGTCAGTGAGCAATGTTAAAGGAGGCTGAGAAATTATTAGTGGACACAAATGCACCTGAAAGTGTCAGGATTCAGGTCACAACTTTCCTGCCGCGGGAAAGTGTTCATGTGGCTGTTAAATCCATGTGCTTGAGGGCCAAGCAGCTGGATTCCACCTTTGCCTCCAGGCTGTTATTGCACTGGGTCACCCCTTGCTGGTGCCGGTAAATACCTGCTCACGGAAGAGTAACTGCTCTGGGTTATTAAGTCTGAGGAGCTGCTTGCTGGGAGTTTGTGAAGCCACATTGTCCTGGCTATTTGATCACCTTCTGACAGTGCTTGCTGCTCACAGCAGTTGTCCCCCTGCCTGTGAGTGTTGGCTGTATTTCAGATAACACTGCGTAAGTGTCCACTCATTCATGTATTGGGGAGAGGGCTGCAGCTGTTAGAAGCTCTCTGCCTTGGTGCTGTTCTGAGATCCACGTTATTTAGTCCTGCAGTGAAGCAGCTGCACCCATTTAAACTGTTCTGAATGTTCCCTTCCCGACTGGCACTTAATTGTGCTTGTGACTAGTCATTTCCTTGGCTTCAGGGATCTTCTTTCCATGTCTCATGAGTCACAGACTCACAGGACAGTAGGGATTGGAAGGGACTTCCAAGATCATCCAGTCCAATCCCCCTGCCACAGCAGGATCCCCTAGATCCAGTCATTAGGGATTGGGAGGGACCCCGAAAGATCATCCAGTCCAATCCCCCTGCCACAGCAGGATCCCCTAGATCCAGTCATTAGGG
>VXBP01008047.1:61400-81160 GCA_013400115.1 Rhinopomastus cyanomelas
AGATCCAGTCATTAGGGGTTGGAAGGGACCCCGAAAGATCATCCAGTCCAATCCCCCTGCCACAGCAGGATCCCCTAGATCCAGTCACACAGGAACATGGCCAAGGAGGGTTTGAAACATCTCCAGAGAAGAGCCTCTGGCTGGAAATTCAAAAAGGAGTGTCCTGGGGAGCCTTTCAGTGGAATCTTAGGCAGGCACCAGCCTCGGAACTTTCTTTCTTGGGCATTGCTGTTAATGTAGTGAACTAATAGAAGCAATGTTACAGATCAGAGAATCACAGGTTTATTGAGGCTGGAGAAGCCCTCTGAGCTCAGCCAGCCCAGACCATGACCTGACACCACCACATCAGCTAGACCAGGGCACTGAGGGCCACAGCCAGGCTGGCCTTCAACACCTCCAGAGATGGAGACTCCCCCACGGCCCTGGGCAGTCCAGTCCAGGCTCTGATCACCCTCTCCAGGAGGAAGGGCTTCCTGACATCCAACCTGACCCTCCCCTGGCAGCTTCACGTTCTGCCCTCTCGTCCTGTTGCTGGTTGTCTGGGAGAAGAGCCTGACCCCCACCTGACTAGAACCTCCCTTCAAGGAGTTACAGAGAGGGAGAAGGTCCCCCCTGCGTCTTCTCCAGGCTCAACACCCCTAGCTCCCTCAGCCTCTCCTCATCAGCCTTTCCCTCCAGTTCCCTCACCAGAGCTCCTTTTGATTAGAACCTCAGAGCACTCTGCGACTCCTGGACACCCAGGTCTGTGATGAGGTGGAGGTAGTGTGCATCTGAAGGCCCCTTGTCTGAGTAGCTGTGGAGACTGGACTTTGTAGGGTCAACCTAAAGGGGCCACTGCCTTGCAGTTCATCCGTGTTCATGGTCTCTACAAGTCAGAATGACCTCGCTTTGCTGTTCCCAGACCCGTGATGGGCACGTTTGGAGCTCTAGCAGCTCGTGGTGCCTGACACGTGGACGCTGCGGTTTGCTGGAGCTTATTTAGCGCGCTGACTGCAGCTCACTGAAATTTGACCGGCTCTAAAAGGCAGACTCCTGGCACTGTTTTAGGACAGATGTGAAGCGCCTGCTCTTCAGATGTGGAGGAGGTACTGCTTTGTGGCTGCACTAGCTGGAACACCTCTCCCCAAACCTTTCATCTTGAAGGTAACAGGAGCATTTATGCAGCCAGCAGCTGCAGGTTTTGGTCTGAAGTAGTGACATAAATTGGAGGGTTTTGTCCCCAAAAGGCATCTCTGCAGAGGTATGAAGAGCTGCTAAAATTCATCTCTAGTGCAGCAGCTGAGCAGTGGTCTTAGTGCATCCGCGGGACTGCGAGTTCCCATGGCTGCAGTTTCATCGCTCGTATCTTCGGAATTATGAAAACTCCAGCCCAGTTCTGTCTGTGATGTCAACCTTGAATTTCCCTGACATCTTTTTAAGCCGGTCATCCGCCTGTCTCCGTGTGGTAATTTAGCCTGATGGACTGCAGGGCTGCGTTCTGGGGAAGTGCCATGGAAACGCCTCGACAGCGTCATTAAGGCACGCGAGCTGGGGGAGGAAGAGCTGGCCTCGCGCTCTCTCGTGCGCTCGCTCCCGTATGTACGGGCACGTTTTGGGCAGCAAGACCCTCCCAGTCCTTAGGGAGCAGTTAACCCCGGTTGGACCACTTTCTACTGCTTCAACTCGGGCTGCATGGAGTCACAGTGTGTTAGGGATTGGAAGCGACCTCGAAAGATAATCCAGTGCAGTTCTCTTGACACAGCAGGATCCCCTAGATCCAGTCGCACAGGAACACATCCAGGCAGGTCTTAAACGTCTCCAGAGAAGGAGACTCCACAACCCCCCTGGGCAGCCCCTGCCAGGGCTCTGGCACCCTCACTGGGAACAAGGTCCTTCTCACACTGATGGGGAACCTCCTCTGCTCCAGCTCACACCCACTGCCCCTTGTCCTGTCACTGGGTGCCCCTGAGCAGAGCCTGGCTCCATCCTCCTGACACCCACCCTTCACATGTTGATCAACATCCATGGCGTCAACCCTCAGGCTCCTTTTTCCAAGCTCCAGAGCCCCAGCTCCCTCAGCCTTTCCTCAGCAGGGAGATGTTCCCCTCCCTCCATCATCTCTGTGGCTCTGTGCTGGACTCTCCAACATCTCTGTGTCCTTCTGGAACTGAAGGGCCCTTGTTGCTCTCTTCAGCTCCCTGAAGGGAGGTTGCAGTCAGCTGAGGGTCTGGGCTCTTCTCCCAGGCCACTAGCGCCAAGACCGGGAGGGCAGAGCCTGAAGCTGCCAGGGGAGGGTTAGGTTGGATCAGAGAGTCACAGAACATCGGGGATGGGAAGGGACCTCGAAAGACCATCCAGTCCAATCCCCCTGCCAGAGCAGGGTCCCCTAGACCAAGTCGCAGAGGACGATACCTTGGTTTGGCCCGTGAGTCTGTCCGAGATGCTGGAATTCTGATCGGTGCTTTGCTCTGAACGTTCTCGCACTGTTCTGGGTCTTTGCGTCGCGAGTGAACCGCGAGGTGTAGAGACAGAGCTTCAAGTTAAAGGAAGTTCACCCAACCGCTTCTTTGTGCCAAATAGAAGGACAAAACCCAACAACAGCTGGATTCTTCACAATTAGAGCAACAGCTCTGCAAGGGGAAAGCGTTAGCTGGCTGTTAAGCCCGGGGACGCCCGCTGAAGCCGATAGGAAAGGAAGGTATTTGTGAGTTTTGGAGGAACTTTTTGGGACAACGGCCAGTTTTTAACGAGAACCAGAACGCTCGGGCCCACCTCAGCTATTATTTGCAGTGCTCTTTGCAGCAGGCAGTCTGAAGAAGAATGTAAATGTAAGTGTAACTTCCTCACGAGGTTCTGAGAAACAGATTAGGACTCAGGCAGAAGAGGTTTAGTGAGATTATTCCATTTCTTGATGTGGCAGAGCTCCAGGCGAGTGTGTGGAGGTGGTGGGGGCAGAGATTTAGCACCATCTGGAATCCACAAAGGGTCTTCGCTGCTGGCTGCCACCTTGAAGCATTTACCAACAGAGAGCTTTTCCTAAGTCTGTTAGGCGCTGCCTGAGTTTTAATAAGCTTTTTTCTGCAGTATAAAGTCTTAACAAGGTGTCCAAGGGGCAGGGAAATAACAGAATGGCTCTCAAGTGGAATTGTGAAGTCATCCCCAAGATGCCCAGAGCTGCAAAGGGAGAGAATTGCAAGCATGTCTCAGGTAGGATGTGCTGCAGCACGACGAGCTGAGTTTGCGGAACTGCCTGTGGTGAGAGACCCTTTGTAATCTTTCAAGAAATCAGAGTTGTTAGGGCTGGGAGAGACCTCCAGCATCATCGAGTCCAGCCCTTAGCCCAGTAGCTAACACCTCAACCATGGCCTCAAGTGCTCCAGCCACTTGGTTTTCAAACGCTTCCGGGGATGGGGACTCCACCACCTCCCTGGGCAGCCTGGTCCAGTCCCTGACCACTCTGTCAGGGAAGATGTTTTTCCTCATATCATGGAATCATAGAATCCCAGAATCGTTATGGCTGGGAAGGACCCTCAAGATCATAAAGCCCAGCCCTCATCCCAGCATCTCCCTAACCCCTAGACCATGGCCTCAAGTGCTCCAGCTACTTGGGTTTTAAACCCCTCCGGGGATGGGGACTCCACCACCTCCCTGGGCAGCCTGTCCCAGTGCCCAACCGCTCTCTCAGGAAATAATGTCATCCTAAGATCCAATCTGAACCTCCCCTGACACAACTTGAGGCCATTTCCCCTTGTCCTATCAGTAATTTAGGAGAGGAGACCAGCACCAGCCTCACTACAACCTACAGCAATCACTAGTAGGAATCTAATCATAGGACCCTTATCGTAGATTCTACAAGGTTCCACATCAATATGAGAAAGAACATCCTCATGTTTAGGGTGACAGAGCCCTGGAAGGGGCTGCCTAGGTGGGGTTGTGGAGTCTCCTTCTCTGGAAACGTTTAAATCCTCCTGGCCGTGTTCCTGTGCGAGTGGGTCTGGGTGATCCTGCTGTGTTGGGGGGATTGGACTGGATGAACTTTCGAGGTCCCTTCCACTCCCTAATGTTCTGTGGTTCTGCTGTGGTGGGGAGATTGGACTGGATGATCTTTTGAGGTCCCTTCCAATCCCTGATGTTCTGTGATTCTGGAGCCTTCTCATAGGATCATTAGGGACCGAAAGGGACCTTGAGAGATCATCTAGTCTGATCTCGCTACCACAGCAGGATCCCCTAGACCAAGCTTCACAGGAACCCATCCAGGCAGGTCTCAGACATTTCCAGTGAAGGATCCTGCACGACCTTCCTGCTCAGCCTGTTCCAGTGCTCCGTCACAGTTACCCACAGTGGGTTGTTACTACCTGCCATGTATTTATTCTTCTTTAAGAATAAACATAGAATTTAACTTCTGTCAGTGAAGAGAGACTCCAAAAAGTGTGTGTGTGTTCCTGCTGGTCATCAACCTTTCCATTTAACATTCTTCCATTGCTAGAAGATGTGCTGCCAGTGCCAGATGGCACCGTTTGAGAGAAGAACTAGCTCTTGCTCAGCAGCACCGCGGGCAAACAATACTGAATTAGCATAAGCAAATGTCAGTGAGTTAACATAAAGCCGCTGCTATTTCTTGTCTTTTCTTCCTCTCCTAGGCCATGGGTGTTGAGAGCGACCAGGAGATCGTCCAGATGATTGGCACCGAGGAACA
Source organism: Rhinopomastus cyanomelas (assembly GCA_013400115.1). Taxonomy (NCBI): domain Eukaryota; kingdom Metazoa; phylum Chordata; class Aves; order Bucerotiformes; family Rhinopomastidae; genus Rhinopomastus; species Rhinopomastus cyanomelas. The sequence continues at coordinate 66,076 of VXBP01008047.1, forward strand.
CGTGATGGCTGCGTTCGCTCCCAGTCTGGAAGAGTGCCAGAAAGCTCAGATTTTCACCCAGATGCAGGTTTGTCTTTTCAGAGACCATGAAAAGCAAGAGATGCCGGGTGCTGTCGGCGCTCAAAGTGCTCTTTGTGTTTTTTGAGATTTGGCTGGTTTTGAGGTTATTTTAAAAGTGGGTGTTTTGAGGAGGCAGGACTAGATGGGCTTTCAGGGTCCCTTTCAGTCCCTAATGTTCTGTCACTCTTAGACTTGGCAAACATGAGACTTAGCTCTCGTTGCCTCACTGAGAAAGACCCCCACCGAGGTAAAGTCAAGAAATGCTTTGTCTTCAGAATCACAGAACATCAGGGATTGGAAGGCACCTCAAAAGGTCATCTAGTCCAATCCCCCTGCCAGAGCAGGATCCCCTAGACCAAGTCACACAGGAACGTGTCCAGGCGGGTTTGAAACGTCTCCAGAGAAGAACCACAGAATCACAGACCCATCAGGGATTGGAAGGGACCTCGAAAGGTCATCCAGCACAGTCCCCCAGGCAGAGCAGGCCCAGGGTTCTGTTTTAATGTGTGTGATGCCTGTAAGGTTTCAATGAGGATGATTCCCATTTTCTAAACTGGAATTGCATCCTCTGTTCCAGGATCCTGTTTCTGTGGGCATGACCCACGTCATGGTCAAGAGATGAGTGGATGGTCTCATCCAATTTGAAGGCACTAATTCTGAGCCAGCAGGAGGCCCAGAAGGCCAGTGACATTGCTGATGCTGCTGTGGCAGAGGGATTGGACCAGATGATCTTTCAAGGTCCCTTCCCATCCCTCATGTTCTGTGGTTCTGTGACATGAAAGTGCTCACAGGGCTGGAGCATCTCGCTCACAAGGACAGGCTGAGAGAGTTGGGGTGGTTCAGACTGAAGAGGAGAAGGCTCCAGCAGGGACTTCACAGCAAAATTCCAATACTCAAAAGGGGTCTATAAAAATGTTGGGAAGAACTATTCATAGAATCACAGAATCTTAGAATCATTAGGGATTGGAAGGGACCTCAAAAGATCATCCAGTCCAGTGCCCCTGCCACAGCAGGATCATCTAGATCCAGTCACACAGGAACATGTCCAGGCGGGTTTGAAACGTCTCCAGAGAAGGAGACTCCACAACCCCCCTGGGCAGCCTGTTCCAGTGCTCTGGCACTCTCACTGGGAAGAAGGTCCTTCTGATATTGATGTGGAACCTCCTCTGTTCCAGTTCACACCCACTGCCCCTCATCCTATCACTAGATGACACTGAGAAGAGCCTGGCTCCTGACACCCACCCTTCACAGATTTATAGACATGAATGAGGTCACCTCTCAGGCAACTATTGTATAGGACATGGAGCAATAGGGTGATGGATTGTGGTTTGAAGCTGGGAAGGGTAGATTTAGGCTGGACATGATAAAAAAAGGTCTGGAATCTGAAGGTGGGGGATCCCTGGAACAGGCTGCCTGGAGAGGTGGAGGAGGCCCCATCCCTGGAGCCCTTCAAGGTCAGGCTGGGGCTCTGAGCAATCTGGTCTGGCAAGTAATGGTCCTGCTTGTTGTAGGGAGTTTGGACTGGATGGCCTTTAGGAGGTGCCTTCTAACCCTTCTATGTATAGAGATGAACTGGAGGTAAAAAGTCAAATGAACTAGATACCTTTTGAATCCATGCAATCATTTTTCCTAGATGTCTGCAACAGGCAGTGTGTTTAATTACCGTCAACTGCAATTAAATCTTGAAGAATTTTCTTCTCTTGGCACCACTTCAGTTGTTTGGTGTTTTGCAGTTTGCTTGGAGTTTGGATCACAGGCAGCTGGTGGGATTGCTCTGGCTGAGGAATCCAGACCTATCCAGCACTGCTGAGGCTGCACCTTGAGTCCTGGGTCCAGTTTTGGCCACCTCAGCACAAAGGAGACAAGCGAGAGGCTGGAGCCAGTGCAGGGGAGGACACTGAAGCTGGGGAAGGGCCTGGAGAATCAATCTGATGAGGAGAGATTAAGAGAGTTGGGGCTGTTGAGTTTGAGGAAGAGGGGGCAGAGGGGAGACCTCATTGCTCTCTACAACTGTCTGAAAGGACCCTGCGGAGATGTTGGTGCTGGGCTCTACTCACAGGTCACTAGTGACAGAAGCAGAGGGAAGGGCTTCAAGCTCCAACAGGGGAGGGTTAGACTGGACATCGGGAAGAAATTCTTCTTGGACAGAGTGGTCAGGCCCTGGGCTGGGCTGCCCAGGGTGGTGGTTGAGTCTCCATCCCTGGAGGTGTTTCAGAGTCGCTGAGATGGGGTATTGGGGGATGTGGTTTCAGGGTGACCTTGTAGAGTAGGGTTGATGGTTGGACTTGATGATCCCAGGGGTCCTTTCCAAGCTGAGTGATTCTGTGATCTCCCTGTATATTTGTGTAATTTACCATTTTGATACTAATTCAAGTTAATTCCCTCCCTTGACAGGCACTGAAATACATTGGAAACAAAGTACGAAGGCAGAGGATGTGGGGAGGCCCAAAGAAAACCAAGATGGAAGAGGCACGAGAGCTGCTGGCATCAACTATCCTGACCCACGTTCTTGTACGTAACGTAGTGCTGTCTCCAGCTGGAGTACATTCATGTGGCTGTTGGCAGGGACACGTGTCTGAGTGCTTTGTGACTGACATAAAGTAAATTTGGATTTGGATTGAGTTAAAAGTGATCTTTATGAAGTACATATCAGACTAGACAAGGCCAGTGGCATCCTGGGGTAGATGAGAAGGGTGGTGGTTAGTAGATGGAGAGAGTTCTCCTCTCCCTGTACTTTGTCCTGGTGAGACCACAGCTGGAATCTTGTGTCGAGTGCTGGGCCCCTCAGTTCCAGAAGGACACAGGGATGATGGAGGGAGGGGAGCATCTCCCTGCTGAGGAAAGGCTGAGGGAGCTGGGGCTCTGGAGCTGGGAAAGGGGAGCCTGAGGGGTGACCCCATGAATGTTGATCAGTTTGTGAAGGACAGGTGTCAGGAGGATGACCCCTTGGTCAAACCAGATTGGAACTACTGATTGAAAGTGGAAGTCCTGCTCTGGCAGGGGCATTGGACTAGATGATCTTTCAAGGTCCCTTCTTGTCTCTAATGTTCTGTGATTCTGTATTTGAGTAAGAACTAAGGATCTGACCTGGACACATCAGCATAGATATTTCACTTTTGTTTTTGCTCTGTTCCCAGGTGAAGGAGTTCAATTTCCGTGCCAAGTGCATATACACAGCAGTGATGGTGCGCAGAGTCATCTTGGCTCAAGGAGAAAATAAAGTAGATGACCGGGACTACTACGGAAATAAACGTTTAGAGCTGGCAGGGCAGGTGAGTTTTTCCTGCAGGGCAAAGTGCTCTTCAGTGTCTCCCTTTAAGCAACTGCGTGAGGGAATAAACAAAGACCAGGTTTAGGTTGTCCTTCTGTGGGCAACCCGAGCAGGTGTAGCAGCTCTCTGCTGCTGCTCCAGCCTTCTGCCATTTGGAGAAGCCTCTAAGGCTGCTAGTTTGCTTTCAGCTGCCTTTTTAAAAGCCTCTGAAGCAGCATGAACTAGCAAAGTGGTTTGAAGTTAACTTGAGCAGCTGATGAGAGTGGGCTGCTCTACTTGCAGGATTTGGACACTGAGGATAGAAGTAATAACAAAGGGATGTGAGAGAGGGAATGGTTTGAGGTGTCTGACTGACATTAACAACCACAGGTAACAGTATAGGCTGGGGACTGACTTGTTGGAGAGCAGTGTAGGAGAAAGGGACCTGGGGGTCCTGGTGGACAGCAGGATGACCATGAGCCAGCTGTGTGCTCTTGTGTGAGCTGGAACAGAGGAGGTTCCACAGCAATATGAAAAGGACCTTCTTCCTGGTGAGGGTGACAGAACCCTGGAATGGGCTGCCCAGGGGGCTTGTGGAGTCTCCTTCTCTGGAGACATTTAAAACCTGCCTGGACATATTCCTGTGTGACTTGTTCTAGGTGATCCTGCTGTGGTGGGGGGACTGGACTGGATGAACTTTTGAGGTCCTTTCCAGTCCCTAATGTTCTGTCATTCTGTGATCAGTGAATTCAGAGGAATTAAACAGTTGAAAAGAATCTGCTGTCACTGACTGCAGGAATGTGGGGTGATCTGCAGTGATTAGACATCAGGGAAGGTAGGAATTGGAACAGGCTGCTCAGGGAGGTTGTGGAGACTCCTTCTCTAGAGACATTTAAAAGCTGCTTGACCATGTTCCTGTGTGACTTGGTCTAGGTGATCCTGCTCTTACGGGGGGATTGGACTAGATGATCCTTCCAGGTCTCTTCCAATCCCTAATGTTCTGTGTGTGATTCTGTGTTAAAAACACAAGTCATTTTGATGCTTCTACATTAAAAACCCAAGTCATTTTAAATCAGGGAATCATTAGTGATTGGAAAGGACCTCGAAAGATCATCCAGTCCAATCCCTCCGACACAGCAGGATCACCCAGACCAAGTCACTCAGGAACACATCCTGGTGGGTTTTGTGACCAAGGAGAAGTTTGCAGTGTGCAGCGATCACCATAATCACTCTAACAAAGCAATCATGTATTTTCTCTATGTCAAGGACAACTCTGCAGATGTGGGGGGTGTTGAAACACTTGAGTAAGAGTAGTTCTGCCTCCCCTGTGATACTTTAAAAGCCCATTTCAAGCTGAACTCTTGGCCTCCTCTCTGCCACATCATCAGCATCATACTAATTTGATTGGGTTACTGACTAGATGATCTATCGAGGTCCCTTCCAGTCCCTAACGTTCTTGATTCTCTGAGAGATGTTGTTCCAGTTTCTAAATGTTTGTATGTAGGGATGAAGTAATCGGTTGCTTTTGTGTCAGTTCACTTTTCTAATGCCAGCCTGTTCCTGGAATGAAAATCCCGACGATTTGAAATGTAAATAATGAGCAAAAATAAAACCCAACCCCAAAAGAGAAGATAAACTCACAACACCCCCTCCCCGAGCCGCGGAAACAACCGAAGACATAAAAGGCTTTGTGCTGGCAAAAATGTGTGAAAACAATAGCTGCTAATTTCACACCCCGTGGGACAGGAGAGGAGGAAATGTGCTTTAGCTTTAGATAACGGGGCCGGGTCCAGCAGCCAAGCTGGTCTGCAGAGCTTTCCCGTAGTCTAGAGGCTGTGCAGGCCGGGTGCCAGCCGAGGTGGCTGCGGAACCCACCGGTTCCAGGCTCCCTCTTTGCACCTACCTTTTCTGCCTCCCCTCGGCGCGCTCCGCAGGCTCTTTGTTCCTGGCCTCTCGTCTTTGTGGCGGTGGCTGCAGTTCCTAATGCAGCTCGCTTTGTCGCGGGGAGATATGGAACGGCACCAGGATCCGGCACCCTGCGAGGCAGAGGGATTGCTGCCCCGCGACAAAAGCCCGCCGCCTTGGCTTGAGAGATTGCCTAATCCTGCCTGTTCTGATAATATAATTAAGGCTGCCTCACGTCTTTAATTTCTGCGACCGCTTCGTGTGAAAGGGAGAGTTTGGCACTCGGAAGGCTTAGCCGCTAAATAGCAATCTCAAGGCGCCTCATTAGAATTCTCTGACATTAAGCTAATTGGCCAAACTGTATTTCAGCAGCTTAACTTCTTTATTAGGTTTGTTGGGCTGGTTTTTTTGCCCTGGGATTTTCAACGAAAATCAAATGATGAGCTGTCAGTGTTTGTTTGAATTTTTTTCTCCAGTATAATTTGCTCCTCACTGCTCCTGTCTGAGGCTGAAAGGCGCTGGGAAATCCGCTGAATATTATCACCGGCATTCCATCCTTCTCCTTTAATCTGCCGCTCTTGACGTAAACACTGGGGTTGTTGGGAGGTTCTGCTTGGCTCGCTGGGACCCGGGCGCTGTGGGTAGGAAAGTGTGATGCCCTGGGGAGACCTCTCCTGGAGTGTTTCGTCCAGGTCAGGAGCCTCCAGTGCAAGAAGGATGCAGAGAGACTGGAGAGCAGTCACAGAGTCGTATAACATCCCTAATGATCCTGTGATTCTAGTCTATGTAGAGTCTGGCATCTGGGCAAGAACAACCCCAGGGACCAGGATAGGCTGGGGACTGAGCTGTTGGGGAGCAGTGCAGGAGAAAGGGACCTGGGGGGTCCTGGTGGCCAGCAGGATGGCCAGGAGCCAGCAGTGTGCTCTTGTGGCCCAGAGGGCCAACAGCATCCTGGGGTGGATCAGAAGGGGGGTGGTTAGCAGATCAAGAGAGGTTCTTCTCCCCCTCTACTCTGCCCTGGTGAGACCACATCTGGAGTCTTGTCTCCATTTCTGGGCCCCTCAGTTCAAGAAGGACACAGAGCAGCTGGAGGGAGCTGGAGCAACGAGGATGATGAAGGGAGTGGGACACCTCCTTTATGGGGAAAGGCTGAGGAAGCTGGGTCTCTTTAGTTTGGAGAAGAGGAGACTGAGGGGGTGACCTAATTGATGTCTATAAATATTTGAAGGGTGGGTGTGAGGAGGATGGAGCCAGGCTCTGCTCAGTGTCATGTAGTGATAGGACAAGGGGCAATGGGTGTGAACTGGAACAGAGGAGGTTCTACGTCAATCTGAGAAGGACCTTCTTCCCAGTGAGAGTGACAGAGCCCTGGAAGGGGCTGCCCAGGGGGTTGTGTGTTTAAACGTCTCCTCCTCTGGAGACGTTTAAACCCACCTGGCCATGTTCCTGTATGACTTGGTCTGTGTGATCCTGCTGTGGCAGGAGGATTCGACTGGGTGATCTTTAGAGGTCCCTTCCAACCCCTAATAATACCATGATTCCCACCACCAAAACTGTTCTAAGATTCTACGATGTATAAAGGTAGAAGTATTAATTATGTGGTTTTCCCTCAAATTCACAGACATAGAGAAGTATAATTTTTCTCTTAACCCAATTGTTTTGCATTTCCAGCTTCTTTCTCTTCTATTTGAAGATTTATTCAAGAAATTCAACTCGGAACTGAAGAAGATCGCGGACCAGGTCATCCCCAAGCAGCGTGCCGCTCAGTTTGATGTCGTCAAGCATATGCGTCAGGACCAAATCACCAACGGCATGGTCAATGCCATCTCCACGGTGGGTGGTTTGATTATTGCTGGGTGTGTAAAGCTCTTCTGCCAGGGGAAATGGTGGAAATGGTGTACACTTTGTTGTGATGACTCTACTACCTTCGGTTTTAAAGCAGATCTACTTAGTGTTCTTCAGAGATTAATCCTTACGGGCAGAGCTTTGGGGATTTATGCAGAATCACAGATTTATTGAGGCTGGAGAAGCCCTCTGAGCTCATCTAGTCCAGCCCGGGACCTGACACCACCCCAGCAGCCACACCAGGGCACTGAGGGCCACAGCCAGGCTGGCCTTCAACACATCCAGAGATGGAGACTCCCCAACGGCCCTGGGCAGTCCAGTCCAGGCTCTGATCACCCTTTCCATGAGGAAGGGCTTCCTAAGATCCACCCTAACTCTCCCCTGGTGCAGCTTCAGGCCCTGCCCTCTCGTCCTGTTGCTGGTTGTCTGGGAGAAGAGCCTGACCTGACTACAGCCTCCCTTCAGGGAGCTGTAGAGAGGGAGGAGGACCCCCCTGAGTCTCCTCTTTTTGAGATTAAACACCCCCAGCTCCCTCAGCATCTCCCCAGCAGACTTCCCCTCGAGTCCTTCCCCAGCCTCGTTGCTCCTCTGGACCCGCTCCAGCACCTCAATCTCAATCTGGGCAGCCCCTTCCAGTGCTCTGTCACCTTCTCAGTAAAGAAGCTCTTCCTGATGTTGAGGTGGAACGTCCTGAGCTCCAACTGACACCCACTGCCCCTTGTCCTATCATAGGGGCAGGTGAAAAGAGACTGTCTCTTTCTTCCTGAAACCCAGCTCTCGTGGATTTACAGACAGGGATGAAGTCCCCTCGTAACCTTCTCCTCTCCAAGCTGCAAAGCCCCAGGTCTCTCAATCTCTCCTCATAAGGCAGGTGCTCCAGTCCCCTGATCACCCTTGTGGCCCTTCATCGAACTCTCTCAATCACATCTGCCCCTCTTGAACTGGGGAGCCCAGAAGAGGACACAATACTCCAGACGTGGCCTCACTCGGGCACAGTAGAGGGGAAGGAGAACCTGCCTTGATCTGCTGGACACTCTCCTCTTGATCCATCCCAGGATTCCACTGGCCTTCTTGGCCACCAGAGCACAGTGCTGTTCCATGGAGAACTTGTTGTCCACAAGAACTCCAAGATCCCTCTCCAGTAGATCACCCCCCAGCCTGTATTGATGCTTCTGATAACTGCTTCCCAGATGAAGGTCTCTGCACTGATTCTTATTAAAACCTCGTTAAATTCTTCTCTGCCCATCCCTCCAGTCTGTCCAAGTCATCCTGAGTGGCTGCACAGCCATCAGGTGTGAGATGGCTCCTGAAGCTACCAGCTTGTCACTGGCTTTGAAACCATGATTTTTGAAGAAATTAGATTAGGCTGAAGTATGTTAGTAGCTGCTAAAACTGATGCAACCTAATCTTTACTTAATCTTTGCGACTCTTGAGAGGGCTTTTCTACTTTGCACGAAACCAAGGTTGTCTTTGAGTTCTTGTGAGCAGGCTGAACTCCACAAATTGCATCCAAACCCACCAGCAGCCTGTTCCTTACAAATCCCAGCGGTGAAGCTTACCGCTGCTTCGTTCCCTGAGCGCCCTGAATGCAGTTAAATCTCTGCAGTGCCCGTACCCAGAGCAATTCACACATCTCTCTCTCTCTCTCTCTAAATGCTGGCTCTTCCTTCTGGGAGCTGCCAGTGGCTCCATTTGGACTGAGAGATAAATCTGCAAACTATTCAGTGCGAATTGAAAAGTCTTCCTTCTTGCACTGGGTTGTGTTCAGTGCCACGCAAGCGGTTCAACGCCATCTGCTCTTAAGCGTCGAACATAGTTCCTCAGGAACAATGCCCAGTGCCCACTATGGAAGAGATGAAGCAAACACCATAAAAATCAGCCTTGGAAGCGACGATCTCCAACCTCACCCGAATGCTTCAGCGATGGTCTCAAAGAGCACAAAGTAACTCAGCAGAAAGAGCGCGGAATTGCTCAGCAGGTTTGTACTAGCACCAGTGCTGTGCAGGAGGATTCGTAGTGCTACAGCGGTGACACTCGCTGGAGGTCCTCTTGGTACCCTGCAGAGTACCTGTAGTGCCCTGCAAGCTGGAGCAGAGGAGCTTCCACATACATATCAGAAGGACCTTCTTCCCAGTGAGGGTGACACAGCAGTGGAAGGGGCTGCCCAGGGAGGCTGTGGAGTCTCCTTCTCTGGAGACATTTCAAACCCACCTGGATGTGTTCCTGTGTGACTTGGTCTGGGGGATCCTGCTGTGTCAGGGGGATTGGACTGGATGATCTTTCAAGGTCCCTTCCAATCCCTGATGATTTTATGATTGGACTGGATGAACTTTTGGGATCCCTTCCAGTCCCTAATGTTCTATGATTCTGTGACAGGGATAAACCTCAATAACTTTTTTGAAAACACTTGTTCCTACTCTACAGGGCAATTGGTCACTGAAGAGATTTAAAATGGACCGCCAAGGTGTGACGCAAGTCTTGTCTCGCTTGTCTTACATATCTGCTCTGGGAATGATGACCAGAATCTCTTCTCAGTTTGAAAAGACAAGGAAAGTGAGTGGTCCTCGGTCGCTGCAACCATCTCAGTGGGGAATGCTCTGCCCATCTGACACTCCTGAAGGAGAGGTGAGGAGCTTTTCTTTTGCTGACAGGATTTCTTGTACTGAGGAATGAGATGGTGATCCTCCACCAAAGGAAGAATTTTGGTGAGGTTTCTCAAGTGAGACCACCCTCGACCTGATAACACAGCTTGTGCATCTTCTCACATCTCATGTAAGGGGATTGGACTAGATGATCTTTCAAGGTCCCTTCCAATCCCTGATGACTGGATCTAGGTGATCCTGCTGTGGCAGAGGGATTGGACTGGATGATCTTTCAAGGTCACTTCCAATCCCTGATGACTGCATCTAGGGGATCCTACTGTGGCAGGGGATTGGACTGGATGATCTTTCGAGGTCCCTTCCAATCCCTAATGTTTCTATGACTCTATGAGTCAATGATTCTTTACTAGCAGAGCTTTCTGGGCAGTAGGAGCTGGTCTCATTAAGCAGCTGGGACAAAATTGCTCCATACAAGACATTTGGAGCTTTCCTTTTAGATTTAAAATGTTGCTACCTGATAAATTGATAAATACACTGATTTTATCTTTCCATTTTACTTCTAAGTAGCTGTTGCTTTGAAGAGACATGAGGGGCTATACGGGGTTGGATGGGTTGATGACTACAAATTCATTGCCTGGGTTGTGCAGTTCTTTATCTTTTGACTTCTGTTTTGTCCTAAATACAGTTTTGAGAGGTAAAAGACGTGTGTAGCATTAATACTTGGGAATGAGATTAGTAGTAGATGTCTTCTGCTTATCCTAGGCTTGTGGTTTGGTTAAAAACCTGGCCCTCATGACTCACATCACCACGGATATGGAAGACGGCCCGATCATTAAATTAGCCGGCAATCTTGGAGTTGAAGATGTCAACTTGCTCTGTGGTGAAGAGCTGTCATACCCAAACGTGTTTCTTGTTTTCCTTAATGGTAGGTGACCTCTCAGTGTTGTAGCTCATAACAGGTAGCTGATGGAGAGTCAGGATTCCTTCCTCGAGGGAGGAATCCTGCTGGGTTTGTAATAGACTTAAACATTCAGAGCTTCATTCACAGGAAGTCTCAACCTTTGCTGGAATCTTTAGTGCATCTCTGGTTGTATTCATGCAAGAGCCCTTGAACACAGAAAGGACTGAGGGAGCTGGGGCTGGTCAGCCTGGAGCGGAGGGAGGGGAGACCATCTTGCTCTCTACAGCTACTTGAAAGGAGGGTGTAGAGAGGCAGGGGTTGCTCTGTTCTCCCCAGTGGCCACTTACAGAGGAAATGCCCTGAAGCTGCACCAGGGGAGGTTCATGTTGACTGTCAGGAGGAATTTCATTGCTGAATGGGTTGTCAGGCATTGGAACAGCTGCCCAGGGAAGGGCTTGAGTCCCCATCCTTGGAGGTGTGGAAGAGAAGGGCAGCTGCTGCGTTGAGGAACAGGGTTCAGTGGTGCTGACAGGGCTGGGAAAAGGTTGGACTCGATGATCTTGAAGGTCTCTTCCAGCTGAAACAGAATCACAGAACAGTTTTGTCTGGAAGAGACCTTCAAGATCATTGAGTCCAACCTTTTCCCAGAATGATTCACGGAACATTAGGGATTGGAAGGGACCTCAAAAGATCATCCAGTCCAATCCCCCTGCCTCAAAGCAGGATCACCTAGACTGAGTTGTGGCCAGGTGGGTTTTAGACGTCTCCAGAGAAGGAGACTCCACAACTCCCCTGGGCAGCCCCTTCCACGCCTCTGTCACCCTCACTGGGAAGAAGGTCCTTCTCTGATTCCATCTTCAAGGTGCTTGACTGAAAACATAAAGTTCATGCAAGGATCACAAAGGAAACCAGAACAAAGTCAGTATTCTACGATTCTATGATCAGTTGTTTGTTAAGCCTAGCCATGCCATTAGCTTTAAAACTACCTTTTGAAGGACATCTTGCTTGGTAAATAATGAGAAGAGGATTTTAAACAACCCCAGGGTGTTTAAAAAGCGAGTAGATAGAGGCCCTGATCTAGAGGTTAAGGAGATGTTGAGTGAGGGCTGGACTTGATGATCCTGGAGGTCCTTTCCAGCCACAATGATTCCACAGCTCTAAAACAGAGGTTCAAAAGTTCACAGGTGATCCACGTTCATGAGAGAAAAAAGGAGTCAATTCTTACTCATGTTAGAAAAGGGAAATTTGATGACTACTCTTACTATTTGCAAGAAGTAGGAAGTACTGCTGTGTGTGCTAGGTCTGTTATTTAAGTATTGAATGGGCAGGGTGAGAAGGGACCTTAGAGATCATCCAGTCCCAACCCCCCTGCACAGGCAGGGACACCTTCACTAGAGCAGCTTCCTCAAGGCCCCAGCCAACCTGCCCTTCAACACTGCCAGGGATGGGGCAGCCACAGCTGCCTTGGGCAGCCTGTTCCAGCATCTCCCCACCCTCACAGCAAAGAATTGGTTCCTCATGTCCAACCTCAATCTCCCCCCTTCAAGTCTGGAACCCTTTCCCCTTGTCCTCTCACTACCACCCCTGTCAAAAGCCCTCCCCCAGCTTTCCTGTAGCCCCCTCCAGAGACTGAGGAGCTGCAGGAAGCTCTCCTGGGAGCCTCCTCTTCTCCAGGCTGGACAACCCCGTTCATGATTTGTCAGCGGCGTTTCCAACGCGACAAGGATACGCCGTGAGTGTGTTCTCGTTCTCGATAGGTAACATCCTGGGCGTCATACGTGACCATCAGAAGCTGGTCAACACCTTCCGCATAATGCGTCGGGCGGGTTACATCAACGAGTTCGTTTCCATCTCCACGAATCTCTCGGACAGATGCGTCTACATCTCCTCTGACGGAGGGAGGTTGTGCAGGTCAGCATCTCATCAGAATTATCTCAGTAGTGACCGTACTGGAAGCACTGGAAGTACTCTGGGCTGTGGCTTCCATGGCTGCAGGGCTTGAGCAGCCTTTCTCTCACGTCGTCAGCAGCGATAACACTCTCTCTCAGCAGCAGCGATGCAGCTCATAACAGTCCAAGATGGAGCGAAGCGAAGAAGAAGGCCACCGATGGGCAAGAGAAAAGGGGTGGAGTGAGGGAGCAGCCACTTTTCAGCTTTTTGAGCCCAAACTTTGACCTGCTCTGCTGAAAACACGCAAATTAGAGTGATGGATTCAAGCAGAACATGCAGCTCTGTCAGTTAGATAAACTTTGAAAGAGAGACTGGAAAGCTGCAGGAAGGTCACCTGGGAGCTGAACAGCCTGGAGAAGAGGAGGCTCCCAGGTGACCTTATTGTGGCCTTCCAGTGTCTGAAGGGGGCTACAAAAAGGCTGGGGAGGGGCTTTGTAAGATGTCGGGTAGCAACAGGACTGGGGGAATGGAGCAAAGCTGGAGATGGGTAGATTTAGAGTGGATGTGAGGAGGAAGTTCTTCACCGTGAGAGTGGTGAGAGCCTGGAATGGGTTGGCCAGGGAGGTGGTTGGGGCCCCATCCCTGGAGGTGTTTAAGGCCAGGCTGGATGGAGCTCTGGCCAGCCAGGTCTAGGGTGGGGTGTTGGGACTGGATGATCCTGTGGTCCCTTCTAACCCAGACTGACTGTATGACTTGGTCTGGGTGATCCTGCTGTGGCAGGGGGGTTGGACTGGATGATCTTTCGAGGTCTCTTCCAATCCCTGATGATTTTATGATTCATGATTCTATAATTCTAAGTTACTTCCCTAAGTATTTAGCATGAGTTTTTATTTTGCAGACCGTACATCATTGTGAAGAAGCAGAAACCAGCAGTTACAAACAAGCACATGGAAGAGCTGGCTCAGGGATACAGGTACACAGTTCAGCTGGACTACAGTCATCTTCACTAAGTCAAGTTTGTGGATGATACCAAGCTGGGTTTGTGGTTGTTCTGCCTCAGGGACGGGGTGCTGTCCAGAGGGACCTGGATAGGCTGGAGAGGTGGACATGTCCCTGTGCAACTGGATCTAATTGATCCTGCTCTGGCAGGGGGTTGGACTGGGTGATCTTTTGAGGTCCCTTCCAATCCCTGGTGTTCTGTGATTCTGTGCGTATTGTATTCTACTCTAATCTACTCTACTCTACTCCTATTTTACTCTACTCTACTCTACTCCTATTCTACTCTATTCTACTCTACTCCTATTCTACTCCTATTCTGTTCTCTTCCCCTCCATTCCCCTCCATTCCATTCTGATGAGTACCTACAAGAAGGTTTTATTTAACTAACTAACCCCTCGGTCAGGCTGTGTGAAGCAGATTAATCCTTATGAATGCAGTGTTTCTTTAAGTCTGTGGACTGCACAGACCTTTCCACACAGGAGTACGTCTCTGGCTGAGCTTCTGCACATCACATTCCGTCACCGCATGTGTGATCCGGGTTTGTTTTTGCACGAAGCAGTGATTTTAGTTTTGCTGTTTCCAATTCAACCGCAGGAATTTCGAAGACTTCTTGCACGAAGGGCTGGTCGAGTATTTGGATGTGAATGAAGAAAACGACTGCAATATTGCGCTGTATGAACACACGATTAATAAGTGAGTGGGCATCTTTGGAGCCTGTGTGGTGTGAGGAAGGGCTGAGGGAGCTGGGGCTGTTCAGCCTGGAGAAGAGGAGAGGGAGGGGAGACCTTCTTGCTCTCTACAACCATTTGAAAGGAGGGTGTAGAGAGGTGGGGGTCAGTCTGTTCTCCCTAGTGGCCAGTGATAGAAGGAAGGCAAATGGCCTGAAGATGCCCCAGGGGAGGTTCAGGTTGGATATCAGGAGGGATTGGTACAACTTGTTCTGGTAGCACAACTGCTACAATTGCTGTTGTGGAGGCTCCCATTAACATTCCTCCTTTTGTCATGTAGGTTTCTTCTAGCGACAGTGTCCTCTCTTCAGGTTTCCAATCCAATTAGGGATGTTCTTTTGTCCTTTGGAGGATTTGGCCGTGTTTAATGCATTCACTTTCGTCCCTGCCCATTTCAAACCCTCCTGGCCGTGGTCCTGTGCGACTGGATCTAGGGGATCCTGCTCTGTTGGAGGGCTTGGACTGAATGACCTTTCGAGGTCCTTCGATCCCTAATGTTCTGTGATTCTGTGTGAAACTCATGAGGATGCCTTCCTCTCTTGGGCACATTTCTGGAGAGACACTGCAGACATGTCGCTGCTGGTCTCTTCTCACAGCTCATTAGAGATGGAGGCAGAGGGAAGAGCTTCAAGCTTCAACAAAGGAGAGGGTTAGACTGGCCATCAGGAAGAAATTCTTCACAGGGGGTGGTTAGCAGATCAAGAGAGGTTCTTCTCCCCCTCTACTCTGCCCTGGTGAGACCACATCTGGAGTGTTGTGTCCAGTTCTGGGCTCCTCAGTTCCAGAGGGATGTGGAGCTGCTGGAGGGAGTCCAGCATAGGGCAACGAGGATGATGTAGGAGGTGGAGCACCTCCCTTCTGAGGAGAGGCTGAGGGAGCTGGGTCTCTTTAGCTTGGAGAAGAGGAG
>VXBP01008047.1:81292-121619 GCA_013400115.1 Rhinopomastus cyanomelas
ATGATTTTATGATTCATGATTCTATAATTCTAAGTTACTTCCCTAAGTATTTAGCATGAGTTTTTATTTTGCAGACCGTACATCATTGTGAAGAAGCAGAAACCAGCAGTTACAAACAAGCACATGGAAGAGCTGGCTCAGGGATACAGGTACACAGTTCAGCTGGACTACAGTCATCTTCACTAAGTCAAGTTTGTGGATAATACCAAGCTGGGGTTGTGGTTGTTCTGCCTGAGGGACGGGGTGCTGTCCAGAGGGACCTGGATAGGCTGGAGAGGTGGACATGTCCCTGTGCAACTGGATCTAATTGATCCTGCTCTGGCAGGGGGTTGGACTGGGTGATCTTTTGAGGTCCCTTCCAATCCCTGGTGTTCTGTGATTCTCTGCGTATTGTGTTCTGTTCTCTGCTGCTCCTGTTCTCTGCTGCTCCTGTTCTCTGCTGCTCCTGTTCTCTGCTGCTCCTGTTCTCTGCTACTCTACTCTACTCTACTCCTATTTTACCCTAATCTAATCTATTCTACTCTACTCTACTCCTATTTTACTCTAATCTAATCTACTCTACTCTACTCCTCTTTTACTCTAATCTGGTCTATTCTACTCTACTCTGTTCTACTCTGTTCTGGTCTATTCTACTCTGTTCTCTTCCCCTCTATTCCCCTCCATTCCATTCTGATGAGTACCTACAAGAAGGTTTTATTTAACTAACTAACCCCTCAGTCAGGCTGTGTGAAGCAGATTAATCCTTATGAATGCAGTGTTTCTTTAAGTCTGTGGACTGCACAGACCTTTCCACACAGGAGTACGTCTCTGGCTGAGCTTCTGCACATCACATTCCGTCACCGCATGTGTGATCCGGGTTTGTTTTTGCACGAAGCAGTGATTTTAGTTTTGCTGTTTCCAATTCAACCGCAGGAATTTCGAAGACTTCTTGCACGAAGGGCTGGTCGAGTATTTGGATGTGAATGAAGAAAACGACTGCAATATTGCGCTGTATGAACACACGATTAATAAGTGAGTGGGCATCTTTGGAGCCTGTGTGGTGTGAGGAAGGGCTGAGGGAGCTGGGGCTGTTCAGCCTGGAGAAGAGGAGAGGGAGGGGAGACCTTCTTGCTCTCTACAACCATTTGAAAGGAGGGTGTAGAGAGGTGGGGGTCAGTCTGTTCTCCCTAGTGGCCAGTGATAGAAGGAAGGCAAATGGCCTGAAGATGCCCCAGGGGAGGTTCAGGTTGGATATCAGGAGGGATTGGTACAACTTGTTCTGGTAGCACAACTGCTACAATTGCTGTTGTGGAGGCTCCCATTAACATTCCTCCTTTTGTCATGTAGGTTTCTTCTAGCGACAGTGTCCTCTCTTCAGGTTTCCAATCCAATTAGGGATGTTCTTTTGTCCTTTGGAGGATTTGGCCGTGTTTAATGCATTCACTTTCGTCCCTGCCCATTTCAAACCCTCCTGGCCGTGGTCCTGTGCGACTGGATCTAGGGGATCCTGCTCTGTTGGAGGGCTTGGACTGAATGACCTTTCGAGGTCCTTCGATCCCTAATGTTCTGTGATTCTGTGTGAAACTCATGAGGATGCCTTCCTCTCTTGGGCACATTTCTGGAGAGACACTGCAGACATGTCGGTGCTGGTCTCTTCTCACAGCTCATTAGAGATGGAGGCAGAGGGAAGAGCTTCAAGCTTCAACAAAGGAGAGGGTTAGACTGGCCATCAGGAAGAAATTCTTCACAGGGGGTGGTTAGCAGATCAAGAGAGGTTCTTCTCCCCCTCTACTCTGCCCTGGTGAGACCACATCTGGAGTGTTGTGTCCAGTTCTGGGCTCCTCAGTTCCAGAGGGATGTGGAGCTGCTGGAGGGAGTCCAGCATAGGGCAACGAGGATGATGTAGGAGGTGGAGCACCTCCCTTCTGAGGAGAGGCTGAGGGAGCTGGGTCTCTTTAGCTTGGAGAAGAGGAGACTGAGGGATGACCTCATTAATGTCTATAAATATGTGAAGGGTGGGTGTCAGGAGGATGGAGCCAGGCTCTGCTCAATGTCAACTACCCTGGGCAGCACCTTCCAGGGCTCTGTCACCCTCACTGGGAAGAGGGTCCTTCTCACATTGATGTGGAACCTCCTCTGTTCCAGCTCTTGTGCCCAGCACTGGACACAAGATTCCAGCTGTGGTCTCACCAGAGCAAACTAGAGATTTTTGAGAGAGATGCTTTGGGTGGGTTTACTTATTATTCTTTTTATTTCAAAATTCCCCGTTTCCTAGTTACTTACCTTGATGTAAAAAGCAGAACTGCTCCAGCCAAGCTCTGCCCTCAGCCGTGAGCCGCTCCACTCGCATCCCAATACATGCTGTGATTTAATTGTCTTTATTAAGCTCGTGTGAGGTAAAACCAGGGCACTGAGGGCCACAGCCAGGCTGGCCTTCAACACCTCCAGGGATGGGGACCCCACCACTGCCCTGGGCAGCCCAGTCCAGGCTCTGATCACCCTTTCCCTGAGGAAGGGCTTCCTAACATCCAACCTGACCCTCCCCTGGTGCAGCTTCAGGCCCTGCCCTCTCCTCCTGAATTTGATGCCGAGGATTCTATGAGCTCATCAAGTCCAGCCTGTGACCGGACGTCACCACAGGTCATGTAGGTCTGGAGCTGAGGGTAGTGGTTTAGCAGTGGGTTTAGCATTGTGTGATTGGTGTTGGACTCAGTGATCTAAAAGGTCTTTTCCAACTTTAAAAAATCTATAATTCTGTTGCAAATTGAAGAGTCACAGAATCATTCAGGTTGGAAAAGACCCCTGGGATCACCAAGTCCAACCATCAACCCCATTCTACAAGGTCACCCCTAAACCAGATCCCCCAACACTGCATCTAAGCGTCTTTTAAACACATCCAGGGATGGGGACTCAACCACCACCCTGGGCAGCCCAGCCACCAGACTGGTGAAACTCCTGATGCTCTTTGTTTTCAGAGATACAACCCATTTGGAGATTGAGCCTTTCACTCTCCTTGGTGTCTGTGCCGGCCTGATTCCGTATCCCCACCACAACCAGTCCCCAAGAAACACTTACCAGTGCGCCATGGGGAAACAAGCAATGGGTAAGATGCTGCTTTTTGGGTTTTTTTGTATTTATATTCTGGTTTTATTAGTTCTTAAACTCTGTAGCTAAAGTGACAAACCAGATCATGTCTTGCTTCCCTGCTTCACGTAAACACCGTGCTAGGAGGAGCAAAAGGGGATTTCTTTGGCTTATAGGAATTAAAAATTTACCCTCAAAGGCTGCAAAAGTGAAAAGGAAGAAGTATCAGGTGGTTTTACTTCATGGAGACAATATTTGCTGATGACTGATGCCTCAGTGTCCAATATTTCTCTTTCAAGGTTAGCTTTTCTCTTGTGAGGGTTTCATTTATAACTGTAATGACTATCAAGTTTACATCTTGGCTACAGGACTGTGAGAGTTGGATTGTTTTCCTCTCTCTGCTGTGGGTTTCCAGACAAGAGGACTTGGTGATCTCACACAGGCAGACAGCACAGAGAGAGGGGAAGAGTTCCCTGAAGAGTTGACTAGGTGCCCCAAATGTAAATAGATTGATATTTAATTAATTACACTAACACTAGAGAATAAGAGGAATTGAGACAGGTTCTCCTCCCTCTCTGCTCTGCCCTGCTGTGACCATAGCTGGAATCTTGTGTCCAGCTGTGGGCTCCTCAGTTCCAGAAGGACACAGAGCTGCTGGAGAGAGCCCAGCGCAGAGCCACAGGGATGATGGAGGGAGGGGAGCATCTCCCTGCTGAGGAGAGGCTGAGGGAGCTGGGGCTCTGGAGCTGGGAAAGAGGAGCCTGAGGGGTGACCCCATGGATGTTGATCAATATGTGAAGGGTGGGTGTGAGGAGGATGGAGCCAGGCTCTGCTCAGGGGCACCCAGTGACAGGACAAGGGGCAGCGGGTGTGAGCTGGAGCAGAGGAGGTTCCCCATCAGTGTGAGAAGGACCTTGTTCCCAGTGAGGGTGCCAGAGCCCTGGCAGGGGCTGCCCAGGGGGTTGTGGAGTCTCCTTCTCTGGAGACATTTCAAACCCACCTGGACTGTCCCTCTGTGACTGGATCTAGGGGATCCTGCTGTGGCAGGGGGATAGGACTGGATGATCTTTCGAGGTCCCTTCCAGTCCCTAATGTTCTGTGAGTCCAAGAAGATCCTGGCCAGCAGCACACCAGTGCAGGCAGCTGCAGTCACGCTGGCGCTGCACACACCAGTTGTACCTCTCACGCTGACGGCTCACTCACAAGTTGAGAGCTACAGCAGAGCAATTCTGTGTCAGGAAACCCCCCTCCCACTGCTGCTTCTGTTCCTGTTCCTAAACCGTTTGTTTTGTGCTGTGTTCAAAACCTTTTGTGACACTTGGTAGCAAAGGAACTGCCTGCCTTGTGCTGAGCTGTCATGTTCAGAGCATCAGAACAGCAGCAAACAGCAACAGATGCAGGTCCTCACTTGCATTTTGTTATAGGAGGAGTGATGCAATCTTTTTCCTTACAGTTCTCTCCCATCCTATTCTCTTCCCCCCCTCCACCCCCTGGAGCCTCTATTTTATGACTATTAGTCTCAGAAGGTTTGGTTAGTTACCACACACAGTTAAGCAGGATCAGTGTGTACAGAAAGCCAATTCAGTGTCTGTGGAGTTCCTTTGTGGCTTGCTGTGTGAAGGTTTTTTCCCCGTTTTGTTTTGAGTGTCATTTGCAATTCATTGTCTGTGTTTTCTGAGGTTGGTGTATTCAGCTGCTTTGACCCTAGGTCTTGCACATTTAGCTCCTTGGATACAATCCTCTGACGTTCCTGCTGACGCTAGGAACACAAAAGCCCTTGAATATCTTAGCCATGAAAAAAAAAGCCTTTGTTTCTGTTTGTTGTGACAAAACACCTGACTCCAAGAATAAAGCAGCCAGATAAAAGTGCATTTTAAACGTGGGCACATGACCCCAGCTGTATTTTGCTCTGCCTGAAGGGTCTGCAAACACCTGAAGCATTTTGTCATCAAATAAACCCTACTGGGCAGAGAAGACTCAGAGAAGACTGGAGTGAGATCTAAAGGGTGTTCCCAAAACATTGCACATCCTCTCTTCTCTTTGTGTCACATGAAGCACAGAGCATCAGGGATTGGAAGGGGCCTCGGAAGATCATCCAGTCCAATTCCCCTGCCAGAGCGGGATCCCCTAGATCAAGTGTCACAGGAACATGGCCAGTATTTATGAGGAGATGGCTACTGATGCTTTAAGTAACATCCCACCCTTCATGCTTGCTCTCCTCATCCTGAAATTGCAGAGAAGTCTCCTTCTCTGCAGATTTTTAAGACCCGCTGGATGTGTTCCTGTGTGACTTGGCCTAGGTGATCCTGCTGTGGCAGGGGGATTGGACTGGATGATCTTTCGAGGTCCCTTCCAATCCTTGATGGTTTTTGATGATAGTCTATGTGTTTTATATATTTAGATAATATAGTAGATATTATAGTAGATATTATATTTTGTTGTATCAAGGGGTAGTAGAGTGGATGTCAGCTGGAACAGAGGAGGTTCCACATCAATATGAGAATGAACTTCTTCCCAGTGAGAGTGGAATGGGCTGCCCAGGGGGGTTGTGGAGTCTCCTTCTCTGGAGATGTTTCAAACCTGCCTGGCTGTGTTCCTGTGCAACCACGTGGATCTAGGGGATCCTGCTGTGTCAGGGGGATTGGATGGACATCCCCATCCCTGGAGCTGCTGAAGGCCTGCCTGGCTGTGGCCCTTAGTACCCTGGTGTGGCTGGTGTGGTAGTGTCAGGTGTCTGAGCTGGCTGAGCTCAGAGGGCTTCTCCAGCCTCAACAACGGTAAAATTCTAAATTCTACACTATTTTCTAGACATTTTATTTGAATGCAGGTATTTGAAAATTGCAAGTAGAGGAATCTACAGGGTGCTGCTGCCCTTCTCGGAGAGTAAATTTGTGGTGAGCACTCCTATGTTCTGACTTTGTGAAGTCTTCATTATGCAGTATCTTGACCTTTGCTCAAAAAACAACCTGCTTGCAGGAGAATCACAGACCATTAGGGATTGGAAGGAACCTCAAAACATCATCCAGTCCAATCCCTCTGCCACAGCAGGATCCCCCAGATCCAGTCACACAGGAACAGTCCAGGCGGGTTTTAAAAGTCTCCAGAGAAGGAGACTCCACAACCCCCCTGGGCAGCCCCTGCCAGGGCTCTGGCACCCTCACTGGGAACAAGGTCTGTCTCATATTGATGTGGAACCTCCTCTGCTCCAGCTCACACCCACTGCCCCTTGTCCTGTCACTGGGTGCCCCTGAGCAGAGCCTGGCTCCATCCTCCTGACACCCACCCTTCACATACTGATCAGCATTAATGGGGTCACCCCTCAGGCTCCTCTTTCCCAGCTCCAGAGCCCCAGCTCCCTCAGCCTCTCCTCAGCAGGGAGATGCTCCCCTCCCTCCATCATCCCTGTGGCTCTGCGCTGGGCTCTTTCCAGCAGCTTTGTGTCCTTCTAGAACTGAGGGGCCCAGAGCTGGACACAAGATTCCAGATGTGATCTCTGCAGCATCACAGCACATTAGGGATTGGAAGGGACCTTGAAAGATCATCCAGTCTAATCGTTTTAGTTTTGTCTCTTACACAGCTTTTCTCTCTTGAAGGTTTTCTATTCTTAGACTAAATTCCTCCCTTTGTGGGTTTAGCTTGTTAGAATTTTGGTCAGTTTTTGAGTCTAGGAAGCTCTCTAACACTCCCACCCTTTTGGGGTCTTCTCTACACGCAGGTACTATCGGCTACAATCAAAGAAACAGGATAGATACCCTCATGTACCTTCTGGCCTACCCGCAGAAGCCGATGGTGAAAACCAAAACCATTGAACTGATCGACTTTGAGAAGCTGCCCGCAGGACAGAACGCCACCGTTGCTGTGATGAGCTACAGTGGTTATGATATTGAAGATGCTCTTGTCTTGAACAAGGCCTCTCTGGACAGAGGTAAGAAGAAGCCATTTGTTTTCCTGGTTCTCTGTAGTGTGCCTTCTAATGTTGTCCTTAAATCGTAGGCGCACAGAACGTTCCAGGCTGGAAGGGATCTCTAGAGGACATCTAGTGCAACCTCCATACACAGGGACAACTCTGCCTAGGGCAGGCTGCTCAGAGCCTCATCAAGCCTGATGGCTCCAGGCAGCCCACTCCAGCCATCAACCACCCTCACACTGAAGAGCTTGTTTCTAAGATCCAGCCTCGATCTCTCCTTTCCCAGCTTGAACCCGCTGCTCCTTGTCCTGTCTGTACAAACCCTCTTGAAAAGACCTTCCTCTGCCTTCATGTAGCCCCCCTCAGGTACTGGAAGGTCAAAAGGGGGATTGGACTGGATGATCTTTTGAGGTCCTTTCCAATCCCTTATGATTCTATGAAAATAAAGTCTCCCTAGAGCTGCCTTCTCACCAGGCTGAACAGCCCCACCTCTCTCAGCCTGTCCTCACAGAGAGATGCTCCATTCCCTTGATCATTGTAGTGGCCCCTCTTCTGAACGTGCTCCAGTCTGTCTGCATCCTTCTTGTGCTGGGGGCTCCTGAACTGCATAAAAGGTCTCTATCTGAAAATACTCAGTTTAAAAACAAGATGAGGTGATCCTGCTGCAGCAGGGGGATTGGACTGGATGATCTTTCCAGGTCCCTTCCAATCCCTGATGATTCTATGATTTGCTTCCTTAAGAACCAGAACTTTGTGTAGCACCATGTGTTTTAACTAAAAGTACCTGAGCACCAAACAGAAGAGAATGAACTGAAGTTTAGGGGTGACCTTGTAGAGCAGGGTTGATGGTTGGACTCGATGATACCAACGGTCTTTTCCAACCTGAATGATCCTATGATTCTATATCCCTGCTTATTGAGTGGGGTTGGACTAGATGACCCTGCCAACCCAACACATTTGATGATTTTATGGTTTGTTCTTTGTGATCACAGGCTTCTTTGCCTGAGTAACCTGCTGTAGTGAAGGTGTCCCTGCCTCTGCAGCAGCATTGGAACTAGATGGTCTTTAAGGTCCCTTCCAACCCGAACCATTCTATGGTCTTCCCTAGCTCCTGATGCAGATGATCGGAGCTTAGAAGGGACATCTGAGGGTGGGATTCGGGAGGGCCCAGTAATACTTTTGTCATATTTATGTTGTGGAGGTTGAGTCTCCATCTCTGGATGAGTTTAAAAGTGGCTTAGATGTAGTGTTGGGGGACCTGATTTAGGGGTGAATTTGTAGAGTAGGGTTGATCATAGAATCATTAGGGATTGGAAGGGACCTTGAGACATCATCCAGTCCAATCCCCTTGCACAACAGGATCACCTAGACCGAGCCGCCCAGGGACACATCCAGGCAGGTCTTAAACACCTCCAGTGAAGGAGACTCCACAACTCCATGATCCCAAGAGTCTTTTCCAGCCTGAATGATTCTGTGATTCTGTGTTTGTGCTGCTCTAGCTCATCTCGCTCTTCCTGCCCTTCTGCAGCCATTCATGTTGAAGCTCCTGGAGCTTGTATGAGCTTCACCTGAAAACTTCATCTCTCTCTTTTCTATATAAACTCCCTAGAGACAAGAACACAGAGCAGAGCGCAGCCAAACTGCTTCCAGTTTGGGGTGGCCAAAAGCAGATCCTTCCATCACTTCCTTCCCCCCTTCCACACGCACTCCCTTCTTCCTAGTTGCTAGGCAGCACTGACAGTGTTCCTAGACACGTATCCGCGGCGCTAATGGCTGCCCCGTTTAATTTATGCCTTCTTTTCTGAAACAGCAACGGGCACGATTTAAAATGGGCTGTTTTCCTTTCTGCTGGACGGGTAACATTTACAGGGAGAGCTGTGCTGCTTGCCTGGAGCTCCTTGGTGTAACCCAGACACACCGAGGTGCTGTATGTGCCCCAAACCGTTATCAGGAAGCTCTGCTTCTGGCTGGCTGTAGCCCTGAACGTGATGGCAGTGTTTGGTGTTGGGGCTGGTCGCTGTAGTTGGAGGGAAATTCCAGAGATGCTGCTGTTCTCATCTACATTCCAAACGTATTTTCTAGCAGAGTGTGTAATTAAGAGTGTTTCCACAGAATCACAGACCATTAGGGGTTGGAAGGGACCTCAAAAGATCATCCAGTCCAATCCCCTGCCAGAGCAGGATCCCCTGGACCAAGTTGCACAGGAACATGGTTACATGAAGGGACCCCATTGGTACTTTCCTCTTGGCTACCTTGTGTCAACCACAATCATGAGTAGAAGTTCAGGTTTCTTAGAACTCCTGAAAGCAGGAGGGGCTGTTCTCATCCTGTTAGTCTCTTCTCCTGTTTTATATCTCCCTGTGGACCACCAAGGGTAAGAGAAATGATGCAAATGTATGTGAGCAGAGGTATAGAATCATAGAACAGCCTCAGCTGGAAAAGACCTTCAAGATCATCGAGTCCAACCTTTTCCCAGCCCTGTCAGCACCACTAAACCCTGTCCCCCAGTGCAACAGCTGCCCTTCTCTTCAACACCTCCAGGGATGGGCGCTCACCATTAGCCTTCCCGGTCACACCGAGAACTTTAATTCAGTTGACTGTCACCAGCAGCCCCTGGTTTATTTTTGGGCTGTTCCAGTGCCTGACAACCACAGAATTACTGAGGCTGGAAAAGACCTCTAAGATGATCCACCCCAGCCTATGACCTAACATCACCACATCAGCTAGATCATGGCACTAAAGTGACACATGTTTCAGCAAAGAAATTCCTCCCAACATCCAACCTGAAGACAGAGGCATGTTGGACAAGCTCCGAATCAGACTGGGATCCAGCATCTGGGGGATCCTGCTGTGGCAGGAGATGATCTTTCAAGGGCCCTTCCAATCCTACAGTCATTAGGGATTGGAAGGGGCCTCGAATGATCATCTAGTCCAATCCCCCTGCCACAGCAGGATCACCCAGACCAAGTGATCTAAACAAAGGCAGCTCCTAGCTGTCTGTGGGCACAGTCATGCACATTCAGCACAATGAACCATCCACCTCATTAAACAGATCTATTCTGCCGCTCAGCGTTCTTGTTTTGTCCTGATAGTGTGTCATGCAGACTCTCTGGACTCCAGGCAGATGAACTTGTGTTTTGTTGTAGGCTTTGGAAGGTGTCTTGTCTATAAGAACGCCAAGTGTACCCTGAAGCGTTACACAAACCAGACGTTTGATAAAGTGATGGGTCCCATGTTGGATGCAGCTACCCATAAACCCATCTGGCGCCATGAAATTTTAGATGCTGATGGGATCTGCTCTCCAGGTATGTCTGACTACACCTTCCGTCACGGGATCATTCAGGCTGGAGGGCAGGGATGCCATCCAGAGGGACCTGGACAGGCTGGAGAGGTGGGCACAAACCAACCTCATGGGGTTCAACAAGACTTTATTGTGGCCTTCCAGTATCTGAAGGGGGCCTACAAAAAGGTTGGGGAGGGGCTTTTTAGGCTGTCAGGTAGCGATAGGACTAGGGGGAATGGAGCAAAGCTGGAGATGGGTAGATTTAGAGTGGATGTGAGGAGGAAGTTCTTCACCGTGAGAGTGGTGAGAGCCTGGAATGGGTTACCCAGGAGGGTGGTGGAGGCCCCGTCTTCAAATGGAAGCTGGGCTGTATGGGGCTCTGGCCAGCCTGATCTAGGATGGGGTGTCCCTGCCCACAGCAGGGGAGATGGAACTGGATGATCCTGTGGTCCTTCTAACCCCTACTGACTGTACGACTTGGTCTGGGTGATCCTGCTGTGGCAGGGGGATGGGACTGGATGATCTTTCCAGGTCCCTTCCAATCCCTAATGATTCTGTGATTATCAAGTCCACCCATCAACCCTACTCTACGAGGTCAACTCTAAACCAGATCCCCCAACACTACATTGAAGCAACTTCTCAGCAGATCCAGGGGTGGAGACTCAACCACCACCGTGAGCTTGTCACGGCGAGCTCATGATCTCAGCTAGAAATTAATTGTCCTGTTAATTTCTGACACATTTCGATATATTCTCGGTGCCATTTGGGGTTTCTTTGCAGGAGGCAGCAGTGTGATGTGGAGTTTTATCCCACTCGGGGTGGGTTTGTGCACGAGAACAGGGAGAGTTCATAGAATCATTCGGGATTGGAAGGGACCTCGAAAGACCATCCAGTCCAGTCCCCCTGCCACAGCAGGATCCCCTAGATCAAGTCACACAGGAACAGCTTATGGTTGTTTTTAAACCTTCAAATGTATTTCTACCATCAGGAGCCAGATGTGTTTCCACGGTGCTTTCTGTCTCGTTCTTTGTAGGTGAAAAAGTAGAAAATAAGCAAGTCCTCGTCAACAAGTCTATGCCAACCGTGACCCAGATGCCTCTGGAAGGAAGCAGCGTGCCGCAGCAGCCGCAGTACAAAGACGTGCCAGTAACGTATGTTGTGTCACAGCTCTACCTTTGGGGAAGATACGTGGAGGGAGGGTGTCTGAGAAGATACTCAGCTGCAGAGTCATACAATCATCCTGGCTGGGAAGGACCTCCAGCATCATCAAGCCCAGCCCTCAGCCCAGCAGCTCCCTAACCCCTACCCCATGGCCTCAAGTGCTCTGGCTACTCTGTTTTTAAACACCTCCAGGGATGGGGACTCCAGCACCTCCCTGGGCAGCGTCTTCCAGTGCCCAACCTCTCTCTCAAGAAGGACTTCCAATCTAAACCTCCCCTGATGCAACTTGAGGCCATCTACTCTTGACCTTCCATTAGCAGTCTGGGAGAAGAGACCAGCACCAGCCTTGCTACAACCTCCTTTGAGGTGGCTGTAGAAGGCAAGAAGGTCTCCTCTCAGCCTCCTCTTCTCTAGACTCAAGAACCCCAGCTCCCTCAGCTGCTCTCCACAGGGTCTGTTCTCCAGCCCTCTCCCCAGCCTCGTTGCCCTTCTCTGGCCCCACTGCAGCCCCTCAGTGTCCTTCTGATCCTGTGGTGCCCAAACCTGGACCCAATACTCAAGGTGTGGTCTCAGGAGTGCAGAGCACAGGGGCACCGTCCCCTCCCTCCTCCTGCTGGCTAATTCAAAGGAGAAACCTTCCTTCTTTTCCATATTTGGCTTTTGTTTATTTAACTGAAATGGGCCAGAGACTAGGAAAGGTTTTTCCATCCAGAAGAGCCTCTATGACAAAGAAAATAGACCTGGGTTTTTTTGCCAGCTCAGCTTAATTCTACCTTTGTTCCTCTGAAGCCTTTATTCCTCTTAAGCCTTTTATTTTCCAGAAACACACAGTGCTCTGGAACTTTCTTTGCTTCATTGGCCTCCCACAGTTCACAGACAAGTTCATGTGTTGGTTCCTAGACAGAAGACCATCCTTTTCCTCTTCATGTCCTAGGTACAAAGGCGCCACTGATTCTTACATCGAGAAGGTGATGATCTCTTCCAACGCGGAGGATGCTTTCCTGATCAAGATGCTCTTGAGGCAAACGAGGCGGCCGGAGATTGGAGATAAATTCAGCAGTCGCCACGGGCAAAAGGGTAAGCTGCACCCTTGGTCACAGCCAGTGCCTGCGGGGTGCTGCAGCTGTACCCACAAAATACTGTAGAATTGTAGAACATAGAGTCATGGAATCATTAGGGGTTGGAAGGGACCTCCAGAGATCATCCAGTCCAATCCCTCTGCCTTGCAGGATCCCCAAGACCCAGTCGCACAGGCACATGTCCAGGAGGGTTTTAAATGTCTCCAGAGAAGGAGACTCCACAACACCCCTGGGCAGCCCCTTCCAGTGCAACCTCACCCTCACTGGGAAGAAGGTCCTTCTGATATTTAGAACAAACAATTGTGAAACAGAAACCATTACACTAATGGGTTAATATTATCTATGGAGAGAATTTTTAATTAGCCCTGAATTCATTCCCTCATCTTCATCTGAATACAGGCAATTACCGCTTCAAGTTTAATTGGTGACTGTTGCCTTTCAAGTCCATCAGAGGGCCATTGAAACCGGTGGTGGGCTTCAACCAACAAGTACCCTGAAGATCAGATTTCATGTCTTGGAATCTTAGTTTCGAAGTAGCTAAATCTGTTGAAGCTCAGAGATGCCACCAACCAGATAGTCTTTTGTTTTCTCCATCAGCTTTTTCCCATTTTCCAAATAGATCAGTATTTCCAGGTTAGACTTGGAAGTGGAGGAAGAGATTGGGAGGTGTCTGGGATGCAACTGATTTGATGTCCGAGGCTTGGCCTTTTCACAGAGTCACAGAACCACAGAGCATTAGGGATTGGAAGGGACTTTGAAAGATCATAGAGTTTGGGGGTTTCTACTCACAGAACATCAGCAGTTGGAAGGGACCCCGAAAGATTATCGAGTTTTAGGGTTTTGAATTGCAGAACATTAGGGTTTTGAAGGGACCTTGAAAGGTCATCAAGTTGTGGGGTTTCTCCTCACTGAATCACAGAATGCAGAACATTAGGGTTTGGAAGGGACCCTGAAAGATCATTGAGTTTTGGGGTTTCTAATCACAGACTCACAGAACATTAGGGCTTGGAGGGGACCCCAAAAGATCACTGAGTTGTGGGGTTTCTAGTCACAGACTCACAGAACATTAGGGGTTGGAGGGGACCCCAAAAGATCACCGAGTTGTGGGGTTTCTAGTCACAGAGTCACAGAACATTAGGAGTTGGAAGGGACCCCAAAAGATCACCGAGTTGTGGGGTTTCTAGTCACAGAGTCACAGAACATTCAGGATCTGGCGCTCCCTGCGCAAAGTCACTTCTGAGGCGCAGAAGGCTGCCGGGGGCCGAGGAAGCTTCGCCCCGAGTCGCATGCGAACTGCATTATGATGTTTCCAGATCTCCTCCCGCCCTGCTGCAGGGCACAATGAGGAGGACCTTGGCTGCCTTTGATGTGAAAAGGAGCAGTGTATCCCTCCTCCCCGGGAGCGTTTCTCAGTCTCTCACGTGAAGGAGGATTAACACCTCCAACAAAGGTCCCGTAGATCGCAGAACTGAAGCAACGCCGAGCGGTGTTCCCGCTGTACGTGAGCAAGAGACTGTTGGAGCTGGCAAACAGAAGCTGTTTAATAGCTGGAGACCTGAGATGAAGGATTAAACCTTTCTGAAGTATCTGCACTTAACCAGCTCGGAAGACAAGGAAGCCGGCTGAAAGCCATGAAAGGTGGCCTTTGTTTTCCTAAATGAGCCGCGTTCTTCAGCACCAAAACCAAACCCAATCGCCGCAGCGGCGGCTACGTAAACTTGATGACAAAACCTTGCTGACCTTAGGTCTTGGTAGAATTTTCACTTGTTTCAGCATCTGCCTGCTGCCCGCCTGAGCCGGTGGCTGAGAACCGCTGCTCTTTATGCTGGTAACAGGCAGAAGTGCCGTGTGGACGAGCAGAGCCAGCAAAGTGTGAGTTAAAGATGAGTTCAGAGAACTGCAGGACGTTAGGGATTGGAAGGGACCTCGAAAGAGCATCCAGACCAATCCCCCTGCCACAGCAGGATCGAAGAATCACAGAACATCAGGGACTGGAAGGGACCTTGAAAGATCATACAGACCAATCCCCCTGCCAGAGCAGGATCAAAGAACATTAGGGATTGGAAAGGACCTCAACAGATGAGCCAGTCCAGTCCCCCTGCCAGAGCAAGATCATAGAATCACAGAACATTGGGGATTGGAAGGGACCTTGAAAGACCATCCAGTCCAGTCCCCCCTGCCGCAGCAGGATCACCTAGATCCAGTCACACAGGAACATGTCCAGGTGGGTTTGAAATGTGTCCAGAGAAGGAGACTCCACAATCCCCCTGAGCAGCCTGTTCCAGTGCTCTGTCACCATCACTAGGAAGAAGTTGCTTCTGATATTTACATGGAACCTGTTATGTTCCAGCTTTCCACCCACTGCCCCTTGTCACTGGGTGCCCCTGAGCAGAGCCTGGCTCCATCCTCCTGACGCCCCCCCTTCACATATTTATAGACACTAATGAGGTCACCCCTCAGTCTCCTCTTCTCCTAAGGGAGCTGTTCTGCTTCCTTCATCATCCTCATTGCTCTACTCTGGATCCCCTCCACACAGGAACATGTCCAGGTGGGTTTTAAACATCTCCAGAGAGGGAGACTCCAGAGTTTTATGTCTCATTTTTGTACTTAAACTCTACTAAAACATCAGTGGGTTTAGGGGAATTAAATGATTGAAAAGATTCTACTGTCATCAACTACAGGAACGTGGGGTGATCCGTAATTATTAGACATCAGGGAAGGTAGGAATTGGAAGGGGCTGCCCAGGGGGGCTGTGGAGTCTCCTTCTCTGGAGAGGTTTAAGACCCACCTGAACATGTTCCTGTGCAGCTGGATCTAGGGAATCCTACTGTGGCAGGTGGATGGGACTGGATGATCTTCCGAGGTCCCTTCCCATCCCTAATGACTGGATCTAGGGGATCCTGCTGTGGCAGGAGGATGGGACCAGCTGATCTCTCAAGTTCCCTTCCAGTCCCCAACGTTCTGTGACTCTGAGAGTTGATTTTCTTTTCCCAGAGGCCGAGCCTGAGACAATGAGGTGCTCGCAGGGGTTTCCTCCCTGCTCCTTCCTACCCAGACCGAGTCCTGCCATCCGAGGATCACGTTTAGCTGCTGCTTAGCTCTGCCCCCTTACGAAACCGAGCCGTTTTGTTTTGAATCTCACGCGGCAGCCCGGCCACCTCCTGACCTTTCCAAGTCAATCCTCCGCCGAACCTCTGAAATTGGGGGCGATTTAGCGCTTTATGGCGCCGCCTGGAAAAAAAAACCCCTCTAATGCCCTTTCCAGGCTCCTGCAGCACATTTCACGAAGCCCTGGGCTCGCTCAGCCATGTGTGTTTTCTAAAGTTCCTATGGTTATTGTTTTACAATAGCTGCTTCCAGAAGCATTGTGAGGGTTTCAATTAATCAGCTCTTTGTGTGCCTCAGACTATGCAAATTTATCACAGCAGAGCATTCAGCAGCTCATGGGAAAGCGGTGTACAAACTGCATTGTCTTCTAGCACCTCCTCTCACGTAGAGTGATGTTTTTAATAAGGAAACTAATCAAGTTTACTTATGCATTATTTATCTGTTCATTTCCATTCCGCGCTTTACCTCTCGTGTCAGACGGGGGTGCAGCGAGCGATCGGATGGATCGATGAGCGGTTCCGTCTTAGAGGAAGCCCACGTGATGCAGCACTTTTTTGGCCCTTCTGGATTTCTTTGGATGCTTAACTCCAAACGTGACTTAGAGAGTTTTGATGTCTCAAACCCGCCTGGCCACGGTCCTGTGCCACTGGACCTAGGGGATCCCGCTGCGGATCGTGGTTGGGCTGGATCAGAGAATCATTAGGGATTGGAAGGGACCTTGGGAGATCATCCAGTCCAATTCCACTGATGATCTTTCGAGGTCCCTTCCAACCCCTAATGTTCTGTGACTCTGTGACCAAGCTTTTCTTCAGACTGAGGGTATTGGACTAGATGATCTTGGTCCCTTCCACTCCCTAATGTTCTTGATCCTGCTGTGGCAGGGGGATTGGTCTGGATGATCTTTCGAGGTGCCTTCCACCCCCTAACGTTCTGTGATTCTATGACCAGCCTTTTCCTCAAACCCCACTGATTTTCACACACCTCTGTGTGGCTCAACCACAGTTTGACATCGCTGTGCTCCGTAGCTACGGCTCCCCTTAATGCTACCCCATAGTCTGGTTTCTCAGGAGCATTCCCAATTCCTGCAACTGGGCTGAATGGGAAATAAGTGCCTTTCAAGGGAAGTTTTAGCTCTTTTACCACCGTGTCATTGGGATAAAGCAAACAAGTGCATTTAGCAACGAGCTGCTTTTTATCTTGCTGATAGAGGCTGCTATTACTGCTGCTCCTATTCACTCCAGCCCCCTTTGCTCCCTAATGTCCCTCCTGCTGGTTGTAATTAGTTTTCTATATTAGCTTGTTTTGACTTATTTGATGATTTTTTTTCCTTTTCATGGGTATAGAAGGCATCTTACCCCTGTTGTGGGTGGAAAACTTTCCCATAGTGGTTGTGTTTTGTCCCTGCCACCCCCCTCCTCTTCCCCCCTTCTCTGCTCCACTGCTGTTTTATGAGTCTGTGGATGTTGGGGTTTGTCAGCAGTTGGCTCTGGAAAGCTGAATTGCTCCTGATGCACAGAACCATGGGACATCAGGGATGGGAAGGGACCCCGAAAGATCAGCCAGTCCAGTCCCCCCCTCACAGAACATCAGGGAATGGAAAAGACCTTGAAAGATCAGCCAGTCCAGTCCCCCCCTCACAGAACATCAGGGATTGGAAGGGACCTCGAAAGATCATCTAGCTGAAAAAGAAGCTCTTAAAAGACAGAAGTGAGAGGGGTGAGGGGATGTTTCTGCTCTGTCAGGGCC
Source organism: Rhinopomastus cyanomelas (assembly GCA_013400115.1). NCBI lineage: Eukaryota > Metazoa > Chordata > Aves > Bucerotiformes > Rhinopomastidae > Rhinopomastus > Rhinopomastus cyanomelas. The sequence continues at coordinate 98,640 of VXBP01008047.1, forward strand.
TTAGGAAGATCTGTGGGTGTGGGGATTGATGCAGACAGCACGGGTGAGGATGGGGGCCATCGTGCCTGGGCAGGGGCTGTCATTTATCAGCCAGTCTTACAATAGCACTGGAAAACACTCCCCGGGGCTGGCTTGTACTGGTGTGTTAACCCACTGTAGATGTCTGCCTTTAACTTTAGTCACTTTAACTAAGTGTAGGTGAGATTTCATCTGTCCTGTGAGAATGATTTTAAGTGCTGTTTGAATCAGTAGAAATGAGAAAATCTTAATAACCCGTAGTAAATCCATAAAGTAATCTACTAGTCTGACTGTGTCCTGCCTACTACTCTGTGTCCTGTTTACAAACTGTCCTGCTACCTACTAGTTTGACTCTGTCCTATCTACCACTCTGTGTCCTGTCCACAAACAGTGGATGGCGAATGTGGAAGGTATCGACAGGGGATGCAGGAAGGGCTGAGCAGCTCCGCTGTGAAATGCCGTCTCCACTCAGACAGGGCAGCAGTTGGCAGTTGGAGGTGCTCTTGGACCTCTCTCCTTCGCTGTTTCATTAACCAGTCGCAAGGAGTGATCCCACCCTGTGGAGAGGGAGAGGAGCAGATCCAGGAGCTTCCAGCACAGACCCGTTCGTCTCTTGCAAGAGCTTCAGAAAGCAAGTGACTGCAGAATAAAATCAGCTTGGTGCTTCTGAGTGACTCGCTTGTAGAAGAAGTCACTTAGAAGCCTTAGAAGTAAGAATTGCAGCTACTTGCTTGCAGAAGGAGCTTGCAGAACCCTAACCCAATAGGAAAGGTGTCTTTCCACTTCATAAACTTTTTGAGATCAAACTCTGGTAAAACTTAAGGGAGGAAGCTTTTAGAAGCAACTTCTAGAACCCTAAATCTATAGGAAACGTGTCTTTCCATTTCCTAAACTTTTTGAGAACAAACTCTTGTAAAACTTAAGGGAGGAAAAAGCTTTTAGAAGCAGCTTGTAGAGCCCTCCTAAACATTTTGAGAACAAACTCTGGTAAAACTTCAGGGAGGAAGCAGCTTTTAGAAGCAGCTTGTAGAACCCTCCTAAACATTTTGAGAACAAACTCTGGTAAAACTTCAGGGAGGAAGCAGCTTTTAGAAGCAGCTTTTAGAACCCTCCTAAACTTTTTGAGAACAAACTCTGCTAAACTTTAAGGGAGGAAGAAGCTTTTAGAAGCAGCTTGTAGAACCCTTCTAAACATTTTGAGAACAAACTCTGGTAAAACTTCAGGGATGAAGCAGCTTTTAGAACCCTAACCCTATAGGAAAGGTGTCTTTCCACTTCCTAAACTTATTGAGACCAAACTCTGCTAAAACTTAAGGGAGGGAGTAGCTGAAGCAGCTTTTAGAAGCAGCTTGTAGAACCCTAACCCTAAAGAAAAAGTGTTTTTCCACTTCCTAAACTTACTGAGAACAAACTCTGGTAAAACTTAAGGGAGGAGGCAGCTGAAGCAGCTTTTAGAAGCAGCTTGTAGAACCCTAACCCTAAAGGAAAGGTGTCTTTCCACTTCCTAAACTTTTCAAGGACAAACTTAAGGGAGGAGGCAGCTTCCCTCTGCCCTGCTCTTTAAATACCTGAGGCCCTGCTGCAGATCTCTTACAAGCTCAGCGGCTTCTTCAGCCACGGGAGCTTAGAACTGCGGGCTTGTAGCTTTCCCTTTCTCTCTTCCCTCCCACCAGCGCCCTGCCCCCTTCCCCTCCAGCACAGCAGCCACTTTATAAATGGCCCAGTGAGCTTCCCATTGCTGGATTCTGTCTAAATATTTTGTTTTTAACTTCTAAGCTCATTATGCCCTCTTTGTGTTAACTTGTATTAAAATCTGTCAGCTATGACTGGTCTCATAACCACAGCCAGCGGAGCAGAATAAGTTAATTATTTACTTGTGTCACTAGTGCTCTTCATCTAATGAAATGCACAGCTGTGTTAGATCTGCAGTTGGGTGTGTAGGAGCCATTGTTCCGCGAGTCAGCGGAGGGTAGAAGCCGCGATGATGGAGAGCCCTCCGTTCTTTGGGCTGTTCTGCCTTTCTGTGTCGATTTCATGGATCTTTTATCATCCGCTTTCACACAAAACAAACAACACAGGGGCTGTCTGCTCTGGGAACCAGCCCGGCGCGGGCAAGGGGGCTTTCTTCTTGCCGTGGCCAGGGCTGTGAGTTCATTTGAACTTAGCGGAGATTTAATTTGGGGGTTTAGTTTTTCGAGGAGGGGGCTCGCAGGTGCCGCGAGGGGCGGACGCAGCCTTTCGTGCAAGTCGCCGTGGACCNAAAGAAGCTCTTAAAAGACAGAAGTGAGAGGGGTGAGGGGGTGTTTCTGCTCTGTCAGGGCCTTGGGAAGATCTGTGGGTGTGGGGATTGATGCAGACAGCACGGGTGAGGATGGGGGCCATCGTGCCTGGGCAGGGGCTGTCATTTATCAGCCAGTCTTACAATAGCACTGGAAAACACTCCCCGGGGCTGGCTTGTACTGGTGTGTTAACCCACTGTAGATGTCTGCCTTTAACTTTAGTCACTTTAACTAAGTGTAGGTGAGATTTCATCTGTCCTGTGAGAATGATTTTAAGTGCTGTTTGAATCAGTAGAAATGAGAAAATCTTAATAACCCGTAGTAAATCCATAAAGTAATCTACTAGTCTGACTGTGTCCTGCCTACTACTCTGTGTCCTGTTTACAAACTGTCCTGCTACCTACTAGTTTGACTCTGTCCTATCTACCACTCTGTGTCCTGTCCACAAACAGTGGATGGCGAATGTGGAAGGTATCGACAGGGGATGCAGGAAGGGCTGAGCAGCTCCGCTGTGAAATGCCGTCTCCACTCAGACAGGGCAGCAGTTGGCAGTTGGAGGTGCTCTTGGACCTCTCTCCTTCGCTGTTTCATTAACCAGTCGCAAGGAGTGATCCCACCCTGTGGAGAGGGAGAGGAGCAGATCCAGGAGCTTCCAGCACAGACCCGTTCGTCTCTTGCAAGAGCTTCAGAAAGCAAGTGACTGCAGAATAAAATCAGCTTGGTGCTTCTGAGTGACTCGCTTGTAGAAGTCACTTAGAAGCCTTAGAAGTAAGAATTGCAGCTACTTGCTTGCAGAAGGAGCTTGCAGAACCCTAACCCAATAGGAAAGGTGTCTTTCCACTTCATAAACTTTTTGAGATCAAACTCTGGTAAAACTTAAGGGAGGAAGCTTTTAGAAGCAACTTCTAGAACCCTAAATCTATAGGAAACGTGTCTTTCCATTTCCTAAACTTTTTGAGAACAAACTCTTGTAAAACTTAAGGGAGGAAAAAGCTTTTAGAAGCAGCTTGTAGAGCCCTCCTAAACATTTTGAGAACAAACTCTGGTAAAACTTCAGGGAGGAAGCAGCTTTTAGAAGCAGCTTTTAGAACCCTCCTAAACTTTTTGAGAACAAACTCTGCTAAACTTTGAGGGAGGAAGAAGCTTTTAGAAGCAGCTTGTAGAACCCTTCTAAGCATTTTGAAACTTCAGGGATGAAGCAGCTTTTAGAACCCTAACCCTATAGGAAAGGTGTCTTTCCACTTCCTAAACTTATTGAGACCAAACTCTGCTAAAACTTAAGGGAGGGAGTAGCTGAAGCAGCTTTTAGAAGCAGCTTGTAGAACCCTAACCCTAAAGAAAAAGTGTCTTTCCACTTCCTAAACTTATTGAGACCAAACTCTGCTAAAACTTAAGGGAGGAGGCAGCTGAAGCAGCTTTTAGAAGCAGCTTGTAGAACCCTAACCCTAAAGGAAAGGTGTCTTTCCACTTCCTAAACTTTCAAGGACAAACTTAAGGGAGGAGGCAGCTTCCCTCTGCCCTGCTCTTTAAATACCTGAGGCCCTGCTGCAGATCTCTTACAAGCTCAGCGGCTTCTTCAGCCACGGGAGCTTAGAACTGCGGGCTTGTAGCTTTCCCTTTCTCTCTTCCCTCCCACCAGCGCCCTGCCCCCTTCCCCTCCAGCACAGCAGCCACTTTATAAATGGCCCAGTGAGCTTCCCATTGCTGGATTCTGTCTAAATATTTTGTTTTTAACTTCTAAGCTCATTATGCCCTCTTTGTGTTAACTTGTATTAAAATCTGTCAGCTATGACTGGTCTCATAACCACAGCCAGCGGAGCAGAATAAGTTAATTATTTACTTGTGTCACTAGTGCTCTTCATCTAATGAAATGCACAGCTGTGTTAGATCTGCAGTTGGGTGTGTAGGAGCCATTGTTCCGCGAGTCAGCGGAGGGTAGAAGCCGCGATGATGGAGAGCCCTCCGTTCTTTGGGCTGTTCTGCCTTTCTGTGTCGATTTCATGGATCTTTTATCATCCGCTTTCACACAAAACAAACAACACAGGGGCTGTCTGCTCTGGGAACCAGCCCGGCGCGGGCAAGGGGGCTTTCTTCTTGCCGTGGCCAGGGCTGTGAGTTCATTTGAACTTAGCGGAGATTTAATTTGGGGGTTTAGTTTTTCGAGGAGGGGGCTCGCAGGTGCCGCGAGGGGCGGACGCAGCCTTTCGTGCAAGTCGCCGTGGACCAGGCAGAGCTGGGACGCTCAAGCCCTTTCTTCTTCCCCTGGGTTTGGTAGCCCTTCGTTGTCTGCAGCGACGGGGAGAGAAGGTTGTTTCCAGATTCCAAACGAGTTGCGATGGGTCTAAAACCTTAAACACAGCAAACCCACCCCCTCCCCACCTCCCCTTCTGCCCCAGACACTCGAAGCCTTTCTTTAGCTGCTCCCTTCCCCCATGCTCAACCATTCCCATTCTATTGACCGCTGTCCCCTACACCTATCCCCGTCTTGCTGGGACAGTGGAAGGGGAGCTCCCTCCTGAGCAGACGCCAACATCCCCCTGTGAACCGGCTCGTCAAGGCGATGCCTCTTTAGGGATGCAACCGGCACCCCCAGTCTTGCAGGAGCCCCCCCTCTTCACGCCAGGGCCGTGTGCTGCGGCGGTCTGCAGCGGGCTGAGCTCCAGCAGCCTGCAGACTTTTCCAGCTCAGAGGGCTTCTGGAAGACATTGTCCAGCCGAAACAGTAGCTCAGAGTAGTAGTTCAAAGGAGACTGGGCTTGAGCAGCTGCGTTTTAGCACCTGAATTGGAATGTTGGAGCTCTGGGCCGTTTGTAGCTGCCGAGCTTTGAGCTGAGGGCAGATCTGGGGGTGTGTGATAGACGTTTGAAACGAGCTTTCACGGAATCACAGAGCATTAGTGTTCCTGTGTGACTTGGTGTAAATGGTCCTGCTGTGGCAGGGGGATGGGACTGGATGATCTTTCCAGNCTAAAGAGTTTTTAACTTTGAGGAAGAAAACACTAAGGAAAATGTGGTGCTGAGCATCAGCCCTGCTGAAATGTTTTCTCTTTGGCAGGGGTGTGTGGGCTGATTGTTCCCCAGGAAGACATGCCCTTCTGCGATTCCGGGATCTGTCCGGACATCATCATGAACCCTCACGGCTTCCCGTCCCGGATGACGGTCAGTAGTGGTCACCTTGTGGCTGAAGAAGCAGTGTCCCCTGGGAGGGAAAGTCAGGCTGGGGGAGCTGGGTCTCTTGAGCTTGGAGAAGAGGAGACTGAGGGGGTTACTCCATTAATGTTTATAAAGGTGTCAGGACGATGGAGCCAGGCTCTGCTCAGGGGCACCCAGTGACAGGACAAGGGGCAGCGGGTGTGAGCTGGAGCAGAGGAGGTTCCACATTAATACAAGAAGGACCTCCTCCTTGGAAGGGATGCAAGGCCTGCACCTGTGCTGCAGGGTCACACAGAAGACCTCACAGCCTGGTCCTTATGTGGGACCTCCACTGGCTGCTTCCTGCAGCCTCTGGTCTTTTCGTCTTTGTTAGCCCCTTCCCTTCTGCTCCCCCTGCTGCACTCTGAGGCTGCTTCCTACAGCAGAAAGCTGGCTCCTGCTAATTTTCCAGACAGCTGGAAGAGAAGGAGCTGCCTGCCTGCACCCTAAAGGTGTTCCCAGACCCCGTGATAAGTCCAGGTTTCCCTCCTCCCGCAGGAGCGCTCCCTGTTCTCGGACTTTGCCCCCTCCTCTGGTTGCCCGAGGCTGCCCTCCCGAGCCCTCTCCCTGGGTCACTCGGGCTGTGAGCAGCCCAGCCGAGTGCCCACAGCAGCGAGCAGGCTGCTAACTCTGCTTTTCTTTCACAGGTAGGGAAGTTGATCGAGCTCCTGGCTGGAAAGGCCGGCGTCCTCGACGGCAGATTTCACTATGGAACAGCTTTTGGCGGCAGTAAAGTGAAGGATGTCTGCGAGGACCTCATCCGCCACGGTTACAACTACCTGGGCAAGGACTACGTAACGTCTGGGATCACTGGGTAAGAACCTGCTGCGTGGATTGAGAGGCTGCAGGGGAGCAGGGAAATCCTATTAGGACACTGCTGAAACACCCTCTCGTGTCTCAAAGCTCAGGATCTCCCTGTTACTTCCAAACTGCTCTGTGAGGTGGAGCGAAAGGGCTGGAGATCCCGCTGTGGTGAGGGAGGATTGGGCTAGATGGACTTTCACGATCCCTTTGAATCATAGAATCATTGGGGATTGGAAGGGACCTCAAAAGATCAGCCAGTCCAATCCCCCTTCCACTGCAGGATTCCCTAGGTCAAATCATTAGGGATGGGAAGGGACCTCAAAAGATCACCCAGTCCAATCCCCACCCACTGCAGCATCTCCTAGGTCCAGTCGCACAGGAACATGGCCAGGAGGGTTTGAAACATCTCCAGACAAGAAGACTCCACAATCCCCCTGGACAGCCCCTTTCCAGAGCTCTGTCACTTTTACTGGGAACAAGTTCACAGAATCACAGAATCATTCAGGTTGAAAAGACCCACTAGGATGTGTTCCTGCGGTCCAGGTGATCCTGCTGTGCAGGAGGATTGGACTAGATGATCTTTCGAGGTCCCTTCCAATCCCTAATGATTCTATGATCCTGCTGTGGCAGGGGATTGGACTGGGTGATCTTTCAATGTCCCCTCCCATCCCTGATGTTCTCTGATTCCGTGATTCTGACGTTGGAAACACTTCACCACACGTCACAGTGACTCCTAACACATGGGACTCATCTTGTTTCATGGGGAGGATAAAATCATCTCGCTCCCAAAACCCTCTTTGTCCCCAGAGCTCAGCTTCCTAGCACCCTGGTTTGGAGCCCTCGCTTGACGACCCCGAGAGTGTTCCAAGCAGATCCCACACACTCCATCTATCTCTTAGGAAATCTGCTGTCACATTTCACAGCGAGGTGGAAGCTGGCCAGCTGCAAGCTGCTCATTAAGTTTTATTCTCCTCCCCAGTAGGCAGCTCTTGGAAAACCACTGGATCATGTCAGGAGTGATCCGGAGCAGGAGGTGCGATGCTGTTGTCTCCTGCTAGTTGTTACATCACAGAGACTTCTTTTTGCAAATAAACCAGTGTGGTCTGTTGAATCTGGTCCTTTTCAGTGCTGAAGGTGGTAGCCAGGAAGTGGCCGCGTGCTTTCAGCTGTTGCTGTCTGGTCTTTAGGTGCTTGTGCTGTTCTTACAGCTTTTAAGGGCTGTTTTGAACCCTGTCACAGAATCACAGAGCATTAGGGACTGGAAGGGACCTCAGGAGATCACCCAGCCCACTCCCCCTGCCAGAGAAGACTCATTATCCCCTTGAACAGAGTTACACCCTCTGTAGTGCTCACAGATGTTCCCAAGCTGGTGCAAACTGGTCTGAGCCCCCCGTGCCAGGCACGGTGGTGACGCAGAGCTGCGCAGGGAGCTCTCTCACCCATCTGGGTGTTGGGTTGTGCTTGGAATTGGTGGGCAGAGAGGGTTACTGGATGGGCACTGCACTGCAGCAGCCACACCAGGGCACTGAGGGCCACAGCCGGGCTGGCCAGCAACACCTCTGGGGTGGTGACTCCACCAGTGCCCTGGGCAGCCCAGTCCAGGCTCTGATCACCCTTTCCCTGAGGAAGGGCTTCCTGACATCCAACCTGACCCTCCCCTGGTGCAGCTTCAGTCCCTCTTCTCCCACCCTGTCAGTAGTTGCCTGCACGAAGAGCCCGACCTCTTCTGCCTTTGTGGGTTCCTGTGGGGTTTCCAGGTTGTGGTGCCCAGGAAGAGCCAACATGTTTTCCCTTGGGCTCACGATTCCCAAAGTGTTTCCTGCTCCTCCTGTACGTGACCCTCTTGCCTCTCTCAGCCTCAGTGACCACGGCCTCTGTTCTGATCCTCTTTCCCTTCCTTCAGGGAGCCTCTGGAAGCCTACATCTACTTTGGCCCCGTGTACTACCAGAAGCTGAAGCACATGGTGTTGGACAAAATGCACGCGAGAGCTCGAGGACCCAGAGCCGTGCTCACCAGGTACTGCTGGAGGGGAGCGCTGGCTGCTTCCACATGACAGCATCAGCCAGTGTTTCCCTTCTCCTCTTTCACACAAACTGCTGCTTCCTCTTCCCTGTAGTACTTCAGCCTCCTTTGGGAGCTGGTTCAAAAACTGGCTGGATGACCAGGCACAGAGAATTGTCCTCTGGGGGGACCTTCTCCCTCTCTCCAACTCCCTGAAGGGAGGTTGTAGTCAGGTGGGGTCAGGCTCTTCTCCCAGGCAACCAGCACCAGGACAGAGGGTAGGGGCTGAAGCTGCCAGGGGAGGGTCAGGTTGGATGTCAGGAAGCCCTTCCTCACAGAAGGGGTGATCAGAGCCTGGACTGGACTGCCCAGGGCAGTGGGGGAGTCCCCACCCCTGGAGGTGTTTCAGGCCAGCCTGGCTGTGACCCTCAGTGCTCTGGTGTGGCTGCTGTGATGCTGTCAGGTCCTGGTCTGGGCTGGCTGAGCTCAGAGGGCTTCTCCAGCCTCGGTGATTCTGTGAGCATGTGCATCTCTGCTGCGCTGCACTTTGCCTTGCAGACCCTTCCCCTCACCCCTGGAGCCGAGCGCAGGCGTGTGTGTTGTCATTCACCACCGGGCAGGAGAACAGCGCCTTCACGCTAATGAACTCCCGGAGTTAGAGAGGTGCCAGCAGTAAATCTCTGCTTTTCTTGCCAAGTTGAAGAAGGCTCCTCAGTTCCTTTGGAGTCATTCCTGTTGCACTTAGCCAGGGCTTGGTTCTCCCTCTTGAACAAAGAGGTCGGTTACCATGTTGAAGTCATCCGGTGTCAAGTTTTGAAGCCAAGCAGATGTGCTTCAGGCTATCAGCAGTGCTAAGCCCACCTCCAGGGGCTTGTATTAGCCGTGATCCTTCTCTGGCAGGGGGATTGGTCTGGATGACCTCTTGAGGTCCCTTCCAATCCTTGCTGTTCTGTGAACCTTTGGGGGATTGGAAGCAGCGATGTTCCTCAGCTCCTCTCCTCCAAGCCAAGCTCCACGGTTGTTCGCGCCCTTGCTCTTTATTGCTGATGCTCCTGGCTCACACCAAGCAGCCTGGCAGCACAGGCTTTGCTTTGAAGAGGCTGCCGCTGGTGGGTCATTGGGATCATCTCTCTCCAGCACAGTAGGATTATTTGTCTGGCCAGAAAGTCCTGCATGTTGTGGCGGAGATGACTGCAGCTGTCCTGTGCCAGACGCTCAGGACTAGCACCTACACCACTGACACCTTCACCTTCTGCTGCTTTTCTTGTTGGCCAGTCCCTTTTGCATTGGTTTTGAGTCCCTTCCCCAGCCCCTTGAATGGGCTGCCCGTGATGGTGGTTGAGTCCCCACCCCTCCATGAGTTAGTTCCTCAGTCTCCTCCAAGCTCAAGAGCCCCAGCTCCCTCAGCCTCTCCTCATCAGGGAGATGCTCCACTTCCTTCATCCTCCTCGTTGCCCCACACTGGTCTCCCTCCAGCAGCTCACGTCCCTCTCGAGCTGAGGAACCCAGAACTGGCCACAACACTCCGGGTGTGGAGACCCGCTCTCGGAGCTGACGGCGCAGCTCTCGGAGCTGACGGCGCAGGCCGTTGCTTTCCTGGAGCTCTTAGCTAACCCGAATCCCTTCCCCTGCTCCCGTATTGTCTGCCCAGCCTCTCAGCTGTTCAAAGCCACTGGGTTTACACAACCCCTAAGCCCCGACTCCGGGCCGTGTTTGCACGTGAAGATGAGGCCGGGGTGGTCCCCCCGCCCCACACTCTCTCTGCCGCCTTTGTTCCGTGCGGCCAGGGCTCTTTATTTGCCTTTCAGGAAGGCCAGTGGATGTTCAATTTCTGCCGCCTCTTCACGAGTCTTTTAGGAATTTTCTTTCTCCTCCCCAACTAATTAAACTTCTGCTGCCGTCGCCTCTCCTCGGAGAGTCGGCTCCGCTCTGGCTGTACCGCCCGTTGCGCTTCCTGGAGAGTAGGTGGCCTCCAGCGTTGGGGTTTGGTTTTGCTGTTGAGAGCAGTCCTGCAGCAGCTCCCACCGTGGGACCCGGCTGCCGAGAGCTGGAGATGCATTTTGTTCTACAGCAGATGGCCCTCGGCTGACGGAGCCAGAGCTGCCGCTGCGTCTGCAGGCGACTCGACTCCGCCGTGATTCCAGATGCTCTTTTGATGTTTCAAAGTCCCTTCCAGTCCTGTCGGGAGGAAGGTGATGGCACCACTCAGGGCTCCTCTCTGCACAATCACAGGGAACGTTAGTCCCTTCCAGTAGTCCCTGATGTTCAGTGACAGAGCACTGGAAGGGGCTGCCCGGGGGGTTGTGGCATCTCCTTCCCTGGAGATGTTTAAGACCCACCTGGATGTGTTCCTGTGTGACTTGGTCTAGGTGATCCTGCTGTGGCAGAGGGGTTGGACTGGATGCTCTTTTGAGGTCCCTTCCAATCCCTAAAGTTCTGTGGCTCTGTGATTCTTCTAGAAGATTGATGGTTGGATTCAATGGTTGGATTGATGGTTGGACTCAGTGGTGTCCAATGAAGCTGGGGAAGAGCCTGGAGAATCAATCTGATGAGGAGAGTTTAAGAGAGTTGGGGCTGTTGAGTTTGAGGAAGAGGAGGCTGAGGGGAGACCTCATCGCTCTCTACAACAATCTCAAAGGACACTGTAGAGATGTTGGTGCTGGGCTCTTCTCACAGGTCATTAGTGACAGAAGCAGAGGGAAGGGCTTCAGGCTTCCACAGGGGAGGGTTAGACTGGCCATCAGGAAGAGATTCTTCCTGGAGAGAGTGGTCAGGCCCTGGAATGGGCTGCCCAGGGAGGGTGGTGGTTGAGTCCCCATCCCTGGAGGAGTTTAAAAGTCACTTAGATGTGGTGGTTGAGTCCCCATCCCTGGAGGAGTTTAAAAGTCACTTAGATGTGGTGTTGAGGGATCTGGTTTAGGGGTGACCATGTAGAGTAGGTTTGGTGGTTGGACTTGGTGATCCCAGGGGTCTATTCCAACCTGAGTGATTCTGTGAAAATGCAGAATTAGTGTCAATAAATTCTTAAGGTGCCTAAAAACATTGAAGTTAATAGTTGTTTATTCTTTTTCTAGATGCAGCAGTTAAATGGAAGGAAGTCCTCCTGGCCTTGTTCTAGATATTGAAAGAATCCCTGTGTTTTATTCAGCATTTAAGAACTTCCTTTTAAAATAACGTGGGAACTGTCTTTTGGTAGCGACCTTCTCAGCCTCTTACTTTCGAGAGCCTGTTTTGCTTTCAGGATGTTATAGTTAAAGTGAAGGATGGAAGTAGTTGCCCAGGGCAACAGCTGCAGCAGGGTACAAGTGCTGGAGGGGAGGAAGATGCTGCAGAGACCTGGCCAGGCTGGGTCAATGGGCAGAGGTCAATGGCCAATGGGATGAGGTTTAGCAGGGCCAAGGGTGACAGCCAGCTGAACAGGAGCCAGCAGGGTGCCCAGGTGGCCCAGAAGGCCAATGGCATCTTGTCTTGGATCAGTAATAGTGTGGCCAGCAGGACCGGGGACATCATTCTTCCCCTGTACTGGGCACTGGGGAGGCCTCCCCTGGAGTCCTGGGGGCAGTGCTGGGTCCCCCACTTCAAGAAAGAAATGGAGGGGCTGCAGCAGGTCCAGAGGAGCAACGAGGCTGGAGGGAGAGGCTGCTGAGGAGAGGCTGAGGGAGCTGGGGGTGTTAGTTGGGAGAAGAGGACACTCAGGCACTTCCTGCGCTGCAGCAAATGCCTCTGTCTTTGGAGACCCCAACTGCCTTTAAAATCTGCCCCTTGGGATTTGCGTTCACCACAGGGTCCTGCCTTTAAAGCACCACCTGGACAAGTGATGCTGCCATCATCTGAGGCTCAGGGGGGTTTAATCAGGATGTAAACAGCTTCTATCCATTCTCCCAACAGTGGGAAAAATAGGAGGTTATGTGAATGAAAAGGGCTGTTTGATTTACAAGCAGATTAGTTGCGAGGTTCCAGCGCGGCTGGAGAAGGGAAACTGCGTCCCCCTCAAAGCAAACACAGCTTGCAGCTGCAGAAGATGTTCTGATGGGGTGACTGGGTGCAGAGTGTGTCCAGCTGGTCAAGGGAGGGTCTCCTCCCCCTCTGCTCTGCCCTGGTGAGGCCACGTCTGGAGTACTGTGTCCAGTTCTGGGCTCCCCAGTTCAAGAGGGGCAGAGATCTGATGGAGAGAGTCCAGCAGAGGGCTGCAAGAATGATGAGGGGACTGGAGCACCTGCCTTGTGAGGAGAGACTCAGGGACCTGGGGCTTTGCAGCTTGGAGAGGAGGTGGTTATGAGGGGACTTCATCCCTGTCTATAAATCCATGAGGGCTGGGTGTCAAGAAGGAAGAGACAATCTCTTTTCACCTGCCCCCTGTGCTAGGACAAGGGGCAGTGGGTGTCAGTTGGAGCTCAGGAAGTTCCACCTCAGCATGAGGAAGAACTTCTTCCTAGTGAGGGTGACAGAGCATTAGAAGGGGCTGCCCAGGGAGGTTGTGGAGTCTCCTTCTCTGGAGACTTTCAGGACCCCTTTGGATGAGTTCCTGTGTGACCTGCCTTAGGTTCTGTGATCCTGCTTGAGCAGGAGGGTTGGACTTAATAACCTCAGGAGGTTCCTTCCAACTCCTAATGATCTTTGTCTGTGTGATGCAAAAGATTATTAGATGTTGGCAGGGGGTTGGACTGGATGATCTTTGGAGGTCCCTTCCAATCCCTAATGATTCTATGATTCCATGATTCTAGGATTCTATGTTGAAGGCTCCTGTAAATCCTGATTTTTGTTTATAATGATATAAACAACATTTACTCCCAAAGTGATGTCCCTGGTCACAGAATCACAGAACGTTAGGGGTTGGAAGAGACCTCCAAAGACCATCCAGTCCAATCCCCCTGCCCCAGCAGGATCCCCTAGATCCAGTCATTAGGGGTTGGAAGGGACCTCCAAAGACCATCCAGTCCAATCCCCCTGCCCCAGCAGGATCCCCTAGATCCAGTCACACAGGAACATACTCAGGCAGGTTTGAAACGTCTCCGGAGAAGACCTGTCGCTTAGGAACCAGCAAGAGCAGGATATTGAGTGTCTAACATTCATACTAACTGTGTTTGTTTGCTGCTTAGTTTTTTGCTCCCTTCCAGGTCAAAACTGGCTTTAAGGATTCGGCCTTCGCTGCAGTTCAGCAGGAACGTTGGCTTGATGATTCATTCATTAGCTGCTGAACTTTGTGTCGTTCTCTAATGACTGTGTCACCAGAACAGAGAGTGTCCAGGTTGTCTAGGATACTGCCCAGTCTCTTTGTTCACGCTGATCCAGCTGCATTCTGTGAGGGAAGGAGCGGTGGCCTGATGCTGCAGTCACCGTTCACATCGTGTCGCGAGGGCAGGGAGTAATTGCTGCAGCGTGAGTGGCACATCTCTGGCACCCTCACTGGGAACAAGGTCCTTCTCACACTGATGTGGAACCTCCTCAGCTCCAGCTCACACCCACTGCCCCTTTTCCTGTCACTGGGTGCCCCTGAGCAGAGCCTGGCTCCATCCTCCTGACACCCACCCTGTCCATACTCACCAGGACTGCTCCTGCACTGTTCCAGCAGGTCAGAGCCAGGCACTCCGGCGGAAGGATGTCCTGCAGCACTGACTGCACTTTCTTCATCTCTTTGTTCCACAGGCAGCCCACTGAAGGGCGATCCCGCGACGGTGGGTTACGTCTTGGCGAGATGGAACGGGATTGCTTGATAGGCTACGGAGCCAGCATGCTCTTGTTGGAGAGGCTGATGATTTCCAGCGATGCCTTCGAAGTGGACGTTTGCGGACAGTGTGGCTTGCTGGGGTATTCGGGCTGGTAAGTTGTAAGTCATGGTGGCCCCTCCTCACTTTCTGCATGTGACATAGAATCATAGACTTGTAGAACAGTTTTGGCTGGAAGAGACCTTCAAGATCAGAGTCCAACCTTTTCCCAGCTCTATCCGCACCACTAAACTCTGTCCCCCAACGCAACAGCTACCCTTCTCTTCAGCACCTCCAGGGATGGGGACTCAACCCCCTCCCTGGGCAGCTGCTCCAGGGCCTGGCAGCCCTTTCAGTAATGAAGTTTCTTCTCACGTCCAACCTAAACATCCCTGCCCAGGGGGGTTATGGAGTCTCCTTCTCTGGAGATGTTCAAGACCCACCTGGATGTGTTCCTGTGCGACGTGGTCTGGGTGATCCTGCTGTGTCAGGAGGATTGGACTGCATGATCTTTCAGGTCCCTTCCAGTCCCTAATGATTCTATGGTTCTATGATTCTGTGAGGCAGAACATTCTAGCAAGCTCTCCAGCCTGTCCAGGTCCTGCTGAACGGCAGCCCAGCCTGCAGGGGTGTCGGCCACTCCTGATCTGTGAGAGGAATCAGTGAGAGATGGTTTCTGCTAACAGCCAGAGCAAGTAGCTCTGTAATGAGCTGCACAGCAGAGACAGTCATTAAGAGAAACATCCAAACAGACCTTCACAGAGATTCTGGCCCTAACAAGCCATTGCTGCAAGAAGCCTTTGAGCCACGTTGTTTGGTGGCTAGCACCAAGGCCTCTTGTCTTAAGGAAGATGAGCTACTGGGGTGGTCTCAGGTCCTGGGCTGGGCTGGATGAGCTCAGAGGGCTTCTCCAGCCTCAGTGACTCTGCGACACAGCCCTGTGCAATGTGCTCCTGTCAGCTCTGCTTTGGCAGGGAGATTGGACTTGATGGTCTCTTGGGTTCCTTTCCAACTGCAGCGATCCTGTGATTCTGTAAAATGTGTCTCAAGCACTTGGCTCTTCGCAGGACAGAGCCCAGTGTTGAAATGCAGGTGGGCAAATAAACTGATGGATAGTGGCAACTGGTTGTTTTCTGCAGAACTTCACGTACTCAGCAGTTCTGACTTGGACTTGTTTGTTTCCCTAGGTGCCACTACTGCAAGTCCTCGTGCCACGTGTCTTCTCTGCGCATCCCCTACGCCTGTAAACTCTTGTTCCAAGAGCTGCAGTCAATGAACATCATACCTAGGCTAAAGCTAGCCAAGTACAATGAATGAACAAGGGGAACGAGATGGACAGAAGTACTTTAGAGGAACTGAAATCCAGTGGATATAACTGGAAGGCTTCTTCTGTGAGCAGCAGTACCTCTAGAACCCGAGTGAGCGGAAGGGAGGTGCAAGACAGTGTAAGAAACCTTTCTTACATATCCTACCTGGTTATGAGTTGACAGGGGAGACCATGGTTAGAGCACACTAGGGCCAGTCCTGAGAGCCTTGAGTAGCCTGAGTGAATCGTGGAGGAAGCCATGAGCCAGCAGAGCATCACTTCCGAGAGCCCCGTGCTTGGTTTTGAAGTTCTTTGCTGGCTGGAGCTCGAGCTGAGCCAGCTAAGTGCCCATCTTCTACGTGAAGGCTGCAGATATTTTCCACACCAGGGGGCTGGGAAAGACTAATCCACGTCCTGACATAATCCTGCCTTGAACATGTGTGTGGTTGTGTGAAGGTTGTGGCTTCCTAGAGTCTCTAAACCATTTCCCTGTTCCTAAAACGTTTTGTCAAAGCAATGCTTTAAGTAGCATCAAGCTGCTTAGCAAAATTAAACTACAACTTGGATTAAACCTCTTTTAAGGACTCAGAAATGAGGTGTTTTGAGTGGAATTTCTGTCCACAGGTGCAGCTGTGTGCAGGCAGTGGTGTGATTATTCAGCAGTGGTGGTGTGGGTCCTTGTCTGGATCCCCACGCGTCCCATCTGGGTCATTTGAATTCACTCCCCCACCACAGGTCAGAAGAAACCAACCCCACAAGACGTAGACACAGAGTTGGGTCACGCTGCTCCTACACTGAACTGAGATAGAAAATGTCCAAAACATCTTCATTATCTTCGTCAGACAGCTCCTGCTTCTCTCTGCAATCGCAGCGGCCGTCCGACTTCAGTCTCGATCCTCATTAATCGTCGACATTCAGAATTCTCTCAGGCTCTCCAGGTCCAGGCGAATCTTCCCCGCCAGCATCAATTTTCTTCTCCTTGAGGAGCAGTAACAGCCTCTCTCAGGGGCAGCGACCCAGCTCCCAGCAGTCCAAGGTGGGGAGAAGCGAAGAAGGTAGCAGATACCACCGAGGGGAAGAGGAAGGGACAGAAGTGGGGTGGCAGCCACTTTCCTTTCTAACTTGTTAAACCCAGACTTTAAACCTTCCAGCAGAACACACCCAGAGATGAGAGTGCCAGGTCCTGCTCAGCGTCTAAAGCCGAACAGCAGTCAGTCTGCTCCCAGCTGAGTGAAGTGAGAGGTTTGCACCCAGTTAAGGGAGGTGACTGCAGGTGTCAGACTTCAGAACCTGTTGAAAACATGAGCGTAGCTGGAGCCTCTTTGAGGAGCAAACCAACTAGGAGGAGCAGCAAGTCCTGAACTGACAGTGAGGCAGGGTTGAGCGACCTGGCAGGGTGGAAATGGGGGACACCTTTTCCTTGCTGTTGTTCGTGACATCTAAGGCCTAGGACTGACTGTAAAGAGGTGGGGGTCAGGCTCTTCTCCCAGGGAACTAGGGGAACAAGGGGAGGGTTAGGAAGCCCTTCCTGATGGAAAGGGTGCTCAGAGGCTGGACTGGACTGCCCAGGGCAGTGGGGGAGTCCCCATCCCTGGAGGTGTTGAAGGGCAGCCTGGCTGTGACCCTTGGTGCCCTGGTGTGGCTGCTGTGGTGGTGTCAGCTCCTGGGCTGGGCTGGCTGAGCTCAGAGGGTTTCTCCAGCCTCAGTGACTCTGTGATTCTGAGCAGATAGACTCAGAGTCATTAGCACCCTTAATTCACTTGGGCCCTTAACTCAGCGAAACGTACCGCTAGTCATTTGAAGGCTTGACTAGTCCCACTGAAGTCATGGTGATGTTGCACTGGGGGACAGGCTTTAGAGGAGCTGACAGGGCTACAAGAAGGTTGGACTTGATGATCTTGAAGCTCTCTTCCAGCTGCAGCTGTTCTGTGGCTCTCTGTGCCTGTTCAGGTGCCTTGGAGGAAGGCAGCGCTCCGAAGAGACGCCGATGGAGCGTCAGCCAGAGCGACGTTGCTTTCTAAGTTGCCTCCAAGGGGCTTGTACTGGTCATTTTGTGCTTGGCCTTACAAATCAAACCTGAACAGATGGCTCTTACACCAGGCTCGTGACAGCACGGACGTCAGCGCAGCACGATCCAAAGGCTGGGAGAGGCTCTCGAAGCACCTCGGTCAGGAGCTGGACAGCTCAGGGTTGCTCGCAGGTTGCTGTCAGAGAGTGCAGCAGTGCTCCAGGCTCGCTGAAAGCCCCAGCCGAAGGAAGATGCTCTGCTCTGCTCCCCAGGCTTGCTCAGCGGAGCCTCGGGTGCACCAGCAGAGGGAGTGAGGCCCACAGGCTGCAGCCTGCTGCAGGAGCCGGGGAGGTGTTACCTGCACCGAGGAATCAGCGGTGAGGAGGAGGTGTTCTTGCTTGCTGGGTGTCTCTGTGTTGGAGCTACAGGACAGTGACTTGGTCTGGGTGAGCCTGCTCTGGCAGGGGGATTGGACTGGATGATCTTTCAGGTCCCTTCCAGTCCCTAGTGATGCTGTGGTTAAATTCCAAGGAATGTGTGCGACCACACCAGGGATGTAGGAGAGACAGAGGAGGAGCAAAGGTCTGTGTTCACCGAACCACAGAACCATTCAGGTTGCAAAAGAGCCCTGGGATCATCGAGTCCAACCAGCAACCCCACTCTACATGGTCACCCTGAAAGCAGATCCCCCAGCACCACATCTAAGTGACTTTTAAACACATCCACTCCCTCCAGGAAGAATTTCTTCCTGATGGCCAGTCTAACCCTCCCCTGTTGGAGCTGGAAGCCCTTCCCTCTGCTTCTGTCACTAATTCACTGTGAGCAGAGCCCAGCACCAGCATCTCTGCAGGGTCCTTCCAGATAGTTGCAGAGAGCCATGAGGTCTCCCCTCAGCCTCCTCTTCCTCAAACTCAACAGCCCCAACTCTCTCAGTCTCTCCTCATCAGATTGATTCTCCAGGCCCTTCCCCACCTGCTGGGGTGGTGTCAGGTCCTGGGCTGGATGAGCTCAGAGGGCTTTTCCTTCCCATCAAGGTGTTGGAGAGAGGGAGAAGGTCTCCCCTGAGTCTCCTCCAGGCTAAACACCCCCAGCTCCCTCAGCCTCTCCCCACCAGCCTTTCCCTCCAGCCCCTTCCCCAGCCTCACTGCTCCTCTGGACCCGCTGCAGCCCCTCCATCTCTTTCCCAAAGTGCCAATGGCCTCAGGGTGGCTCGCGGCCCTTCCGCGTGAGCACAGCAGCACAGGTCCTCCCCGGCCGTGTCCCCGCACGAGCATCTCTGGGCACGGCGCCGCCTCGGTGCTGTCGAGAGGCCCCTCCAGGCCCCCCTCTCCCCGAGTCAGAGCCGGCCCGTGCAGCAGGGCTGCGGGGCACCTGATGAATCCCCCCTGCGAGGAGGACGTGACTCGCCCGGGGCCGCGGAAGGACCACGGGAGGAGCGGGATCAGCGCTCGGCAGCCCCCAGGTGCCCGACACGTGTTTGTCTTAAACCTGAGCACTTCATCAAGCCGTAAAATCCAGCCAGATGGTGACTCTCTGCGATGATCTGGGCCAGCGCTGGGAGGCTTAACGTGTGCACGGCACGGCACGGCTCTGGATTCCAGCTCCCGTGCCTTGGGAGCCCGGGAAGTGGCCCCGAGTTTTAGACCTAAATGCTGCTAGAAACTCGAGGACGGCTGAGCCCCAGTTGGACCTCGCTCCATCCTTCCTGTTAGGTGCTTCCATCTCAGCCCAGACCCACCAGTTCCACTGGAGAAGTTGTTTCCTTGGGGATGGGCAGAGAGCAGTTTAAAACCCTCCTGGACTGTTCCTGTGTGACTGGGTCTAGGGGACCCTGCTGTGTCAGGGGGACTGGACTGGATGGTCTTCCGAGGTCCCTTCCAATCCCTGATTACTGGGTCTAGGTGATCCTGCTGTGGCAGGGGGATTGGACTGGCTGATCCTTCGAGGCCCCTTCCAACCCCTCATGTTCTGTGATGCTGTACTGCTGCCTTCTGTACGCAGGAACGTGCGTCCCACAGCTCCCAGTCAAACTCTCCAGACGCAGGTGAGAGCCGATGCAGAGGTGGTTTGCAGCTGGAAAGGTAAAGCTGAGCTTTGTCTGCCTCTGCTCCTTTCTCCCCCTCAACAGCAAAGTTTCCCCTTGGCTGCAGCAGAGCCTTTGTTTTTCATTAGCCTGAGTTTTGGGGAGCTGCTTGGCCCTGTGAATTTGCTTCACCCTTCCAGCCTCTCACTGAGTCATGGAATCATCGAGGCTGGAGAAGCCCTCTGAGCTCAGCCAGCCCAGACCACGACCTGACACCACCCCACTGGCCACACCAGGGCACTCAGGGCCACAGCCAGGCTGGCCCTCAGCATCTCCAGGGATGGGGACTCCCCCACTGCCCTGGGCAGCCCAGTCCAGGCTCTGATCACCCTCTCCAGGAGGAAGGGCTTCCTGACATCCAACCTAACCCTCCCCTGGTGCAGCTTCAGGCCCTGCCCTCTGTCCTGGCGCTGGGAGAAGAGCCTGACCCCAACCTCCCTCCAGGGAGCTGTAGAGAGGGAGAAGGTCCCCCCTGAGCCTCCCCTTCTCCAGGCTCAACACCCCCAGCATGTCCCGTCCTGTCAGACTGAGCAACAACAAATTCTGAGAGTGATTCAAAACCCGACTTAGAACGAAGAGGAACTCGCTGGGCTGAACACTAAAGGTCTTGCTTCTTGCTGAAGTGATGCTCTACCCGTGGAGATGGGTTTCCCTTGAGCTCCTCGTGGACTGCAGACCTCACCTCTGCGTTGGCCTGGACGACCCTTGGAGGTCCCTTCCAGTCCCTAATGTCCTGGGGCTCTGTGCTCAGGGGCAGCGCTGCAGGTGGTTCAGGGAGATCAAAAGCAGCTCGTTGCTGCTCGAGGAACCCGACAGCTTCCCCTGCAGCCATGAGATGCAGTCTGGAAGGGATCTGCTCCAGGTCTGCTGTCTGTAATCGCTTTCAGGGCTGGTTCTTCCTCCAACACACAGAACAAATCCTCCGGTAACGAGTCCCAGCCTCCCGCGGCAGCAAAACCGGCTGCATCCGGCCTGGCTGCTGCCCTTTCCTCACACCCAGGTCAGCCACGGACTCTGGGCAGTAGCCCTCGGGACTGGGCTTCTTCCAGGCTCCCGTGGGCACCGATACGTCCCCACAGGAGTGAATCCCTTTCCTCCAGACTGAAGCTGAGCGGCGTGAGCAAGGTGCTGGCGCTGCTCCCCTTCGGCAGTGCTGGCGCTGGCCTTCGCGGAGCCACGGAGCTTCAGGGGTTGGAAGGGACCTTGGAAGATCATCCAGTCCCATCCCCCGCCACAGCAGGATCCCCCAGATCCAGTCACACAGGAACAGCCCAGGTGGGTTTGAAATGTCTCCAGAGAAGGAGACTCCTCAACCCCCCTGGGCAGCCCCTGCCAGGGCTCTGGCACCCTCACGGGGAACAAGGTCCTTCTCACACTGATGTGGAACCTCCTCTGCTCCAGCTCACACAGGTGGGTTTTAAACATCTCCTCCATGGGCTTGAGAAGTGAAGCTGAGCAGGATTCCTGTCAAAAGGGTTGACGAGAGGAAGATGATTTTAAGTCTGATCTGTGTTCATCTGCAACAGGAAGGGAGGGGAGCATCTCCCTGCTGAGGAGAGGCTGAGGGAGCTGGGGCTCTTGAGCTTGGAGAAAGGGAGGCTGAAGGGTGACATAATTAATGTTCATAAATATGGGAAGGGTGGGTGTCAGGAGGATGGAGCCAGGCTCTGCTCAGGGGCACCCAGTGACAGGACAAGGGGCAGTGGGTGTGAGCTGGAGCAGAGGAGGTTCCACATCAATGTGAGAAGGACCTTGTTCCCAGTGAGGGTGCCAGAGCCCTGGCAGGGGCTGCCCAGGGGGGTTGAGGAGTCTCCTTCTCTGGAGACATTTCAAACCCTCCTGGCCATGTTCCTTGTGACTGGATCTAGGGGATCCTGCTGTGGCTGGGGATGGGACTGGATGATCCTTCGCGGTCCCTTCCCATCCCTGATGCTCTGTGCTCCCGTGTCCCTTGGCTGTGGAGCTCTGTGCAGGTGCTGGATGTGTGTGCCTGCCCCAGCCACGTCCCCTCAGTGCCTGAATCAATTTAAAGTTCTTGAAGGAACCAGGGCAAGTGTCCACCAGGGGAGGGTCAGGTTGGATGTCAGGAAGCCCTTCCTCCTGGAAAGGGTGATCAGAGCCTGGAGTGGACTGCCCAGGGCAGTGGTGGAGTCCCCATCCCTGGAGGTGTTGAAGGGCAGCCTGGCTGTGGCCCTTAGTGCCCTGATGTGGCCGCTGTGGTGGTGCCAGGTCCTGGGCTGGTCTGGCTGAGCTCAGAGGGCTTCTCCAGCCTCAGTGGCTCTGATCAGCAGGGCCTCCTTGTGGCTCAGTCACTTAAGCACATGACAGCTTCACCTCCAGTTGCCCGGCAGCGCAGAAGCAGCCTGGAGCATGTCTCCTCTTCCCTTGATGACCCTGTTCGTGCACCAGCACAGGTCTGCGTTCTTCCTCGAACGAGGCCGTTGGTCCCTTCAGGACAGCAGCAGCAGCAGCAGCCCTCTCTGTGAGAAATGCAGCCCCTGATGCAGCAGAGGGGGGTTGTGCTGTGTCTGCTGGGGACTGTGGATGTTCTGCAGGAGTGAAGATTCCCCGCTCTCTCCACTACCTGCATCCTCACCCTCTGCTCTGCACCAGGTCAACTCCAGCAGCCTACGGGTGAAAACCTGGGCCCCGGCGACTCGCAGAGACCTCAGCTCAGGAGGAGCTGCTCCACCTCCACACCTTCCCAAGGGCTTTATTAAGGGCCACGGGGGTTACCTGAGAGCACCAGCTGCTTCTTGAAGGAGTGAAAACCCAAACAAGTCTCAGTGTCTCCAGCTGTGGAGATCTGCCGCGCTGAGACGGGGTGAGGAAGACACCAGCACCGACGTGTTCCACAGGAGCGTGGGGACCACGAACGGGCGTGGAGGGGCAGAGATCAAGCAGCTTGCAGCAGGGACCTCGGGGCTAAGGGAAGAGCTGCTGCTGCTGCCTGCACGTCATCACCTGTGGAGAGTGTGAAGAGGAGCCCAGGCCTCTGGATGAGGAGGCTGTGCTAAGTCACATCCTGCTCCTGCTCCTGGAAAGAGCACGTCCCTGCGCTCACACCCCTGCGCTCACACCCCTGCGCTCACACCCCTGCGCTCACACGTCCTGCTCCTGCTCCAGCAGGGGGACTGGACTGGACTGGATGTTCCAGGTCCCTTCAACCCCTCATGCTCTGTGATCTCTGGGACATTGGCCGCGTGGAAGCAGCTCCCTGAAGCTTTAGACCAGCAAAGGCTTCGGTCTCCGACACCTCCACAAGCCAAACTCTGGCTGCTGCTGCCCTCCCACGCACAGTGGCACCCACCCGCGGGCTCACGCTTGCCCAGGGCCTGGCCGTGGCTGGGAGCCCTTCAGGCGCCTCCCTGCAGCGCGGGGGCATTTGCCGTTGATTCCAAACGCCCTCGGAGGCTGCTGGAGGCCGAGGACGTCCCTCTCTCTCGTGGCTTCTGCCTCCCCGCGGGGCGCGATGCTGAGGGGCTGGCAGCCCCCCATGTCGGGGCTTGAACACTCCTGTAGAACTTCAAGGGGAACGGGAAGGGAAAAAACCCACCTTGCGGTGGGGGGGAATCACCCCAGTTT